>LDKF01000034.1:35349-58776 GCA_001026735.1 Rotylenchulus reniformis
GGACAATTCTGGGACAATTGGCCAAATTAGGACAATTCTGGGACATTAAGCCAAATTGGGAGATTTTAGGGACATTTGGCCAAATTGGGACAATTTTGGGACATTTGGCCAAATTTGGACAATTCTGGGACAATTGGCCAAATTAGGACAATTCTGGGACATTTGGCCATATTGGGACAATTCGGGGACATTTGGCCAAATTTGGACAATTCTGGGACAATTGGCCAAATTAGGACAATTCTGGGACAATTGGCCAAATTAGGACAATTCTGGGACATTAAGCCAAATTGGGAGATTTTAGGGACATTTGGCCAAATTGGGACAATTTTGGGACATTTGGCCAAATTTGGACAATTCTGGGACAATTGGCCAAATTAGGACAATTCTGGGACATTTGGCCATATTGGGACAATTCGGGGACATTTGGCCAAATTGGGACAATTCTGGGACATTTAGCCAAATTAGGACAATTCTGGGACATTAAGCCAAATTGGGAGATTTTAGGGACATTTGGCCAAATTGGGACAATTTTGGGACATTTGGCCAAATTTGGACAATTCTTTTCCTAAATGCCAGTTGGGTCCTTTCTGATCCACCTTTGAACTATTTTCTCCAGGTCTTGGCCTGTGTCTTCTGGCCTTCCTGTGCCTTCACTTCTTCTTCGGCTGGCTCTATGCCCAGTTTCCCCTCCGTCGTCTGCTTCTGGCCCTGCTCTCCCTGCTCCTGCCCCTTCTGTCCCTGCTCGCCTCCCTCGGGTTCATCTCCATCTTCGGTCTTCCCGTCAACTTGGTCTTCTTCACCTCTCCCACCCTTTTGCTCTCCATCCTTTCCAGTTTGTCATTTGCTGATCTCTCACTTAAATCTGATCATTTTTTTGTCTTTCAGCTGCCCTGGGCACTTTCCAACTGACCTCCACCTGGAGCCGGCTTCACAGTGAATCGTGCCGAAAACAGTTCAATGCCAGTGAACGACTAGCAAGCACTTTTGAACAGGTTGTTGATCATGACCATGGCAAGGATTATGGCATCGGAGAATCAGATCAACATTGATTTTAATCGATCGAGGGGCTATGTATGATGGCATGAGATTCTGAAGATCTGATGCCTGAATAAGCCTAGAAAATCAGGGAGCATTGCTCCAATACCGATCATCTGTTCGATTGATCAGCAAAATCTCACATTGATCTACTACTGGTTTGATCCGATCTTGATCGTTGTCTTCCAGATCTGTGCCCCCTTCCTGTGCTCCCATCTGACCCCGGTGCTCTCCTTCGCCGTCCTGTTCCTTCTGCTTGGCACCGATCACTTCCGTGCCTGGGCCCTTGCCATGTCTCTCCTCCATGCGCACTCTCTGCTCCTCCAAGTTGATCACCGATCAGACTGATCATTCTGATCACTTTCTCCCTCTTAAGGTGTTCCTGTTCTCTCCGTTGCTTTCGCTGCTCTGTCATCCCAACAATGACCATTTGCGATTTGAAAATGGGAATTCGGCAATATTGGAGATCACTCCCAATGATCCGTCGCCAAAAATGAAGCCGTCCCTTTCTGATCGGCCTCCGATCGTAATGCTGAGTTCCAAAAACGGCAACATGCTGATCACGGCGATGAACGGACACATGAAAGAGGTGAAGAAGGCGGAACAATGCCGAATGGCAAGGAGGAAGATGCGCGTGTCATCCGCGCGGATATTGATCAGTAAGTTGCTTATCAAGGGACCGAGATTGATCATCCAGAATCTGTTCTTCCCACTCCTTGACCTTCTGACCACATCCACACCCTCTATGATTATCATATTTCCTACTCCAATTGATCAGTCTACCTCCCTGATCAGATCCTCACCATATCCTAATCTTCTTCCTCTGATCAAATCCCTATTTCCCTAGATCCCCTGTGCTCCTTCCTGGCCTCCTCCTCCGGCAAGTGCCTTGTTCTGCTTCTGTCCCTGCTGTTCTGCTGGCTCTCCCTCTCCAAGGGTCTTCCGTCTCTGGCCAACAACATGGACTATCGACGGATGTTGCCCCAGGATTCGCCGGCCAGACGTGGCTTCGACCTCATGGACACTGTACTCTGATCACATTCGGATTCTGATCACTCTAATCATTCAATGACAGATCTGGATGGACTTCCTCCAAATCCTCTACATCGTCCGTCGTCCTCCCGACTTTGAGGATTCCTCTCAATTTGCAAAGTTTAAGGTCGACATCCATTGAAACTAGTCTTGATCAGTCCGATCGATCACTTTGAATCGATTGACCCCATTTCCTCCATTTTGAACGATCACTTTTGGCCAGGAATTCCTCTCTGCCGCCACCTCTCTGCCCCAAGCATTGCCTCCACGGGCCCACCAGTCCTGGCTCTTCGACTACTTCCGTGATCAACTCGACTCCGATCTTTTCCAGCACCTTGCCGATCCCGTTTTGGACTCCGTGAACATGACCAAGTTCGAGCAGTTCATCAACGGATTTCCGTATCGAGCCTGGCAAAGCGGGGTGCACTACACTCTCGACAAAGAGTTGGTGATCAAAGTGATCGGATCGATGGGCGGATTTGGGGGGGGGGTGTGATCGATCGAAGTGATCTGATCTATGGAGCCTAGCGAGAGTGATCGAACAGATTAGATAGCTTGTTGAATTGATTGATTGAGGTGATCGAGTCACGCTTTTTAAGTTCTGGATCGTCGCCTTCCATCGATGAGATGCTGGTCATGATAGCCTACAACGGGACCCGAGGGTTGGCTGGAAAGCGCAGTTTGATCAGTCAGTGCAGGGCGGTGGCCAAGCGGTATCCCCAGTTCCTGGTGTCCGTGTTCGACACCGATTCCCGCACTGCGGACATCATGGACGCCGTGGACCCGCTCGTGTGGAGGTAGAATCTGAACATTTATCACATGATCATCTCAACCACAGCTATGGGCATTATTGGGTTTCAAAAATCATCGGGAAAGATGGTGTAATTTTCAGTTGGCTCATCGCCATCATCGTCATGTCCCTGGTGGTGTCCATGTGCGTGTTCTACAACCCATCTTGTTCCCTGCTCTACACCTTCTCAATCTGCTCCATCTTGATCAGTCTGTTTCGGCACTTTGTGCCAATCAATCTCTTCCCTCCGTTCCTTCAGATTTGTTCGGACTTGGCCAACTTCTTGGCCTCCAACTTGATCTTCTGACCATCCCCACAGTTATTCTGATCAGTTCGCTGAGTGTCCAACTCGGCGGAATCTTTGTCGGCCAATTTCTCGCCTGTTGGGCCAAGGAGGACCGGTCCCGACAAGCACTAACCTGTTCGCTGGCACCACTCACCTCGGTATGATAAACAAATCACAGTCTCATAACCCATTGATCACTGATCAAATTCGGGTTTTCCCTCGGCTTCTTGATAAGATCCACTTCCTTCCCAATCAAACTTTTAATTCCTCCCATTTTCCTTGATCAGATTGTTAGCCCCCTCCAGCATCAGTGATCAGTCCATATTATAAGATCACTAATTATCCTCTCCCCCTAATCAGAGTGTCCTCCTGTGGCTGCTCGCCTCTCTGCCCCCGATGCTCTTCTCCCAAGTGCCCTTCTTCGGCCTCCAAGCTCGTCTCTGCCTTCTCGGCGCTCTTTTGGCCCTTTGGCATTGTGTCTTCCTGGTTCCCTGTTTGGCATCCTTCATCCCTCACCGGTGGATATCTTGATCTGATCAGTGCCAAATCGTTGATCACATCCTCTGATCAAGTCCATAAATTAATTAATCCCTCCGAATTATCATTGATCATTCATTCTTTCTCCTCAGTCACTTACTCTTGCCTTGGCATCGTTCATTGTTCTCCTTGATCTCCTCCAAATCGTCGTCGCAATTTTCCAAATTATTCTTCGCCATATTCACTCACCACCAAAAATTCGTGTTATCATAAAAATTAAATTATCGACTAGTTCAAATAAATTTGCCAAATTTGTGTTGACATTGTGCACTACACGAAAAGCATCAAAATTGAGTCAAATGATACGGTATATATACGGTAATCGATCACAATGGCCACAGTTTTTGGTACAGTAATTGGATATGGATCACAATTACCATGGTCAAGAGTGTGTATCCGGTAAATTGGTAAATATGATAGGACCTTTAAATCAAGCGACAATCGACCAGAGTAATTAATTTGCATGGCTGGTTCAGAAGGGATAACCTTTCGAGAATTTACTTTAAAATTCCGATTTTTGCATTTATAAAGAAAAATGATTTTTCGAGGAATACTCCGGACTTTCCGGTGAAAGACAGACGGATCAAGAGAGGCGGCCAGATCGATCGGGGGATGGATCAGCATCGTCATCGTCGTCCCAATGATCATGCAAATCCACCATCCATCCCAACACTTTCCAACCACTCCCTTACCNGGGGGGGGGGGTCTGTCTCCCTTCAACAGTGTCATTCATCCTTTTGCATCATTGATCAATGTGATTAAGCATTGTGTCACTGATTAGAACAAAGCATATTCAGACTCTTTCAATGTAGAACCCCCTTTATCTATTTGGGGTTTCCTAACTTTAGAGGTATTTACTTCCACTTTCACTTTTCTACAGCCCATTGGCCACCTCTTAATCACTTTCCGATCATTTCCTGATCCTTTCAGAAGCATGGGCCAGGGCAGTTTGGCCACTAAATTTGGCCTTTTGGGTGCCTTTGTCGGCAAATTCCCCCGCTCCTCAGCCTTCTTCTGTCTGCTGTTCTTCGTCCCTTCTTTTATCGCATTTTATCTCAAACTTCGGCTGGAAATCGGGTTGGACGAGGGATTTGTAGCGGCGGATGCGCCTTCGCGGAGAGAGATCAGTGTGCAGAAGGCATTCTTCGGGGAGACGGTAATGGCCAAAAATGGCACAAATTAATGATTTATGGCCATATTTCGGGGTCAGGATCAGTCAAAAGAGTGGTATCTGGCCCTTTTCGGCATTGCCAAGTCGCCCGCTGAGGATGGGAACATGTTGCGCTCGGATCACTACGACGAGTTCAGCACCTTCTACGAGCACATCACCAAGCGGATGGTGGTCCAAGGGCCCCGGGGCAATTTCACATACGCCAAACTCTGTCAACCACCACTGTGCGAGATCAACGAACAGCTCCAGAAGCTGATGGTATCAATTATCTGATCAGTGATCAATGACCAATGATCATGATCATTCCCACCCCGAAGGACAATGCTTGGCTGCAAATGTTGGGCCAAGTTCAGATGCGCTACCCGGTGAGCCGAGTGTTCAGCTACGACGTGAACATTGGCAAGGTGATCCCTTAGAAAAATACTTTTATTGTTCAGCATATTTTATTTCATATTCCAACAAGATACGATAAAGACATTTTCTGTGTTTTAGCACGTGTTCAATCGGTCCACAGACATGGATGGGAATCTGATCGGCTCGCGGTTCATGGCCTTCTTCTTCACCACATTCATCCGGGAACCGGCCCGGGAACAGGAATTGGCACTTTTCGAGAAGGCACTTGTCAGGTAAAACACCATGGGTACAGAGAAAAAGAGATGGGTGAGAGAGTGTTGGTTGACAGAGAGGCAGAAAGACACAATGCCAAAGAGGGAAGTCAGGTGGAACTGGTGGTGCATGGGTCGAACACCGTGGCCTGGGAAATGCAACGAGGGGTGATGGATGCAGCAAAAAACAAACTGATCGGTGGGTGATCCAAAATGGTCAAATTGGGACAATTCTGTGATATGTAGATGGCCAAATTTATTGGGATAGGTGGCCAAATTGGAGTAATTGTGGGATGATGGTCACGTTGGGACAATTCTGGGACATTTGGCCAGAGTGGGACAATTCTAGAAATTTTGGCCAAATTGGACAGCTCTGGGGCATTTGGCCAAATTGGGACAGTTCTGGGACTTTTGGCCAAATTGGAGCGGTTTTGGAACTTTTGGCCAAATTGGGACAGTTCTGGGACATTTTCCCAAAATGTGACAATTCTTTGACAGATGACTACATTAGGGCAATTCTGGGATACATTTGGTCAAATTGGGACAATTCTGGTTGGCTAAATTGAGACAATTCTGGGACATTTGGACAAATTGGAACAATTCTGGGACAATTGGCCAAATTGGGACAATTCTCTTCCCTTACTGTTCGACTTCTAATTTATTTTCCGCAGGTCTTGTCCTGTGTCTGCTGGCCTTCCTGTGCCTGCACTTCTGCTTCGGCTGGATCTATGCCCAGTTTCCGCTCCGTCGTCTGCTTCTGGCCCTGCTCTCCCTGCTCCTCCCGTTTCTGTCCCTGCTCGGCTCCCTCGGGTTCATCTCCATCTTCGGCCTTCCCGTCAACTTGGTCTTCTTCACCTCTCCCACCCTTTTGCTCTCCATCCTTTCCAGTTTGTCATCTGATCAATTTCCACAATTTTGATCAAATTTTTGCTTTCAGCTGCCCTTGGCACTTTCCAACTCACTTCCACTTGGAATCGGCTTCAGAGCGAATCGTGTCGTAAACAGTTCAGTGCCAGTGAAAGGCTGGCCAGCACCTTTGAGCAGGTTCGTTGGTCATGCCATGGCGAGGATCATGCTATTTGAGCAATGATCAAGTTTAATCGGTGGATTTGTTTGATCGGATCTATGAGATTTGGTGGCCAATCAAGCCGATCCTAGGAAACCAGCGAATCTGGGCCTGATTGATCACCCACTCGATTAGCCATCAAATCCTAAACAACATGATTTACCAAGAGCGATCACTGCTTTGATCAGACTTGATCAATCCCTTCCAGATCTGTGCCCCCTTCCTGTGCTCCCATCTGACCCCGGTGCTCTCCTTCGCCGTCCTTTTCCTTCTGCTCGGCACCGATCACTACCGTGCCTGGGCCCTTGCCATGTCTCTGCTCCATGCGCACTCTCTGCTCCTCCAAGTTGATCACCGATCAGACTGATCATTCTTTTTTTTTTCTCCCTCTTAAGGTGTTCCTGTTCTCCCCGTTGCTTTCCCTGCTCTGCCATCCCAACAATGATCATTTGCGCTTCGAAAATGGGAATTCGGCCATGTTGGAGATCAGTAGTCCCAATGATCCGTCGCCAAAGATGAAGCCGTCCATTTCTGATCGGCCTCCAATTGTGATGTTGAGTTCCAAGAACGGCAACATGCTGATCACGGCAATGAACGGACACATGAAGGAGGCGAAGAAGGTGGAACAAAGTCGGATGGCAAGGAGGAAGATGCGCGTGTCATCCGCGCGGATTTTGATCAGTGAGTTACAAAGCAAATCACTGTATTCTGATAATCCTAAATCCGCTTCTTCTCCTTCTGATCGAAGCCTTATTATTCTCTAATGGATTATATTTTGCTTCGTATCCCGCTTGATTATCTCTTTGATCTGCTAGGTATCTTGAATCACACTCACCCAACCACGATCTGACTTTATCTCCCTGTGATCTGATCTATATAGATTCTTCCTCCATTCATTGATCAGCTTTCTACAATTAGCAATTGGATCCCTCTCCTTGGCCTCTATTTCTGATCTTATCCTCCTGTCCATATCCTCACTTTCAGTCCCTTTTCCTCTGATCAGATCCCCTGTGCTCCTTCCTGGCCTCCTCCTCCGGCAAGTGCCTTGTCCTGCTTCTGTCCCTTCTGTTCTGCTGGCTCTCCCTCTCCAAGGGTCTTCCTACCCTGGCCAACAACATGGACTATAGGCGGATGTTGCCCCGGGATTCCCCCGCCAGACGTGGCTTTGACCTCATGGACACGGTACTCTGATCATATTCTTGATCCTGATCTGTGATCACTCTGATCATTTTATGTCAGATCTGGATGGACTTCCTCCAAATCCTATACATTGTTCGCCGTCCTCCCGACTTTGAGGATCCCGCGCAGTTTGCCAAGTTCAAGGTGCGCAATCGATTGAAACTGTTTTTTTATTGTTCTGATCGATCATTTTGGATCAATCGATCTCATTTTCTTCCTGTCTGATCGACCACTTTTGGCCAGGAATTCCTCTCCGCCACCACCTCTCTGCCCCAAGCATTGCCTCCGCGGGCTCACCAGTCCTGGCTCTTCGACTACTTTCGGGACCAACTCGACTCCGATCTGTTCCAGCATCTTGCCGACCCTGTCTTGGACTCCGTGAACATGACGAAATTCGAGCAGTTCATCAACGGATTTCCGTACCGAGCCTGGCAAAGCGGGGTGCACTACACTCTCGATAAGGAGTGGGTCGGGAAGAAGCTTAGGGACTAAAAAGTGATAAACATGGTGATCAGAATAGACTTATGTAGCTAATCGGTGTCTAGATTACTAAGGATATGATGGATGACTAATAGACTGATCGTATCACTTTTCGATCTGAAGGAAATAGAAAGAAAATGAAGGAGTTAGGTGGAACTAGAAGGTGATCAGAAAAGTAATTTATATGGAAAGATCAAATCACACTTTTCAAGTTCTGGATCGTCGCCTTCCATTGACGAGATGCTGGTGATGGTGGCCTACAATGGAACACGAGGATTGGCGGGCAAGCGCAGTTTGATCAGCCAATGCCGGGCGGTGGCCAAGCGGTATCCCGAATTCCTGGTGTCCGTATTCGACACCGATTCTCGCACCGCGGACATTATGGACGCCGTGGACCCGCTCGTGTGGAGGTAGAATCTGAACATTTATCACATGATCATCTCAACCACAGCTATGGGCATTATTGGGTTTCAAAAATCATCGGGAAAGATGGTGTAATTTTCAGTTGGCTCATCGCCTTCGTCGTCATGTCCCTGGTGGTGTCCATGTGCGTGTTCTACAACCCGTCCTGCTCCCTGCTCTACACCTTCTCCACCATCTCCACCCTGATCAGTCTGTTTCGGCACTTTTGTGCCAATCAATCCCTTCCTTCATTCCTTCAGATTTGTTCGGACTTGGCCAACTTCTTGGCCTCCAACTTGACCTTCTGACTGTCCCCACAGTCATTCTGATCAGTTCGCTGAGTGTCCAACTCGGCGGACTCTTTGTCGGCCAATTCCTTGCCTGTTGGGCCAAGGAGGATCGAACCAGACAAGCACTGATCTGTTCGCTGGCACCCCTCACCTCGGTATCTGCTATGCCGGTCACTTTCATAGCTCATTGATCAAGTTTGGGGTTTTGGGGTTTTTTGCTTAGATATTTTCTTCCTTTAATTGGATTTCTTTCGATACCTGCCCCTACACCACCATTGTTCCTTTGATCATGATCAGACCCTTAAGTTTTATCTGATTTAGGTGATTTTTTTTCTCTCCGTTCCTGCTACCATTACAACCTAATTAGATCAGTATTTTTCCCGTAACTCTTTTTCCTCTGATCACCCCAACAATATTCTCTTGCCATCTGATCAGTGATCATTCCCCTTATTAGATCATTAATTATCCTTTCCCTCCCGATCAGAGTGTCCTTCTACTGTTGCTCGCCTCCCTGCCCCCGCTGCTCTTCTCCCAAGTGCCCTTCTTCGGCCTCCAAGCTCGTCTCTGTGTTCTTGGCATTGTTTTGGCCCTTTGGCATTGTGCCTTCCTGGTGCCCTGCTTGGCATCCTTCATCCCTCACCGGTGGATATCCTGATCAGATCAGTCCCAATTGACGATTACATCCTCTGATCAAATCCATTAATTAATTGATTCCTCTCCCGAATTGTCATTGATCATTATCATTCTCTCTCCTCCTCGGTTCACTTACTCTTGCCTTGGCATCGTTCATTGTTCTCTTTGATCTCCTCCAAAATCTTTGTCGCAATTTTCCAAATTATTCTTCGCCATATTCACTCACCACCAAAAATTCGTCATGTTATCATAAAAATTAAATTATCGACTAGTTCAAATAAATTTGCCAAATTTGTGTTGACATTGTGCAATACACGAAAAGCATCAAAATTGAGTCAAATGATACGGTATATATACGGTAATCGATCACAATGGCCACAGTTTTTGGTACAGTAATTGGATATGGATCACAATTACCATGGTCAAGAGTGTGTATCCGGTAAATTGGTAAATATGATAGGACCTTTAAATCAAGCGACAATCGACCAGAGTAATTAATTTGCATGGCTGGTTCAGAAGGGATAACCTTTCGAGAATTTACTTTAAAATTCCGATTTTTGCATTTATAAAGAAAAATGATTTTTCGAGGAATACTCCGGACTTTCCGGTGAAAGACAGACGGATCAAGAGAGGCGGCCAGATCGATCGGGGGATGGATCAGCATCGTCATCGTCGTCCCAATGATCATGCAAATCCACCATCCATCCCAACACTTTCCAACCACTCCCTTACCCTCCTCCTCCNCCCCCCCCCCCCCCCCCCCCAATTCCCAAACTTTCACCAAACTTTACATTGTATTTATTCTTTCTAGCCCAGAATGAATCCAATACCTTACACCGTACATATATCGTACTTTGGACTTTCCTACCTTACCATTCAATCAATGATCAATGATTCTTGATCTGATTAATTAAGGAATCAATGTAACTAGGCAAATTATCGTTGATCGAAACGAAGAATTGGTATTTTGTTTGATCAGAATTGGGCCATAAAAGACCTATATTTGATACATTTGATCTATAGATCAAAGGAAGGTATATTCGAGAATCAAGCCCAATCGATGGGTTGTAAGGGGTCGTCGAATCAGTTTCCCAGCAGTTGGGCCGAACTGGCCCAATGGTCCAATTTGCATATTTCCATGTTCCCCCTCGGGGATGATCTGAACATTTTTGAAAAAAATGTGAAAATCACAGGGAACGGACCCCCGATCCTTTCCCCACCACTTCCTCCCGTCCCTATGAAATTGAATCAAAATCCTTGTCCAATCCCCAAAAAGGTCCAAAATTGTCACTTTACCCCTCGTTGGCTGCGCGAAAGTGCCAAATTTGAATATTTGCCATTGGCACAAAGGGACAAATTCAGAGGGCCAAGGATGAGCAACAGCAACAGTCCCATCCCCAGTGGCATCCTGAAGAAAGGGTTTGCCCAGCAGCAGGCGGATCGCCAGTACAGCTACGAGAACACCGTGGTGGGTGGAAAACAGCACTTTTCAGTTCCAGATTAATCTGTTTTTGGTGAAAATGGAGGGAGGGATGGTCAGGAAAGTTGGAACCAGAAGAACCGTAGGAAGAAAACCAGCAGGAAGTTTGATCTACGGACTCACTTTGGCATCAGAAGTTTGATTTTTTCTTTTCTGATTAACCTATGTTCCAGACAAAACAATAAACAATGATAAAATGGGGCGAAAAGGAACAGAAATAGCAGCATTATGGGTCCCAAATCGCATTATATGTGGTGCCGAAGTGTGGGTTAATATAAATACCCTCCGCCGATCGGCGGAGACGGAAAGAGCTTATAATGATGATGACGGCGATGACGATGGTTTGATTGATCAAAAAGATGATGGGAAATTGGGGGAGGGGAAGATGATGGGGAGGAGGAAGACAATTCACGGCCCCGAACCCTTTCAGCTGGGCCGATACAGGTTGGAGGCGCCCGATGGGGTCGGCCAGGACAATCGGGAGGCACAGAAAGCGGTTGGGTTCGAGTCGAGATTGGAGGAGGAAGAACAGCAGAATCGGGAACAGCGAAGCGAAGAGTTGAGAGTGACGCGGAAGAAAAGTGTACGCTTCAGGGAAGCGGAAGGGCGGAAGAGGTCGGAAGAGGACGAAGCGGAAGAGGAGGAGGAGGAAGAAATGGAAGTGCCGAATATAAGGAAGAGGAGGAGGAGGGTGGAAGACCAGCTGAAGCAATTGGTCGGAAAAGTGAATGCATGGGCCAGGGATGTCCGGAAAGGTAAGTGATCGGAGAGGGGAAGGTGATCAAGACTGATCTCTGATCTGGCTCGCAACAGCATTCTCCTGGAAGTGCATCCGGCTGATGGCAAGTTTTTGGCCATTTGTATCACCATTAATCATGATTTGATCTCTGGTTTAGCTCATCGATTGGCTGTTCCTGGCCATCCTCGGCATCGGCATGGCACTCACCTCCATGTTCATGGACAACATCATCGAGTACCTTCAGACATGTTTGTCCTTCCTGATCTGATCACTCCGATCATTTTGGGCCATTTCAGTCCAATTGGTTCTGATGAATGTCAGCGGCGAGACGGGCAACTCCCTCCGGGACTACGTGTGCACTTACCTCTCCTGGCTCGGCTACACCGAGCTCCTTGTGATCAGCTCCGCCATTTTCGTCCATTATATGGCCCCTCAGGCTGTTGGTTCGTCCGATCAGCAGATCACTTTTGATCAGTTCAGACCATTTTTATCACTTTTCCCATTTTCTTCAAAGGATCGGGCATCCCCGAGATGAAGACCATCTTGCGGGGCGTTATCCTCAAGGACTACCTCACTGCCCGCACTTTGTTCTCCAAAGTTGTCGGACTGACATTCTCACTTGGCTAGTGATTCATTTCGTTCACTTTAAATCAATCTGATCAATTACAGGCTCCGGAATACCCATCGGGAAAATGGTCAGTGCCTCCGAAGATTCATACATTTTGAAAATGTCTGAACATACACGAATATCGAAGTGATCCCCCGAGGATCTTTGGGTCCATTTGGTGACCATTTTCATCTGATTAAGTCCTTCTTCCCAAAAGGGTCCATTTGTGCATGTGGCAGCGAATGCGGCCAATCTGTTGTCCAACTTAGCCGCGCGTTTCGAGGGTGCCTATGGCAACGAATGCCGCAAGTCGGAGATGCTGGCTGCCGCATGCGCCACCGGAGTCGCCTGCACTTTCAGCGCGCCGATCGGAGGTTATATCACCCAATTTGGACCACCAAAAATTGGCCCTAAATAATCCGATCGTCCCCTCACCCCCTCAGGTGTTCTGTTCTCCATCGAAGTCACCACCATGTACTTTTCGGTTCGCAACTACTGGAGGGGCTTCTTCGCCGCCGCCTGTGGTGCCACCGTCTTTCGGTTTGCGTTTCTTAAGCCAAAATCGGAAAAATGGGTTGTATTGGCTTGGAACCCCTGAAAATCCTGCGACATTCCGACCTTATTGATGGCCATCCATTTTTTGCCATTTTGCCCATCTTTTTCAGTTGGCTTCGTGTGGTCGCTTTTGGCACCGAAGGTTCTCTTCCTCCAACCATTATCTTTATTTTGGTTCTTCTACCCTCGAATGGGCCTTTCAGTCACTTTGGTGGCCTTCTACCAAACACATTTTCCCGAAAATGCTTTTGAGGCGGAGGAACTGCCCTTCTTCGCTCTCACCGGGTAAAAATACAATTGGAAATCGGTTTAAATCCTTCTAAACTTAAAGTTTTTAGCCTCCTCTGCGGCTTCATCGGTGCCGCTTTCATCCTCTTCTACCGCAGTGTGGTCATGTTCCTGCGTCAGAATCAATTTGCAAAACGGCACATCCACAAAAAGTGCCGATTGTCCCCTCTGAATTTGCGCACATTTTGTTCCTTTTCCCCAAAAGTTGGCTGTTCTACCCAATAATGGTCGCTTTTCTGGTGGCCACCCTCACGTATCCCCGGGGCTATGGGCGATTCCTCTCGGGACGAGTAAGTACCATTCCTGATCATTGATCTTGATCCTGTCCACAAAATTCTAATCATCTTCGTCATCATCTCTCCTCAATTTCTGATCATCCTCGCTCCGATTACCACTAACCTCTGATCAGTGATCATCCACGATTATGACTATTTTTCTGATCACCCAATCTTTCCTCTTCTGGCATAATCTTCATCACAGCCAACTTCTGATCAATGATCATCATGTCCTTCATTGGTTCCCCAGATTCTGATCACCTTGATCTTCCTCCATTTTTAGTACAAATTCACCCGCACCGTGCTGGACTTCTTCTCCAACTGCACCTGGTCCAAGGGTCTTCACCACCCCACCCTTTCCCCACACGGATGCTCCTCCGAGCTGCTCGGCACTTGGACCAACCACGAGGGTTACGGCCCCTACAACGTGTTCCTGGTGCTCACACTGTTCTCGATTACCTTTGTGGGGTTTTTTCAACTAAATATGATCAGATTTATGGGAATTCAAAATACCTAATCCAATTTGTTTTGTTGATCTGATTACTGATAGGCCGATCATTGATCATCGGTCCTTTGGGACCATAACAATCTTAGGTCGTGATTAGATCCTGGTAATCATCTCATCAGATCAGTCTCGGATCAGTTTGGATTTTTGCATAGAATCAGACCCTTTTGGATCAGATGTGATCAAATCATAAATCGACAATTGCCAAATTGTCTTTCAGTTCTTTCTGTCCGCCCTCTGCAACACAATGCCAATTCCGTGCGGAATGTTCATGCCGTTGTTCGTCGTCGGTGCCGCTTTGGGCCGGCTGATGGGCGAAGTGGTCTCCACCCTCTTCCCGGACGGAATTCCCGGGGGCACCGATCAGGTCCATCATCATCCCAATTTCCGATCATTTTTCCATTTTTAACTGATCATTCCTTATGCCTTTTCAGCCCATTTTCCCTGGAATTTATGCGGTTGTGGGTGCCGCTGCCCTCACTGGTGCCGTAACCCATTCCGTATCGGTAATCTTTCGTATCCATACCATATTTACCCTCTCCTCCTGCTGTACTTTTTTGGGTGGCCATGATCTGTTGCGAGATCACCGGACAGTTGATCTACATCATCCCTCTGATGATCGCGGTGATCATCGCAAATGCGGTTTGTGCCTATCTGCAGCCTTCGGTGTATGACGTGATGATCGGGTAATGAGTAGGTAATTTAGAGAGAGAGAGAAATAAATTATTTTTAAGCATCAAGAACCTGCCCTACCTGCCGGACATCCCGCCCTCCAATGCCGAGTAGGATAAATTACTGATCAGTGATCAGCAGGACGGGGATTTAAAATTTAAAGGAGAGTGGGCGGAGACCAAAGATAGTGGCGGATCCAAGTTCATTGATTGGTTACATAAGGGATCTTCTGGATCCGCCCTTTCTTGTTACTGGGAAGGTCCCACATTGGGACAATGATCGGACATTTGGATCCTAAAGGACATCTTTTAGGACGGGGTAGAAGGGTTGAACGGGAGATGCTCTGCTGATATCTACACCAATTTTTGTAATGTCCAAAAAGGCCATCAGTATTTTTTGAAGGGTCCACCAATGTACAGCGGAAAATATCATGGTGTCCAACGTGCGCCATTTGTGCCGGCTCACCCAGTACAAGGAGATAATGAGATAAGTGATCAATTATCAGTTACAAATGATCAAGGATGAAATGGTTTGATTTTACCTAAATCTTTAAGTTGCTGGTGGAAATGCCCAAACTCCGATCCTTCCCAATTGTTGACGATCCAGGTCTGTCCACATTGGGATTTCGTGAGGGGGGGGGGGGGTGGAAAGCCCATGAGATCAATCGATCGGATTGATAATGATCATCTGATCAACCAATCGGTTTCAGCTTCTGTGATGTTGTTGGGCTCCATTTCTCGGAGGACAATGCTGGAGTTGCTGTGCACACAGTTGAGCGATGAGGCGCGCAAAAAGGAAGCGGAGCGACGCATCCGGCTGGCCATCGAGACCATTGATCGACACTTCCGAGAAGCGCAGGATACGGTAAGAGGAAAAGGAAGGGATTACTGTAGTTAAACTTTGAGCACATTCTTTGCATAAAAGAAAAGTCCCGAAATTGGACAAAATCACCATCTATTATTTTGGTGCTGGTTTTTTCTGGTTTTGGCTGACCAATTTGGACGAATTGACTAATTTTTCACAAATTTTACAGAAATCGCTGAAGGGTGATCAGGAAGAAGAAGCGCAAAGTGATGGAGAGGAGGAGGAAGAAGCAAGAAGGAGAAGGGCAAAAAGCCAGGGATCCAGGGATTTGGTGGTGCCGGGCATGAGGAGATGTGCTCTTTCGGAAACGGCATTGGCTCAAAAAAGTCACTGGGGAAGGAGGAAAAGGAGCAAAGATAGGGAGGAAGAGGGAGAGGGGAAGAAGAAGAGGAAGGACGGAAGGAAGAGAAGCAAAGAAGAAGAGAAGAATGGAGAGGGGATGGGGAGGGAGAAGGTGCGCAAGAAGCAGTCGACGAACCAGGTGTACCCGGAGGAGAGGAACAGTCGCCGGAACGGGACAGACAACAGGTAGAATCTGATCAGAGATTATCAACTCATGATCGGTCAATTTATGGATCTGATCCGGATCAGATAATCGATTTGCGTAATCGATATTTCATTGCTCCCTCGTTCCTCCCAAACAGATTTGTGGTGAAGCCGGTTGATCAGTCACCGGCCCCGAAACAGCGTAATCATCCGCTGGCAACGATGCGCAACCGAAGGAATGCCGTGTACTCGACGGAATCCATCGGACGGAGCAATGGTGGGGGCGGAGCGGACGGAGGTGCTCAATCGAATAATGGAGGATTTCGGAAGAAAACATTGGATTTTTAGACAGTTCGGACAGCTCCGAGAAGGCCAGGAAAACCTCGTGTCCGGATCTGATTTTGGCCCATCAACAGAGGCACCAGCACTGGAACACGCTGGACCACCAAACTTCCATTTCACGCGAGTTTCCGAGTCTGAAAATTGGTTCGAAATGTCTAAATTATCCAGGAAATTTGTCGGAGTACGTGCGCACTGCCAAGAAGCGTCTTCGGCTGATGCAGCCCCGGCACAAGGAGTCCGAGCAGAAGGTGGAATACGACCTGATGGACGACGAGGTGAGGCTGGTCACTGCTGATCAGTGATCAGATCAGATCAGATTGGATGCTGATCAGAGATGTCCAATTTTGGGGTTTTAGCGTCGCGAGTGGGAGTTGGCACAGCTTGAACAGCCTGTGGAAATTGCGGAGAACCTGATCGACCCGGCCCCGTTCCAGTTGGTGCGCCGAACTTCGGTCTACAAGGTACCTATCCCATCTGATCTCTGCGAATATCCGTGCCATTCCGAATCCATCTCTCTCTCCCCTCAAGGTGCATTATTTGTTCTCTCTGTTGGACCTTGAACGGGCCTATGTCACAGATCGGGGTCGTTTGGTCGGAGTTGTGGCCCTTCGGGATGTGAGTACATTCCGCTGTTTTTTGCTCATTTTGATCAGATTTTTTTCCTTTCCTTAGCTGCGAATTGCGATCCAAAAGGCCCAAAACGGTGTTTCCTTACAAAGCAATGATCAGAATGAGGACGAGAAGAGCAAGCAGTTCAACAACGACAGCAATGAGGAGGAGGGAAAGGGGGAAGAATTTGTGAAGAAGGACCCATCGGCGGAGGATGTGGAGAAGGGACTGGTGAACGGATTGGTGCCAATGCCAACATCTGCAACATCCCCACTGTCCATTGTCTGTGCCAGGGACAGTGAGGAGGAGGACAACCCCGGCCGGCCAGAGGAGGAGCAGAACCGACAGGTGATGAACCAACGGCATGTTGAACATAGATAGAACCGATGGCAAGGCATGGGAAGAAAGTCCACCAAAAAGGGCGGGAATTGGCACCAAAATGGGCCTAAACCCATATGGCATGACATTGTGAAAAAAGTTATGACCAAGAAGCTTGGACAAAACCTTAGACTGCCGGTGGGACTCAAACCTACGTCTCTCCAATCCGGGAGTGTTCTTATCCACTAAACTACAGCGATCACGTTCGCCCGCCCCTTAATGGATCCCTTTGGAATCACTCTGGGCGGCATTTCCTCTTCTCACTTACAATAGGATCATTTTTTTAATTTTGGCCAGAATGTGTATGTATCAGATGGGGGTAATACGTAATACTGTAGTTTGTGGGCCCCCTTTTTTGAAAAAAATTCGATGACCCAAAAGGGCCCAAAATCACATCCTAAGGTCAGCTTTTGACGCTGAATCCGATGCCGATGTCCTTTTTTGACGTATTGCGTCATCTGACGCAACTTGATGACGTCGAAAATTTCTGACGTCAAAATTTTCAAAATTCTTTTTATGCATAGAAATCAAAATCAGTGAGAAAACAACAAAATTAATCTTCACATGGGTGAAACAATGACCCACATCGATTCGACATTTTGGGTATGGGAACCAGTTTGGGGGTTGACAAAGTTGCGGGAATGGTTCATGGTGAAGTGGGGAAAAAAATTTAATTTAAAAAAAAATTGACGTAAAAATTTTCGACGTCAAAAATTTGCATCAGATGACAAAATGGACGTCGGCATAGGATTCAGCGTCAAAAACTGACCCTAGGATGTGATTTTGGGCCATTTTTGGGTCACCGATTTTTTTTTTTCAAAAAAGGGGCCCACAAACTGCACTATTACCCAAATGGGCACTAGGGCCAAGTTGGTCGAATTTTGTCGTCCCCCCTCCGCGCAAAAACGTTAAGCTACGAAAGTGAGAGTGGAAGAGATTGAGCTACAGCTCCATATTCTATGGTGTAGGTGAAAAATGGCATACGGTTTAGCTTATTAAAAAGGTGCCAAATCCCATTTTTGACAATTTGGCCTCTCAATTTTCATTCATTCAACAGATACATATTGCCCTTTTGGAGTTATATTGAGGTTTGGAAAACGAATTTCACCAAATTCTGTGTTCAAATTTTATTTATAAAATATGTAATTACGAAATTCAGGGGCGGCCCCCGACTGTTGTCCGGCACTCTTTGTTATTGGACATGATCCAGGAGGACGAGGAGGAGAGGCGCCAACAAAGTCCGAGTCCAGCTTCAAGCCCCACGGACGACCATCAGCAGAAGTAGGGAAGAGAAAATCCACAATTTCTTTAGTTTTGGTACGTATGATTATCAATTTTCCTAATTGTCCATTCTTTCTCTGATTTGTCTAATGAACTAATTGAATGTTTAAAAATGAGACAATTGGTGAATGAATTAATTATTTTGGACATTTTCAGCCAAACTCTCGGGACAACACTGCTTGGCCCTAGCGGACCTGATGTGGTCCAAGCAGTCGCTTACCTGAGAAGGAAGTCCATTGCGTTGGAAGACCTAAAACCGCTTGAGACAACGCCCCTTCCGGCGGCGCAAGCAGAAGGCGAGGAGGAATCAGTATGAGAATTGATGAAAGACAAAGAAGCGATACAAATGGATATTTTACGTTTTTTGTAGTGTAAAATGTCACAAAAATAAACAAAATAAACAATGAGATCGCCAAATGATGATGGGATGGGAAATGAGTGAAAGTGCGACAAGCTGGTAGATGGAATGAGAATTAAGTAAGCAAAACAAATTGATCCTAAAAGTGATAATTCAAAAGTGGTGATGAGCAACAGGAAATAATTAATGAAATTGTTAATCAAAAATAAATACTAACTGATCAGTTCCCTCGGTTCCGAGGTCAGCCATCGTCTGTTATGTACCCGCTCAGCTCCTCCTCCTCTCCCCCCTCCTCTTCGTCCTCATATTCGTACAACTGGGAGTGCCTGCTCAGCTCATCTGGCGACACATGTTCACTATCTCCGCTTACAAAACTTGCAAGCCTTAAATTTTCGTATAAAAATGGATAACTTTAAATAACATAAGAGCAATTTTGAAGTAAAATATAATTCTTTAGGTAAAATCATGCTATGATAAGTCTTAAAATGGAATTAAAAAAATTAATTCCCTTGATGGGGTTCAGGCCCGTAACGAGGGGGGGGGGGGGGGNCCCCCCCCCCCCCCCCCCCGTAAAAAAATCGCTTCGAAAAATTATAGGCTGAAAAGAGGAAGCCAGATTTCCACATTTTTCTGACGCGGATTTTATATGTAATACCAGTTACCAGAGGTCCAGAGGTATCAACTCGGTCAACTCAAAGATTAAATATTCGTTTTCTCTGGATTTCTAATCTAATTCCAGCAGGTGTCTTGGTGAAATGACTCATCAGAAATTTATGCTCTAAAATTTCTTGATCTTTACTTGTTAGTCCTAGAGACCGTTCTGAATTCAAAAATTGCAAAAAATCCAAAAATGGTACGTACTAGTAAACCAAGAATACCCAAAATCTTAGTGAAAAAATCATCGTTACTCTTTTTAACTTTAAAGAGATCCCAGAAGATCGATCTTATGCTATTAGAGGATGGATTGACCTGTTGGGCCTTTTGAGCTTTGGGATGAGTTTCCAATGACTGCGCGAATCCTGAGTCTGACAAAAATGCCTCAATTTCTCCAATTCTCTTTGTGTGTAAACGCGCGACTGAAAAATAAATAATAAAGGTAAATTTTGGTTCGATATCCAATTTATCGATGAAACCTCTTCGCGATATTCTTCTTCCGTCAAAAACCTTCTTGGCTCAGGCCCATAAATGAAATTTCTTAAAATAAAAATATTAAAAAATAATAATATGGTAAATGAATAGGTAAAACACCTCAATCGCCTCCAAGTTTTGACAATAAAATGCTGGATCCTGCCCGGATATTTTCTCCAAAGTGAAAATAATACCAATGTGAGTATCGCCGTAATGGCACGTTGTTGATCCTTGAAAATAAATTATTAAAAATTAAAAAATATATAAACAAACTTGGCTTAACAAGTAAATCATAGCAAGGGAAATAAGTTGCAAGAGCCATTCCGCCAAATTCAAAGTGCGTTTGTCGACCGGGGGACCGATGCGATAACAGACGGCAAGTGAGAGGAGGGTGAAGAAGGACTAAATTAGCAAAAAAATATTTTAATAATTATTAAAATTTTAATAATTTACCAAGTAGAGGAAGGCATAAAGGCGATATTCTTGTAAGATCAGGCCAAAGTTTGTCCATATCCAAAAGTAAATGTAAAGGGACAACGGCCAACCACCGAAGAATAAGGGAATTTTTGTTATCTGAAAAATTTTAAAAAATAATAAATTTTTAGGTGAAAAACTTACTCTTGGGATGGGAATAATACGCTGTAAAAAATAACCAAAAAATAGAAAAGATGTGCAGAGCCCAATGAACACTCCGCCCAAATAGAAAACAAAAATGCTGCGAACAAGTTGAGAAGCATAGAGAAAGACGAGGCAAGCAGTCAAATAGACAGAAGTTTGCAAATTCCACAATTCCATTGCTAATCGATAAAATCATAAGAGAAAATGAGAAATATGAATAGTACATTAAATTAACAATAGAATAAAGAATAATAAAAGCAGTGATGGAATAAAAAACAATTAAAAAAAACTTATTTCTAATGCTGATTGTGAGATCGATATAAAATACATACAGGCGCAAAAATTCATTGAAAATTTATTTTTGTTTCTAACTTGTAAGCTTTTATGAAGAGGAAGTTTTCCTTTATGAACTTTCTCTGTTCTAGGTACTTTTTGCCGTTTATTTCTATGACAGTTCAATGAAAGAATCGCTTCATAAAATTATAGGTTCAATGCAATTCAATCGGCACTCAATTTTCATTTTAATTTAATTGTGCTTCTTACATACATATACATACATAAAAAGTAAAAACAAAAAAATGGCAAAATTTTTCACATAAACTGAGTTTGTGGATTTGAAAAATTATTTTGGCGGCTTTTTTGGCATAAACTCCATTCTCATTCAAACTTTTCTTGTGCTTTCAGCAGGGCTTCCAGATGTACTTTTTTTAAAGATTTGTACTTTTTTGGAGGGGTCCTAATCTTTAAAATTTTAAAAGTACTTTTTTTAAAGATTTGTACTTTTTTTGGACCAGGGATGTACTTTTGTACTTTTTTTGGATTTTAGAAAAATTTTATGCAAAAAATGACCAATTTTCTTAAGGAAAACGACTAAATTTTCAAAAATTTCTCCGGCGGCCCCTATCGGGACCGCCGGCATCCCCCACATAATGGATTTTCTTCAATAAAAGATCTAAAAATGACCAATTTTCTTAAGAAATTGGTCCAAATTTTTCAAAATTTTCTCCGGCGGCCCCTATCGGGGCCACCGGAGACCCCCCCCCCCCCCCNGTATAATAACCATTGGTTAGATTCATTTACTACCAGGTCAGATTTTAACCTATGGTCAGTGGTAACTTAACCTATGGTTCCCTGGTAAAAACGATGGTAACTTCATTTACTAAGGAACCCTGGTAAGATGACCTATGGTAAGCGATTTTTACCAGCGACCAGGGTTCATTTACTACCGGCCCCGATGGCTAGGGGTATTCCTCCCTCCCCCTAAATTTTTCCTGGTTTTTCTCTCCGTAAATTTTTCAGGGGCGTCTCTGATTATGAATATAGTCACAAAAAGCAGTGATAAATTTGTTGAAAAATACGAAAAATTGTTTATAAAGGAAATTTATTTAATATGGAATGGAAAATTTAGCATTTTTAAGTAGCGTACTTTTTTTCGACCCTAAAATCTTTATTTTTTATCCTGATGTACTTTTTTCAGGCACCCTTGAGCTGGAAGCCCTGGCTTTCAGCCTTTCAGTTCAGTTTTTTTGCAGGATTAAAAAATGATTGCTTTTGTTGGACACTTTTGAAAAAACAAATTCAAAAAAAAATTTATAAATAAAGCTTAAAGAAACTTCCGGCAAAACACAACCGGAGTTTAAGGACCTTTGAAGTTTGAACTTTGAAGTAACAATCCAATACCAAATAGCAAATATACCCTCTCCAAGCCAAGAACACGCAGCCCGCACCAAAAAAAAACCTAAATTTTAACCTATTTTTATTGGATTTCCTAAAAAAAGCTATAAATTTTTCTCAGGGTTGGATTTGCCTTTTTAAAAGTAAAACTAATTCATTATTTTATTTTTTCACTCGAAGAGAAAAACAAATTTTTATTTAAAAAATGTGCATCATCTATTATCATCATTGTTCGGCCGGATTGGAAAGTTCAGAATTGTTTTTTAATTTCTCCGACGAGGGTTAAAAAATGGACCATTTAATATTCCACGGAATCACCAACAGCAGACATCAGTTGTTATTGTTGCCATTTTTGTTGTGCTTTGCTGAATGAATGCATCATAATTAAATTATTCGTTCTATTCTATGCATCCCCCCCCCCCATTTGCACCATTTATCCATTCATAGCACACATCCGTCCGTAAACAACAATTGATGCATTCACGCGTTGAATTTTTTAACTTAGAAATTCGATAAAAAATTATTGCGAAATGTAATTTGTATTTTTATTACAAATAGAAGCTAGATTACAATAAAGTTCAAATGAAAATGTTGATCTTTGGTTTGGGTGTCGGTCTCTTGCCATGCCACTGCTCCTTGACAATTATATGACTTGTAATCTTATTGATTTAGATATTTCAGATTCGAAACAATAAACTTCATCCATGACAACGCATTCTTACACAATTTGCGAGCAGGATTACGATCAGAGAGAAGAATGCGGTCGCTATATGCCGGCGGATGACAGCGGAATGCGGGTTGGGTGTGCGGGGAGCAGTCGGATGAGTCGCATGGACATCAGCAGACATGACCAACTGGAGGAGGAACTCGACCCGTGTCTTTCTGCTGCAGTTCGCTACAAGAAAGAAGCAAACACTGGAGTGATGTGAGCATTTAATTGACAAGATCAATTTCAGATGACATTTTTATTTAAAATTTATTGCATTAGGGCCAAATTAACTTAGAACCCCTCAATCAGGCCCGTAGCCAGAAAAAATTTTCGGGGGGGGGCACCAAGGGGGG
>LDKF01000034.1:58876-74704 GCA_001026735.1 Rotylenchulus reniformis
CCCTGGCGACGCCCTTGAAGGGGAGGGGGTCGATCGTACGAAGATGGTGAGGTTAGTCGAAAAATTGACCAATTTTTAAAAGAAAAGGGTCCAAATTTTCAAAAAAATTCTCCGGCGGCACTTATCAAGGCCACCGGCACCCCTCAAAACAGTGAAATTTCTACAATAAAAATTTTTTTCGCCATTTTTACCACCTTCGTAAAAAAATTTTGGCCGACCCTCCCCCCTTTCCCATGTATGCCCTCAATTTCTAAATATGACTTATAAGAAATTAAATTTTGGCACTCAACCAACAAAATAAGCCAATAACTCTTTTATTTCTATTTTTATCAAGCTCATTTTTGTTTTACTCTGAATTTTTAAATCTAAATCTGCCATAATGATAAGCGACCCTGATTCAGGCGGATCAAATGTGTGCTCTGCTGCATCATCGTTCTCCTCGCTTTTGCTCTTCTCGCAGTGGCACTTCTAATGATATTCGGAACCGGCGCCTCAGAGAATTTTTTACACCGTACAAAGCAATTTGGTCCAGGAGCAGAGAACACATCCAGCACGCGACAAGACTATGTGATTTTTTTGTTGTTTAAAATTTAAATAGGATAAACAATTTAGTTTAATATTTTTTCGAATTCTACAAAAACCTAAAAACCTTTTCTACCCCCTGGCTATGGGCTTGGTCAAATGATACCTTAAACTTCTGAGTTTCGAAAAATTCGAAGTAAGTCAATGTTTTCGTAGGCGGATTTGATTCGTATGGCGCGAGAAGAAATTTTTTCAATAACTTTTTATGCAACATCAAAAGTCCTGTTTTTTTATCTGAAATTGAAAAGCTTCCGAAATTTACATCTAAGCCTATTAAACTGCGCAAGTAGTAGCTCATTTTTGAAATTATTATTTTTAATTTTGCATCATTTTATATAGGACCAAGCAACTCCACAACCCAAAACGCAAATTGAAATTTATGAACACAAAGAAGAGATGGGATCTTCTACAAAATTTGACATTCTCCATCAATCCATAGTGACTGAAAGGGAATTTAAGGAGGTATATGTGCGGACAGGACAAACCCATCGACCACACTTATTAGATGGCAAACAACGGCAACAAACTCCGAAACACATCGCCACCACCAAAGGACCCTCTCGAATCTGGAAGCCGGCCACTGTTGTCGGATCAACCACAAGAAAGATGCCCATTACCCGGAAATCAAAGCCAACAGTCACGACAACATCGACGACTTCAAAAACCACCACAACCACAACGGTGGAGAAAAAGGTAGATTTCTAACGTGAATTGGATTATATTTGTTGTTTCAGAAGTTGAATGAAATTATTTTTATTCTTATTTTTATATTTTTATAATCTAATCTATCTTTTTAATCTTTTTTAGGTTCTTTCTGGGCCCATTCATGACTGCGAATATTACCGCAAAGCTGGAGAAAAGTCAGGAACTTACCAAATTGTCTTACCACAGGGCGATTTCTACGCCAGTTGTGTGATGGAATCCGATCAGGGGTGGATTGTGTGGCAAAAGTGACTGATGCAATTTATAATTTACAAAGCAAAACCATTTTTCAGTCGGACCAGCAGCAAGTGGCCCTTTTGGAACAATACATTCGAGGAATACGCGGCCGGATTCGGGGACTTTCCTGGCGGCGAAGGATGGTTGGGACTCAACTGGGTCCACGCCCTTTCCGAGGTTGGCGGCAAGTTGGAGATGCGAATTCGGTTGGACGGAGACATGTGTGTGACGAAGACCAAGCGGAGTTGCAGCGGGTTCGGCGAGGGGGGAAGCTGGTGGGGCGACTGGGAGTTTGTGGTGGGTTGCATACGGTATTTTGTTATAACTTATTTTTTATTTTATTACATTATATGAATATACAAGTAATTTATTCGTAAAATGAGAATTTCACAATATCTAGGGAAATTGGACTTGACTTAATGTTGGGTCTTAATTTTTGAATTTAATTCAAATTCTTTTGAAGTTGTCGGATCGATCAGACGGATTTCGGATCAGTGGCCTTCGCTATTTGCGCGGCAATCTCAGCAACAATGCGCAACCTGACGAGGAACTGTTCAGCTATCTTTGCGATGGTCAGAAATTCACCACCATTGATGTGGATAATGATGAAAACAATCAGAATAATTGTGCAGCATTTAAGCAGAGAGGGTGAGTTGGAACAATTTGTTACTTCCATATTAAAAAAAAACTATTTTTGGTCTAAGTATGAGAGTTTGCCTCTGAATTTTTCTCAATCCATTTTGTCCCTTTTATAAAATTTTATTTTTCAAAATATATTTATACTGTAATTTTGACATTTTTTAACTTTTTTCACTGCTTGGTGACAGTTGATTGCAGAATTTTTTAATACCAGAAAAATCAAAATTATAGGCGAATTTATTTCGCAAAGTTCTAATGAATTACCCCTAATCTTTGGCAGTATAAGTAGTATTTTTTGACTTTATACTGTAATTTTGTTGTTTGTTTCATTTTCAGTGCCTGGTGGCACAGTGATTGTGCCCATACATCACTCAACGGTCGTTACGGCCTGACATATCCATCCAGCTCTGGCCAATTCTGGAATCGGAAATCCGCCACTCACGGCGTAACTGTTCAAGACACCTACATCATCAAACCGCGCAAATCGTTGATTCTGCTCAGAATATCCGACAATTAGTGGCACTGAACTTTGATCTCTCAGTTGGAATCCCAATAATTTCGCCTCAACTTGCCTCTTCACAACTCATCCTCTCCCACTTTTCCAACCGTTCAATGAATTAATCAGCAAGTGACTGCTCTTTTTTTCTTCCTTCGGCATCTCATCCCCCAATTTACTGCACATTTTATTTATTTATTTATTGTCATTATTTACGCATTGGCATTGGTACGATATTCTTCTCTATCTCTCTCTCTCAAATTGTATCGCTTTCTTTTCATTGTTAGGCATTTATATAAAATTTTACCTTTGTTTTTCATTGAGAACAGAATGTCCGGGTCAAAAGTTACTCAACCGGTGGGTGGGTCCGTCGGATTATTTTTTGGAAAAGTCAATTTTAAGTGCTCCGTGGTTCCTAGTACAAGATTTTATGATTGGGCCGGGCACAGGCAGACGGACCAAAAATGTAAATCCAATCCGCTCGTCAATTCCGTTTGGTACTTGCCTGATGGGATTAGCTGGTCCGTTCCCGTCTCCTGTGATCCCTCCGAAATATAAATTCTTCCTTCCCAACTTTGTTAGGGATCCGATCAAATTCGTTTCGCAGTGATTGATCATGATCAGCCCCTCCCCTTGCCACTACATTTCGTTCTTTCCCACCTCCTCCCTCGTACCATATTGTAACCTCGATCATCACCAAATTTCCCTTCTGATCATCACCTCTCGGATCATCTCGATCATCGATCTTTGTTCTCGTTTTCTATTTGAAATCTCCTTTAAGTGATTGATCATTATTACATATGTAATTTGAGAAGGTCGAGCAGTTTCCCTGATTCCAATCAAAAGACACCACAGGGAATGGGAAAAATTGTTTGTCAAAGTCCAATAATACCAATAAGAAGCAAGCTAAGAAAATAGGATCGAAAGGACAGAAATTTCCAAAAAAAAGAAACTAAAAGTTCCGCTTTTTCCAAGTACATATATCCATCCGTTGAGAAAATGGTGAGCCATGATGCGGCGGACGGAGGTGAAGGGGGAAGAAGTCGGGAAGAAGCCAGAACGGCGGCGGACGGAGGGCCAAAACACTCTTCTTGTAAGTCCGGGAAAGGATAAGGGCCAGATTGATCGGCGGATCATGGGGAAGAGATTATCCAAAAATGATCATTGATGGTCAAGCTGATCATCGGGAATGACCAATGGACAAAGGGCCAATGTTGGCCAGATGATCGGCGGATGGGAGATCGGTGGCCAACACTGTCCCCGTCCCATAGGTTCTTCTTCTTCCGCCAATCGTCACCTTTCCGTGGACCAACTCGGCCCCCATCGTCCTTCCGCCGCCGCCGGCCTCCACCAACTTTTGGCCCGTGCCCAATGGATTGTGCCCCCACGGGACTTTCACTCGGAAGTGCGCGGACCTTTGGACGTGGAACATCTGCTGGGCAACTGCGCGGTTCTACTGGACCTGACGGAAATGGAGCTGGAGGACATTGTGATGAGGTGAAGGGGAAGGGAAGAAGTGAGGGAGAAAGGAAGAGAAGAATGTGAGAAGAAGACCACCCGCCGCAGAAGACCGTGAGTATCCGATCACAATCAGAGGGTATGGATGTACACGGTCGGTGGGATGTAGGTCGAGGGTTCGAGTCCATCGGACGCTGAATCTTTTTTTTTGTATTCCTGAAAAAAATGATACATAGTGATCATCGGATACTCAAATAGGGACTGACAAGGGAGTCTTGTGAGAACATCAGATCAGGAACAGATCATGATGGTGGGCATAGATAGCAGGGAAAATGATCGGAATATCCGCCATATGATTTTGCTAAATAGGCAATTCCGAAATACCCGTGTTTCATAGAGACAATGGCATCCAATTTTGATGCAAAAATCATTGGAAAAACATTTAACATTTTGGAATCTTGGAATGGTTTAGGATGGCCGAGGAGGGTCCCGGCAGTTTTGGCGGTGAACCGATCAGCGCCAGGGGCAAGAGCAGGCGGCGCCGGCATCAGTCCGTCTCCTTCTCGGGAGTGCGGCAAAAACTGTTCATTCCCATCGGCCGGGGACGGGACACTTTCAAACACGTGAACGGTTGTTGTTGACAGGGGAAATGCACATATACAGTAGAGATCGGCAATACGATGCGGGTTGAGCCCGCATCGTCGGGCCCGCAAAAAACCCGCAACCCGCAAAAAATCCATGGCGGATCGGTCCATTCAATTTTGGTTGTGGGAGGAGTGAATTTACCAATTGGTCCGAATTCAGCAAAATTAGAGACCGGCACAGGATCGGATCTTTTTCAAGATTTTGCTTCTTATGCAGGATTTTGGTAAAGGATAAATCCTGCGCGGGATAAAATCCTTCAAATCCTACAGCAGGATCCAGTGTACTTTTAAAAAATCGTGCATACTGCTCCTGCATTTTCATAAGCGATAATTTCTAACTCATAATATTACTTTATTCCCGTTTTCAAGTCACGTTATTCCCGTTTTCAAGCATCACTATTTTTAAACCTCAAATCCATTTCAGCACTGACCCTCCGGGAACATCTCCAGGGAATTCTGGTGGATGCCCAACAGGGCATCATCGTGGATCAGAGCTGGCTCGCCCTCTAGTACGGTGGTTTTTAGCCAATTTGGCCCAACTTCCTCCCAGTTGTCCCATTGAGGATGTGCCGAGGCCTCGTGTGGCCTTCGCGCGGCTCAGTGCGCCCACCAATTTTGGCCCCGAATTGGCCGATATGCGCTTTGTGATTTTGGTCATTGGGCCGGCCCAGCAGAAGGAGACTAAGTCGGTGGCCGAAATTGCGCGCACTTTCGGCACTTTGATGACCGATTGCCACCTGCGCAATGAGCTGGCAACAGCCCAGACGGAGGCCCAATTTGTGGACGCAATTCGGAGGAAGGCCCGCCAATTTGGAGAGGAACCGCATCGATTTACAAAGATGGACGAGCAAAAAGGGGCGGAGGGATTTGAGGTGAATGGATGGGGATAGAGGCTGATCGGGGACGGGGAAGTTGACCAAATTTGGGAAGGAGAAGGAATGATGGAAATCATGGAATTGAGCTCACTGGCAAAAGGAAGTTTAGCATTATTAAGAGGGCTAAGAATATCCTACCCGGATACTATTTCCCGAAACTTATACGGATCCTTATCCTCATCAATCCCCTTTCCCATGCCAATACATCCGATTGAGGATGATGAGCCTCCTCCTCGTCGGAAGTGGTTCCCGGGCCGCGGGGTCCTCCAGGACCTGCGCCGTCGCCTGCCCTTCTACAAGTCCGACTTCCTCGACGGCATTGTGGACTCGCGCTCCTTCCAGAAGACCATCAGCTCGGCCACCTTTCTCTACTTCATCGTTTTGCCGACAGCGATTGCGCTGGGAATGCTCAACGAGGAGAACACCAAGGGCAAGATCAGTGAGTGATCAATCGGCCGGGAAATGGCCAGATAATGGTCTCGATCGATCATTAAGCGGTGACAAAGGCCATCCTGGGCCAATGGATCGGGGGCCTGGTGTTCGGATTGTTCGGTGGTCAATTGTTCCTGATGATGCTCACCAGTCCGCCAATCTCCATTTACATCACAGGCATGCGGACCCATTAGATCCAATTCGGGGTTCACTGATCATTATCCGTCCTCTTCTGATCAGTTTTCTTCCCCTTCCGATGATCAGTGATCGAGTTCCCCCTCTGATAAAATTGACCAATTTCAGTGATCGACAATCTCTCCCGCTCCACGGGTTTTGACTTCTTTCAACTCTACTCCGGCATCGGAGTTTGGTGTTGCATTTATTTGTTTCTCTTCGCACTTTTCGAGGCGTCAAATGTGATGAAATACGCAAAAAGGTCGGCCAAATCCACTAGATCCTAGGACATGTTGGAATTGGAACGAGAATGTTCAGGTCCCTGGAGGAGCTGTTCAGCATGTTCATCGCCAGCACATTGGTCATCAATTCTGTGGAAGCGGCTGTCGCTTCTCTTAGAAGCGCACTTTTGCCCCATTGCTCCTCCTCACACGGTGATCAGGATCAGCATACCTATGGGATCGGATCACGCGGGGAGTTTGGAGTTTTGACACCCCCCCCCCTGGATCCAGTTTTGGCATTTAGTTTAGCGGACAATTCAGGTCCCCATCCGCACCCGTCTCCCCCTCCTCCGCCTCCCTATCCGCCGCATCATGACCTTCTCCATCCGCCGCCTCCCCCTCCGCCTCTGATTCCGCCTCATCTGGACCCTTTGAACTGCAACCGGGCTGTAGGCCTACTGTTCCTTTTGCTCATGCTTGGCACAGCCTGGACAGCTCTGACCTTGGCCAACTTCCGCAAAACTCCGTTTTTGGGCAAGAGGAAGAGAGAAATCGTCTCCGACTACGCGTTGCCCCTGGCGGTTGTCCTTTTGGTGCTGGTCGCCAATGTTTGCTTTGGCGATGTGCCAAGTGAGAAATTTTAGGTACAAAGGGCCTAACTTATAGCACGAAGAAGGGCCATGGAATGGGAAGTTGGCCCGATCTTATCTTTAGCGAATAGAAAAGTTATACTCCGAGGATAAGTGGTCCGAAGTCCGAACTCTTTGCCACTCCATGACTTGAATCAATATATTCCGCCAGTTGGTGATCCTAACTTCCCAGAATTTGGTCGACACCCATCTTCTTCAGGGAAAATGGCCAAATTGGCCCTAATTCTTGCAGAGGAAACATTCAACCTGGACCCGCGCAACTACGACCTGAGCCTAGGCGCCTTCTGGCTCCTTCCGTTCAAGGGCCAACTGATCTGTTGCGTGCTCGGATTCCCACTCACCATCCTGTTCACGATGGACCAAATGATCGTCACCGAGACCGTGGATAATTCGCAGAACAAGTGAATGGATATGGTTGATCCCCTGGGAATATGTGTTGTAGCCGATTCTGCATTTTCAGCCGAATGCGCATTCGGCTAGCCGATTCTGCATCGGTGAACAAAACATTTGCCAAACATGGGGGTCAAATGGTTTGAAACCTTAAACCAAATGTAAAAACCGTGTGTTTGGGGGGGGGGGTCTACAACATACCTATTTTGAAAGTTCCAAAACATTTTGTTCAACCGAACATGGTCAAAACATCAAATGTATGTTTTTATCGAATTATGATGTTTGGATGAAGTTTTGAACATGTTCAGATGAACAAAATGTTTTGGAATTTTCAGAATATGTTGTAGACCCCCCAAACAAACGGTTTTGACATTTGGTTTTAGGTTTCAAACCATTTGACCAACATGTTTGGCAATGTTCGTCTTACCGATGCAGAATCGGCTGAAATGCAGAATCGGCTACAACATATGCATGATTTTGACCACATTTTCATAAAAATCCATTTTCCGCCTCATCATTTTTGGTCCAAATTGTCTTATGTGCCTTTCTTTCATCAGTCTGAAGAAGGGTCCGGCGGCCAACTGGGATTTCCTGGTCGTGGCCCTTCTCAATGTGCCGCTGTCACTGTTCGGCCTGCCCTGGATGCACGCGGCACTGCCCCAGTCATTTTTGCACCTGAAAGCACAGGCAGACGTGGAGGACCATCTGGTGGACGGGACAGTGCAGCAAATGTTTGTTGGTGGACTTACCCGGACGAGTGGTGCAAGTGCAAAAAAATTGAAGAATCCAATTAGCCAAAGAGATTGGGACAAACCAAGTTCAGGGCAGGGATTCGAAAGGCCCTAAAATAGGGTGACTAAAGCAGAGATTGTTGGTAGATGTATCGGCCGAGATCCCGAACTTTCTATATCCCAAAATTGATTTAGGCTTATTAGTCCTAGATTTTGGGGGTTTGGACTTGGTGATCATGTTTCCCCTCCTATTCAGCATCGTCAAGAACCGCGAGTCCCGCCTTGCCACTCTGCTGGTATGTTTCTAATATTTGGTCAGGACAGAGTTGGAGCAGTTCGCTGGAGATGAACAGGTGCCTTCTCTGCTCCTCTCCCATTTTCCAGGCCCACTCCCTGATGGTGCCCACCTACTTCCTGGCCCTGCCCATTCTCCACCTCTTCCCCACCTCCGTCTTCCGCGGCGTTTTCATCTTCTTGGCCGTGTCCAGTGCCATTGGCAACGAATTGTGCCAACGGACGGTGCTCTTCTTCACGGAACAAGTTGGTGTTGGGACTCTGGTCTCGGGTGAAAAAATAAAAAAAAGGGACCAGAGGGCCAATCAAAAAGACCAAAAAAAGACCAGGGCCAATCTTCGGTGTCAATAGATTTGGTGGGCAACCCGGGGATGTGGGAAGAGAATGAATCATCCCATCATCTGAGGATGACTCTTTCGAAATTGGCTAAAAATATTCATTTTTTCATTTTCATTGTCCTTTTCCCCTTAAGCGTTCCTACCCGCCCACCCATTACATTCGACGAGTGCCACAGGTAAGCAAGATGCAATAGTATTAAAAAATTCGAGTGTTATCCAGCGAATTGTGCATTTATTCACTTCCATCGAACTGCTCCAACTCTGTCTCTTGATCGCGATTGGCCACTGTCCATGGCCCCTCATCCGACTTCTCTTCCCAATCGCACTCATTGCATTCATACCATTGAGGTATATAATTTTGGATTTTTTATATTTTTTAAAACATTTTAGAGCACTGCTCTTCCCAAAATTATTCAAGAAAAAGCATTTGGACGTCCTCGACGGAGCGCATTAGGTGAATTCCTGATCAATCAATAGAAACTGGAATTCTTTATTCTATCACTTAAGGATGTTGGAAAACAAAGTCAACTGATCAGTTAGTCAAAAGTGCGGATCATCGACAATTATGTTTTTGCAACTTATGAATAAATAATTGGATTAGAGAGGAGAAGAAAATAATGTCAAATGGAAAAAAAACCATGGGGAAATTGGAAAAGCATTTTCAAGCAAATTGGTGCTTAGAAAGGAAGCGACATCAGTGGGGAAAGAAGACAACCATACAGCAAATCCACTGGAACAAATGGAGAGAAGCGGAGGGGAGGGAATCGGAACACTGAACAATGGAATTGATTTTCTCGCCATTTTTGCGCTGATCACTCTATCATTCATTGTCCTCCAGACTAAGATGGGTGATCTTCCCAAAATCGAATTCCTCCGTTGTGCCCCTCTTGAAAATGTCCAAAACGTCCAAACAAGTCGTCTCGAAATGGGTGGTGGCATCGAAGGAACGGGAAATGAAAATCTGGGATTCGTAGCCCATGTCGACGGGTTCGTACAAGTCCGAAATGGTCACAAATCTAAATTGAACTTGTTAAACATTTGACATGAAAATTGGGCAACTTCTCAATTATAGGTCCAAGCAGCTGAATTGCCGGCTGGATTTCGGCCTCGGGATTCGCTGTCTCCACAGTTGTTGAAACTGTCGCAATGTACCAACCCTTTGGCGCAACTTGGTTGGAGTTGGAGACACAAGAAACATAAATATCTACAAAAAAAGAAAATTATATGTATAAAAACAAGCAATATGAGAAAATTCATTATGCTTACCAAAGTTACGGCCAACTTGCTTTTGCGGGATGATGATTTGGCAACTGGCAGCATCGTTGGTATTCGGAATTGGGTGGTTGAGGATGCAGATTGCGCGGACCATCTTGCCCACCTTCTTCACTTTTGAAGATTCGACATAGGATGGATCGCAGTAAAGCTGAACAATGTCCAAGTAACACCATAAAAATCCAAGAATAGTGTCCACTCACCTGCTTGCACTTGGCCACTTCACTGCCACTCCGCACTCCCACCACCTTCCCGTTCTCCACCACAATCTCGTCCACCGGCTTGTCCAACATGTAGGTTCCGCCGTAAATGCTCGATAAACGTGCAAATCCTTGGGGCAACTCGCCCAACCCGTACAACGGGTACAGATAGGGCGATTTCCCGTAACGAGCCAATGAGTCGCTGTACAGTCGAATGCGTTGCACAGTTTGGGTATAAGGCTGGACCTGTTAAACAGCAAACCATAAGGAAGCAGTAAGCCACAGAGTTTTTTGACAAAAGTAAGCCAAAAAACTATAAAGAATAAATGAATAGAGGTTGCATGACTGAGCGAAATGAGTGCGCGTAATGTAAAAAGACCCTCGATGCCCCCTCCCCCAAATCTTATAGCCCACCCCTTCTTCCCGTATTTCACTTTTTGATATTTTCTATAAATTTCTATTGATCTAACTTTGTAATTGTCGTCGCGGTAAAGCGCAAGAGCGTGTCCGGTGAAGTCCGCTGTATTCTCGTCTAGCCCGAATTTCTCGTAGACTTGTTGCATTGTGGTGGTCCGCGGGTCCATGCCCTCCCAGGTCTTCGAGTCGTTGGGATCAAAACTTTGGACCCAAACCAAAAACTTCTTGAATCGGCGCTTTTCGAACATTCCCATCAGACCTAAGGAAATTCGGATCAAATAAATAAAATTGACCTAAATTCCTCCCCATTCTTCCTTACTCGTCGCCAATGCCTCCATTTCGTCAGCTGGGACCTTGTAAACCTTGCCCCCTTTGTAGACGTAAGACCCCTCAATGGACTTGAACTCCAGATAGCGGGTGACTCCGGTGTGAATGAGTATTTTGACCTAAACATTCCAATCGATCACATGTTTATTGCCAATCTTCTCTGACCAATTGGCCATTTGCCATCAAAAACTTCGGGATCAGGTCCACATTCCAGTCCCGGCCACGTCCCATGCCCTCCGGTGCATTTCCCCCTAAATCATAATGATTGGCATTAATTAGTGCTTTCATCATATTTACTTTCGTATTTCTTGTAAAGTTCGTCCAATGGCGTCAAAGAAGCCGAATCGCCTCCGTAATAATTGTTGCGATCGATGTGAAGAACCTTCTTCCCGGAAACGGAGAGCATGCCAGAAAGAATGCATTCCTAAAAAAATTTGTTAAAATCATTTTTTCATAAAAATAAATTTTTTATTACCTTGAGACCGGTACCAAGCACAATCGCATCATATTGTTCATCCATTATAATCCTAATTTAACAAAAGTCTATTGGATGAGAAAAACAATTTGTAAGCTCAACACTAAAATAAAGACGATTAAAATTATGCAAAAAGTAATAAAAGATAGAATCAGCATAGAATTACAGAAATATTAAACAAAATAACGTCAAAATTTGTAAATAATTTATTAAATTTCCTTTTTGGTAAATGCGGTCAATGCAAAATTGACTTGGGTAAAATTTGTCCAATCCCAATGGTTAAGTAAGGGATTGTAGCAAAGTCCCAGCACCGGACCGACCCGGCACTGCTCATCCAACAACAATTTGGTAAGTTCTTTGGGTGTCACAAATTTCTCAAAGTCATGCAAACCCTGGGGTAAAATTCGCAATAAATCCTAAATTTCATAGAGTTTATGCAAATTTTGCTGATGAAAAACCTCGGCAATTGTTTTTGCAAATAATTGGCTCCATAGGGTCCTGTTGATTGTTGTGAAAAACAGCGGGGAATTTGGACGGACCAAGTTGGTACAGCTGTGAATGAATGAGGGCAAATCAGAGACATGTTCAACAATCTCCGAAGCAACAATCGCATCGAAAGCTTAAAAAGATTTTGTATAATCAAAAAATTAATTTATATAAAATTACCTTTGATATTTTCAGCCTTCCCTGAAAATTCTTCAATTGTTCCACACCAAAATTCGATGTTTCCTCGAAGTTCAGGGGCAAGAGTCCCAGAATAGGAGCGGGCGATCTTAATCACCGATTCGCTGGCGTCCAAGCCCGTAACTTTGGCCCCAACTCGGCAGAGTGCAGTTGAGAGGATCCCTGCAAAATACATAAAAATAAATGTTTAGTATAAATAAACAAGAAATTACAAAATAAAATAAAAACCTGCTCCACAGCCAACGTCCAAAATACGCTTTCCGGCCAACGGACTTCCGTTTTTTGATTCCTTTAGGCAAAAAATGTATTTCAATAATTAATAAATTCATGATTATAATTATACTTTGCTCAAATGGGCACTAATCCATGGAATCCTAATTCTGTTGAAGGCATGAAGTGGCCGAAATAGACCATGTTGCTCGTCTAGCCATTCCGACGGGTCCGAAATGTCCTCAAAATATCGAATTTCATTGGGATCAATGCTGCTCGAACTGCTGGAAAGTCGGGCCAATGCTGCACCAAAATGGATAAAAAAATTAAAATTTATTTCTTAAATGTTTAAACAAATTTAATTGATGGAATATAAAATATTAATTGGGATTGATTGGTTGGATTACCTAAATGTGGACTGTTTTTTGGCTGGATTCGCGCTTGTTGGCCAATTATTGGACGCAAGTCCTTCTCTGCCCTTCTAGGTGCATTGGCTGATGAGTGGGAAAATGCAGACACGCACACCCTGTGAAGAGCGCAGACACGATGACGGCGCATAGACATCCTCTTCAACTCCATCAAAAGGGGATGGCGGCTGTTGAGCGCAGTGGCAATGGATCGAGAGAACATTATATAATTATAGTGTACATATGCTTTGCTTATTTTAGTAATATAAATTGCAAAAATCCCAAAATTTCGAAAATTATTACAAAAATTGAGATGCGGAAATAATTTATAAGCTGCAGATGTGAGCTTGAGCTGTGGGAGAGTTCGGTTCGAATTTATGCTCTGATGCAAAATTATATAGGCACTTAAATTTCGAGCGATTCATCACCTTCCATCGGGCCGATAAAGCTGAGATTTCACACACTATTAACAAATAACAAAATAATAAGCTCCTGCAATTTTCAGAGAATTTTCTCTTCTGTAAAAGTTTTTATGAACGAATTAATTAAAAATGGGTGATGCATAATTATATAGGCATTTTAATAATGGGATCGAAATTCCAAATTGTTGACAAAGAAAAATTCTGAAAAAATTCATGCAATCTCATATGGACTAGATGATCAATTAGTGCTATAAAAATTTCCCACCCATTGGGTTTTTCATGGAGATCCAGATACCCCCAAAATGGCTTGGAAACAGGGATTTTTGGAAACAAAAATTCCTACCGGCCTGAAATCCATAACAATGAGGCCTGTTTTTCTATAGGATATTTAGTAGACATATGCAGCTACAAAACCCCGTTGACCGTTTTTCCGTAGCCTTGCTTCTTTGAGAATTCCCGGGCCTTCAAATGTCGATATCACTTTTCCCAATTTGACCACTCCTTTGCTGGGCCCAAAAAGTCCTTTTATGGATCTTTTTTCGGACAAAAAGACATTCAAATAGATTATCCGGATTTTTTCCCATATTATTGGCACGATTGGTACAAGGTCAGACGTCTTGACAATGATTTTTTGGACCCAGCAAAGGAATGGTCAAATTGGGAAAAGTTGCAATGAGCTTCGAAGGCCCGGGAATTCTCAAAGAAGCAAGGCTACGGAAAAACGGTCAACGGGGTTTTGTAGCTGCATATGTCTACTAAATATCCTACAGAAAAACAGGCCTCATTGTTATGGATTTCAGGCCGGTAGGAATTTTTGTTTCCAAAAATCCCTGTTTCCAAGCCATTTTGGGGGTATCTGGATCTCCATGAAAAACCCAATGGAGTGGGAAATTTTTATAGCACTAATTGATCATCTAGTCCATATGAGATTGCATGAATTTTTTCAGAATTTTTCTTTGTCAACAATTTGGAATTTTGATCCCATTATTAAAATGCCTATATAATTATGCATCACCCATTTTTAATTAATTCGTTCATAAAAATTTTTACAAAGGAGGAAATTCTCTGAAAATTGCAGGAGCTTATTATTTTGTTATTTGTTAATAGTGTGTGAAATTTCAGCCTTATCGGCCCGATGGAAGGTGATGAATCGCTCGAAATTTGAGTGCCTATATAATTTTGCATCAGAGCATAATTAAGAGATACTCTAATTTAAAGTTGATTTGACGCAAAATCCATAGAGCAAAATAAAAGAAGTGAAATATTTAGATAGATGAAGAAAAATAAGCACATAAATAAAACAAATAAAAAATAAATCTGAAATGTGATATGTGAACAAAAAACAAATCTATTCCATTCGTCCATTCTCCATTCCCATTCCAAAATGAAAATATGAAAATGAGCACACGTATTTCTATCTAGTCGGCGGCAATGTAACATTTCAAATTGGACTACCCATGTTTTGCCAATGTTGTTTAGCTTATGGTAACGAATCAAAGGGGGAAATTTGTAAAAAAACGACTAACCAAAAAAAAATTAGAATAAGTCATACATACATATTTGGCCTGGGCGGTGGTTGGTCACAAAATTTTCTGAAAAAATTAATGGGCCGAATAGCTTTGGCCTTTTTTATTAGTGTCATCCAGGGCATTCGTCCGATTCGGCTCCATAAGTCATTCTAAGTGATCTGAGAGGGATTTTTCATTTTCTTTTTTTTATTCGAATTACATTAATTCTTTGTTTTCGTCCAATTTCCTCCGCTGTGCTTGGGTGTTGTCCTTGTCCCCCCTCTCATTAGTGCCATGATTCCGTCGTCATGGATCCCGTTCGGCCAACTTTGTTTTTGTCAATTCAGATACTCTCTACATCATCAAATCTTAATTTTCTTTTTTCCCGTCAACTTATTTTTAGCCATCGGCGGATGAATAAAAAGTGTTGAAACCGTTGATTTCTGTCCATAACCTTTTCTTTATCATCATTATCATCCCCCCCCCCCTTCCAATGGTCCTTATCTACTCTTCCGTCTTCCGTCCGTTTTCGTTCCGTCTTCCTTAACCCTTTCCAGTTTCTTCCTTTTTCTGGCCCTGTTCCTCCTCTCCTTTCATCATTCCTTTTCCACTTTCTTTTCCCATTTTTATCATTTGATCACCACCCACACCATATTCGGCAAATATTAACGATCAACTTGCTCACCCTTCAACCTCCAAATCTTTTTTGGGCCAAAACCTGCTCCTTAATGAATGAAAAAGATGTTCAAAATTTGTCAAAAGATCGGTTTAGAAAATTGGAGAATGTGGCGAAATCATCTTTAATCAGTCACCCTCACAGCTGACGGATGTGCCGATCATCCAACCAATCAATTGATCGACCAAAAAGCCTAAAATGAATCGATCAGAGTTGGCCGGCCTGGAATGATCGATCGGCCTTGCTTCCGGATCCGGCCAACCCATCAGTCCTTGTCCCAGTCCCCCGACCATCAATCCATCTCATCATCAGTGTGCCTTTTGCCCCCTGTCCATCACCATCCATCCACCAATCAATCCCTCCTCCC
>LDKF01000034.1:88368-136845 GCA_001026735.1 Rotylenchulus reniformis
GGATCGTTTTTCCTTATTGCCAAAGGCAATTTTTGATAAAGTCGGACCGTTCTTATAAAATAGGAATTATGCCGAATCATGGTTGAACTTGTTGGGGTATAAAATTTGTATTGGTCCCCTCTTGTTCGGGAATGTTTAATTGTAAATGCGTTATGGTGGTTAACCTGAATATGCCCCCAAAGTATATTATGAAATATTTTAAGATCGGTTTTATGTCTCCGAATTTCTAGACTGTCTAGTTCATAAAGCTTTAGTAAGTTATTGTAGTTGGGAATTATTCCTATTTGGTTAAAATTGGAAGTGCGTAAAAATACTGAACGTAAAAACCGTTTTTGGATTCTTTCTATTATATTGGTATTGGATTTGGTATATGGATTCCAAACCGGGGAAGCAAATTCTAAAACAGGTCTAACATAAGTATTGAACATATTTATAAGAAATTTGGGGTTTTTGGATTTTAGTGATTTTAATAATATAAAGGAAACTTTAGAAGCCTTAGTGACAATAATTTTTATATGGGAGTCGAATTTAAGATCGGCGGTGAAGAATATGCCTAAATCTCTTACCGAATCGGTTTGCGAGATTGCAGGGATTTGGGTATTATTAAGATAGTATTGCTTCTTTGGATTCTTTTTGCCTATATGTAGAATCGAACATTTTTTGATTGAAATTTTTAAACCATTTGTATTGCAGTAATCAGAAAATCTACCTATAAATAATTGCAGTGAGTTGTCGTGAATATTTGATTTAAATATTTGATATGTTTTTAGATCATCGGCGAAAAGTTTTATAGTTATTTTATCGTTCGGGCATAGTTCAACTATGTCCGATATATAAATAGAAAAGAGTAATGGGCTGAGTGGTGACCCCTGAGGGACACCGCTAGTGACTGGATAATCAGATGATAATGAGGAACCGACCCTCACTTTAAATGATCTATTAGTGAGAAAATGATGAATAAGTTTAAGTAATGGACCGTCAATTCCAATCCTATTGAGTTTGGCTATAAGTCTCTCATGCGGTACGGTATCGAAAGCTTTTGCTAAATCAAAGTATATTACATCAACTGAATGTCCATTTTCAATTTAAAGCGAGAAGTCGTTTGTAACTTCAAGCAATTGTGTAACCACAGATTTATGCTTCCTAAATCCGTGCTGGCAATTTGGTAAAATATTATTTTTTGTTACAAATTTTTCGATCTGGGTAGTTAATATTTTCAAGCTATACCCTGCACCCTTTCGGGCCGGGTTAACAACCAAGGTTGTTTTTCCCTTTGTTGTAGGGATTGTTGTTGTTGTTACTGTTGTTAGAGATGTATTGGTAGTATGACCTGACCAGGGCCGGACACCACTTTGCCGCGCAGTCGGCGTGAGAGAGAAGGACACTGTCGACGGTTAAGGGCTAGAGATGTAGGGATGTGCTCCCTCGGACTTGAGTATATTGGCAGACGCGGTGGTGAAGAGCAACGGCGGAAGGATCCGAACCGGCGATGTTGTCTTGGAAGGAGATGGAGGCGTAGACCAGTCGACCACCGCGCCGCCATTTGTTCAAAAATTTTGGTAAGTGAACAAAGTAATGAGATAGGTCTAAAATCCTCGGAAAATTTGGGTTTTGGGATTTTACCAAGTGGATTGATTATACTCTCTTTCCATAATTGAGGAATTTTTGAAGTCATTAATGAGAAGGAAAAAATAAGAAATATAGGATATGATAAAGTTGATATACAATTTCTTAATAATATGTTGGGTATTTTGTCTGGTGAGGTGTTATTAGTATTTGGAATTTTATTAAGCTGATCAACCACCTGATCATGTGTGATTGGTATGTAGGAAAGTGATTTTGGTGGTTGATCAGCTTTGTTAATATCTTAATTTGAAAAATCTTTTTTGGAAAAAGTTGATTGAAACTGTTCGGCTAATAGAGTGCATTTTGCCTGTTCAGATAAAATGGGTTGACCTTTTTATCTAAGAATGTCGGGATAAAATTCTTTTTGGTTTTTAGAAAAGACCCAACATATTTGAATTTGGTTTTTATGTGTGCGATTTTGCTTTTTTCTCTATTTCGGCTAAATTTTTTAATGTGAAAGTCCAGATTTTTAGTTGCTTTAATGATTTTTTCACTATTATTTTTGGAGCTGGGATTTTTCCAAAGATCATTTTTATAATTAATTAGCCTGGTAATATGTTTAGGAAATCTTTTCTGTTGATAATTATTACCAGGAGGAACGAAAATATCTATTGCTTGGTGAATTTTGTTGCAAAAAGTATTATACATTTGGTCTGTGGTTATGGATGATGAAAAGAGAGTATTCCAATCTGTGTAATGAAAGAATTGATTTATGCCTACATAATCTGCTTTAAAGAAATTGGGTTTATTAGACTTAATTTTTCTTATATTTTTGAATTGAATCATAAATTCGATTGAATNTGAATTGTGATCGGAGGTACTTATGGGAGCCATAACGTCCAATTTTCTTATTAAATTCTTGGAATTGGTTATAATAAGGTCTAGAACGTTTATGCCTCTGGTTGGCTTTTTTACTAGTTGAATTAGATTAAAATTACTTAAATAATCATAAAAATGTTTTTCGGCTGCTGTTTTAGGTGTCATATTTACCCAGTCAAAATTAGGAAAGTTAAAATCACCTGCAATTATTATAGGATTATCTGTTGAGGTAATTCCATATAATGTATCCATTAATTTGAGGAATTCATTAGGTTTTTCTAGTGTTGTGGGTCTATAAATATTGAATATCCTGATAGTTTGATTTTTTGAAAATAGTTCGATTCCGCATATATCCGAATTAGGTATATTTGAAATGGATATTTCTGTACAAGGGATTAAATTCGATATTAAAATGCATGAACCTCCACCTTTTTGGGAGGTTTTTCTATCAGCTCTGAAAATTTGGTAGTTTGTATCATGAACTATAGTGGCATCGTTTAGGTTTGGATCTAACCATGATTCGGTAATTAGGATTATTTTGTATTCTTCTTTTTGTAAAATAAATCTTAAATTTTCTAACTTATTACATAAACTTCTTGCGTTAAAATATAAAGCAGGGAGATCTTCAATTTTATAAGCATTTTTGAAAGTCGAATAGAAATAGGGATTTTTAGAGAGGCGGTACCGAATTATAGGTTTTTTTGTTGTTGTGATTTGCGGAAGGACGGTACCTCCTCTCTCTTCATGATAACATTTGCGTAAATAATAAAGTCAAAACCTGTCTCATTTCGTTTCCTTTAACATTCTTCGATCAGATCAGATCGGGCCCGAATTTGTTCCGCTGTCATTGATCTCCTGATTCGCACATGTTTGTATCGCCCGTTCATCAGTTTGTTCGCATTGCGCAACACTTGTCCCACTGCTGCGGTTGAGGGTAGCTCCACCTTGATGAGCCTTCGTCTTCCCAAGTCTGACCGCCCCATCCTGAAAATGTTCGTTGGCGCACCAATGTCCAGCTGACATTCGCTCAAAATGTTCAACACGGTCTCCTTGTCTTTTTGCACACGATCGATCGGGCGCGCCTCAGTGCTTTCCTCAACATTTGAAAGTACTAAGCAGTGTGCCCTACGTACCTCATTTAACTCGTCAATCACAGTGGTTTGAGTTTTGGCGGGAGCCGACTGCATAAACTGCCTGCATGAGCGCCAGCGTTTGAACCACGACTGCCATCATTTGTTGTTGTTGTTTGATGATTGTTATGAGGAGAGGGTTTGTAGACGGGTCTTCGAGTGCTGAAGTGAGAAGGAGGTTGTCGGTGAGTCCATTGGCTTGTTGAATGAGGGTTGCAATCTGTGGTCCAAAGTCTATCATCGATTTTTTCGTTGTCGTTGTCGGTGGTGTGAAATCCATTGCCGCTCTTTTCATTCAATGTCAATTTATATCTTATGTTGACCTTATTGGATTCTTTTAGAATTAAACCTCAAACTTGGGTAATTAAACCTTTTTTTCAGGTACATACAATCTAGAAAAACGCGTTTGGTGTCGAAGTATAGCCCAAACGTCAGCTATAAACTTGCAAGAACAAATCTTCATTTTGGCCAAGTAGAAAAAAAGTTATGGTCAGATCCTTGGCCAAAACCACGATTTAATGGCTTAACTAGGCCATCTTTTTTCTACTTGGCCAAAATGAAGGGTTGTTCTTGCAAATTTATAGATAACAACATTTAGGGCTATCTTTTGACACCAAAGGCGTTTTTCTAGATTGTACCTGAAAAAAGTTACAAAAATTTTTTCTGTCGCGGGGGTGAAACCAGCTGCCTCGCTTTTGGGCATTTTGTTTTTTTAAAAATGGGATATAAATATATGAGTCAATTACTGTAATTTTTGCTAATTCAGCGTGGTTTGAAATAGGGGGCGCTACTGGAAAGAAGGTCAGTTTTGAAAACCCAAAAATTCAACAGGGGGGACCCTTTTCACTTGAAAACAAAAAAAGTTTTTTTTCCCATTTTTTTACATTTTTAACTACTTTTTGCAAAAAAAGAGTTGCAAAAAAAAAACAAAAAAATTTCCATTTTTTCCAACAAAGGGGGACCCTTTTAGTGGGTTTTCAAAACTGACCTTCTTTCCAGTAGCGCCAAATAGGGTAGCTCGGGATCCCGGCCACGGGATCGGGATTTGCCGAAGTTGATCCCGATCCGTATCCCGAAATCCCAAAAAATCGAGTTCCCGGCCGAGATCCCGAACCACCCTAGTTTGAAATACCGGGCGGGAAGCCTGAACGTTCGATAGTGAAGGAATTGCCCAGGTAACTCTTTTTTTGCTAGATCAATAGTAAAAATAGCCAATATGCGGAATTTTATTCTAATTCTGATGGTAAATTTTTTCCCAAATTTCCAAAAAAATCGAACAATGTATCGAAATTAATGAAAAATCATGATAAAATCAAGTGCTTCCGAAATTTTTCGACATTTTCATCGAAAATGAAAAACGAACATTTATACCCACCTTCAGAATCAGCATAAAATTCTGCACAACTATGTTTTTTCTTTTTTTTAAAAAAACGTTTTCCGGGCAATTTTCCTTCGTTGTCGAATTGTCCCCGGTCGCCAGACCTGCTGATGAGTGGCAACCAGCAGCGAATCGGGTCGGTTGGGCCCCGAGTCGTTTGGGCCCCACGCCTATAACTCGATTCAAACGCAACTTAGAGAAACGAGATTGATGTCAAAAGATAGGTCTAAATGTCTGCTATAAACATGCAAAAAAGATCATCCAAATTGGCCAAGTACAAAAAAAGTTATGGCCAAAATACCGTCATTTTCCAGAAATGGCCAATACGTGTGATTATCTTGGCCATAACTTTTTTTACAACGAACCTATTCGAGAATGTTTATGCTTATTTTGTAGCTAATTTAAGGGGCTATCTTTTGACACCAAACTCATTTCTCTAGGTTTAGTTTGAACCGAGTTATAAGCCCTGGGGCCCAAACGACTCGGGGCCCAACCGACACCGACCCACCAGCAGCTCCTCAGCATTCGGCAATTTGCGGATTTCGGGAATTGCGGTCTCTTCGGTGTGCATGTTATGGAAAAAATTTTTTGGTTACAGATTTTACAAAAAAAAACATTCAAAAAATTTTGTTTGAAAATTTTGTTGACCTTCAGAAAACTTCTTGAGATCTGTAACACAAAATAATGAAGAAAATTGGCACAAATTTCTCTAAAGTCCTTCTCTGGATTTTTGTCATTTTCCATACATTTCTTTTACTATTGGAATCCAGACATTTTCTCTGTAATTTTCCATTGGTCTTTCATTGGTAAAATTCACTAGATTTTTCATTCTTTCTTTTATTACGGCCTCTGAGTGGAAACCAGGGGTATCCGCAATTGCGGGTTACAGGAATGTGGCAGAAATTTTTTTCGTTGCGGGTGCGGATTAAAAAAAATCGGATTTGGACGGCCCTGACATACTGAATAGTCATTTTTCGGTGCCAACTCACTCTGTGTTTTTAACAATTAGGTAATTTAATGATCATACGTGTCTCTTGGTAAGACAGTCCACTGTCCACGTACTGTATATGTATGTATGTACCTATATACTGTGGTCATAGTAGAATACAAAAATTTGAGTGATTTTGAACGATTTTTCCTAAGGCAAAAAATATTTTCAGCAAATCCATTGAGTTTTGTGGGCTGGGAACAGAGCAGTTGGGGAATGCCATCCATCCATCTAAAGCCCCGTCTACTGCTGATGCTGGTGGCACTTTTACTCGTTGGACATTGGGCACAGCCAGGCACAGCCAGACACGACGTCCTTATCACTGATTAATAGGGTGTCCAAACATATGGAAATCCATATTTTTTCTGAGCACTCATAATGGCCTGAAAATCACGTAAAACACATTTTTAGCTTTGTTAGAACCTTCCTTCTAGACGTCATTTTATAATCCATATTTTCCATATTTTTCCATATTTCGGACTTTTTGTCCATATTTTCCGTATTTTCGTCCATATTCGGCGATTTTTTGTCCATATTTTATGGCCATATTTCGCAATTTTTTGTCCATATGTTTGGACACCCTACTGATTAAGATTGGTCCGCATTTTTGGGCACTTACCTTGGTCCTGGTCCTGGTTACTCCTGGTCCTGAACCACGGCCCGGACCCTTGGGACCCTATCAAGGGACCAGCGTTTTCGTGTTCCGGCTTAAGTTCTGGGGCCTGTTCCAATTGTCACTTTGAACTTGAAAATCTTCAAAGTTCAAAGTTAAAGTTCAAAGTTAATGGTGAAAATCTTCAAAGTTCAAAGTTAAAAGTGACAATTGAAACAGGCCCCACTGTTCCTGTTCTGCTGTTCTATTCCACGCTTTTAGAACAGAATAGACCGGAAATTTTTGGAACAGAAACAGAACAGATTAAGCAAGAACAGATCAATCTGTTCCTAATCTGTTCCAACTGTAATTTTGTTGAAGATTTCTTAAGAAATTTGATTAAAAATCAAAATTTTTTAATTCAAAATTTTCAAAAAATTTAAAAATTTTAATTCATATTTGCAAAAAATATAAATTTTTTCGACTTTCTTCCCGCCAACAATTGTAAGGGGTACCGAGCTCTCCGACCTCTCCCCCTCGAAACGTTCCTTACTCAGCCCTCCCCACCAGAGCTGCACGCAATTACGGATTACGGAAATTACGGGGTTTTTTGGGTTACGGATTACGTATTACGAGTTACGGATTTTTTTTAAATCCGTAATAAATCCGTAATTTTAACGGGGTTTTTTGGGTTACGGATTACGTATTACGAGTTACGGATTTATTTTTTTAAATCCGTTACGGATTTATTTTTTTAAATCCGTAATAAATCCGTAATTTTAAGCACCCCTAAGGATTGTATTTTTGGCGAAATTTTGAAAATTACTTACAGAAAAATGGGGAAATTTTTTATTTTTTGCACCAAAAAAGAAGTTATTTTTAAGGAACGGAGATGTATTTTTTAAAATTTTCTCCAGCGATCCCTGTCGGGACCGCCGATACCTTTTATTCCACTATTCATAACTATGCCTTCCAAAGAAAATGGCCAAATTTTTAAATAAATGAATTCGGAAAAATACTGAAAAGTGGCATTCCTGATGAAATTAGTGCGAAATTTCATTCGGCTCCTGCAAAAAGGCTGGAGTCTAACGCCGACAAAAAATCGAAACTTTTTTGAAGAAATTCATTAAATAAAAGTTGCCACCGGAGAAAAATTTCAAAAATCAAGATTTTCTTAAGTTTTTCTTAAATCAAGATTTTCTTTTTTTTTTAAATTTTCTCATTTTTGTTAAAAAGAAAAATTTTTAGAGATTGAAATATTTTGATTTTTATATGAAAAATGTTGAATTTTAAAAATTAGGTAATTCTCATCAAAAAAATTTCTATTATTTTTCACATTTTGCAATTCTTAGGGTTGATTTTTTCGTATTTTTTTCGATTTTTACTTAAACTCGAAATTTGATTTTTCCTAAAAAATCGTAAATCCAAATTTCAGTGCCAAAGTAGGTTATTTCCGAGAAATGGCCACTTTTTGGGGTAATTGGTACGAAAATTTCATTCTGCCCCTGCCACAAGTTCAGAAAGTGAACGCTTGTTTTCTTCGGCGATCTTAGGAAAAGTCTTTTACCAGAAAACTTGGAAATGTTGCTTTTTCTTCACCACAACTTCACTTTCACCACAACTTCACTTTTCACTTTTTTCTTCTCCTTTCAAATGTTTAATTATTCTGATCAACTTTTTTTCAAATAAAAAAATTGATTTTTTTGTTATGGAAAATTTTTTCAAAAAATTACGGATTACGGAAATTACGGGGTCTTTTGGGTTATGGATTACGGCTTACAAGTTATGGAAAAAAAAATTTTGTTACGGATTACGGATTACGAGTTACGGATTAAAAAAATCCGGTTACGTGCAGCCCTACTCCCCACCCGAAAAATTCCGTAAGAAATGAATCCTAATTTTCAAAATTTCCTTAGAAAAGTGATCAATTTTTTTAAGAGAAAAAGGCAAATTTTCAAAATTTTTCTCCCGCGGCCCCAATCGGGACCGCCGCTCCTTCTCCCTCCGCCCCCTCGGAAAGTTAAACTCCATAATGGCACCTAAAGCAAAAAAGTGACCAAATTTTAATATCAACATAATTTAGAGTTATTAAATAAAAAACAACCAAAAAATTCTCATTGAATTTCTCATTTTGTGTAAAAGAATCACAAAAAATTTTAAATTTTCAGCGTTAAAATTTTCAAGAATGGAAGAATTTTCTCAGATATTTCATTAAAAAAATTTTAAATAATTTAGTTACTCTTCCTTTTTTCATAAATTCACCTTATTTTATATATTTTAAAGTTCCCTAAATAAAAAAAAATCATTTTTTGGTGCTTTATATATTATATGAACCATGTACTAGTAGTGCTATGTCATTTCCCGAAAAAATGCCAAAATTGGCGTTTCCCGAAAAAGTGCCAAAATTTATTACCTCCTTTAAAAAATTGTTTAAAGATTGCTAGGCCAAAATTTCCAGCGATATATTGCGCAGAATTATATTCTCTAACTTCTGGTATAAATTTTTCGAAATCCGAACAAAAGGTCGAAGAAATTCGAAAATATAAGAAATTCGCTTTTCCCGAAAATATCGAAAAATTCGGGTTTTCCACATTTTTGTTGTCCGAATTGAAAAGTTTGGCACTTTTTTGGGGAAACATCTCATCACGAACCATGTCATCTATTCGTTTTTGGAAAATCTGATGAATGGTCACTCATTTTTTGATATTGATGATATCTAAATTCTTGAAACTTTAAAAATACTTTTAAAAATTAATCTCAATTTATTTTTCATTAATCTCAATTTATTAATCTCAATTTATTTATTTTTCATTAATCTCAATTTATTAATCTCAATTTATTTTTAAAAATTAATTTACGTCTTTTAGAATGATTTCGAAATATTTCAGTGAAATTTGAATGCAAAATTTTATTGGAACAGATTTGGAACAGATTTGTCTGTTCTTGCTTAATCTGTTCCTCTACCTGTTCTGTTCTGTTCCGAGCATTGAGAACAGAACAGGAACAGAACAGATTCAAAAATGCTGGAACACGAAAACGCTACATCGCTTCCCATTCCCATTTTATCTCCAACTATTTATTTATTTATTTATGGGGTTCGTTCGAGTCGGGGCTGAATGAAACTGGGGTTGAAGAACATTGGCACACATTTGCCTGCCAAACATGGAACCGTTTAAATGTAAAGTTGGAACCAAACCAGGGCTGCACGTAATTACGGATTGCGGATTATGGAAATTACGGGATTTTTTGGGTTACGGACTACGGTTTACGAGTTACGGATTTTTGCGGAAAATCCGTAAAAAATCCGTAATTTTAAGCACCCCTAAGATCGAGTAATTTTGAAAATTTTAATTTTAAAAAGTATCTAAAGAAACTTTAAATAATTAAAATTATTAAAAAAAAAATTCCAAATGCCTAATTTTTTTAGGTCAATGCACGTCGGGACTTGGTTTGTGTGTAAAACTTCCAAAGTTTTGTGAATCAAGTAGTAGGCTTGTACCAGTTTTGTAGTAGGCTTGAGTATTTTTACGTTTTTTAATTTTTTTGAGGAATGACATACTTCGAAATTCACCTTTTACTGTATTTGTTAGCTGGTTCATTCACCCTTTAGGCCATAATTTTTTTATTTTTCCGACAAATTTGGTTATTACTTCACTTTTCGCCCTCCACCCTGCTGGATTTTTTAAACTTCCCTCGATAAAATTGCCATTTAGAAAAAACTGAAGAGTTTACGATGGCACATTTGTCATATGTTTTCATCAAATCTATGATTTTTTTACATCGTGAACTGTCCTATCTGGAAATAATAGATGGAAGAAAAGGTTATGGCTACAGATATGCGAAAATATCAATCAAAAATCAATTAAAAATTTTACTTTTGTATCGATTTCAGCCCCTTCAAATGAAAACTCCGAGAATCGCTTTTTTTAATTTTCTGGTCGAGTAAAGTGAAAAAAGTGCCAAATTCCAAATTTTTATTTATTTTTCTCAAATTAAGCTTTTTTATTTCTGAACCAAATCTATACAATTGGATAGGTCATGTGTATATGAATATATTTCGCAAAAATATCATTAATTTCTGCAATGAACCCCTTGGCAATTATTTTTGACCCAAAAATTCAAATGCAATCGGGATCCAATTTGCCAATATCCTTCAACTGCAGTAATGGCGCGGAGGTTTGTACGCTAACTTTGCATCTTTTTTAAATAAAAAAAATCGGAATTATTTAAAAAACCCAAAAATGAGCTAAAGAAAACATTTGCCATGATAGGGATCGAACCTATAATCAAAACAATGCGAAGCTAGCGCACAAACCTCCGCGCCACTGATATGTAATTGGGGGATATGAACAGATATATATCTCGAATAGTGTTCAGCACCGGAACGTAGGGATTGAATCGGGATCCCGATACGGGATCCGTTCCGAACCAAATTCAACATTGACCGGATCCGGTCGGGATTGAATCGGGATCCAGGTACCGGATTAAGTCAGAATCGCAATAGATTTTTCTATGAATGATATTTTTGCGGAATACTCATCTATGGGTCTATTCAACGTTATAGGTTTTGTTCATAAATGAAAATGTAAGTAGTATCTTTATGTATCTCGACTCTCGAGTCAAGATTTTTTCTCGGTTTTTGTTTTTTTGCGTAGTGAGTTTCGGAAATCCCCAAAACACCTCAACTTTGTGAAATATCTTCCAAAAAACTTGTTCTCTAAGCTAACAGTCAAAGCGAAAAAAATACCTCAAAAAAAATTTCTCCGATGTTAAATTTTTTGCTATTCAGTGAATTTTTTAAATGATTTTTCGAATAAAAATATAAATTTTTGAAATTTTTTAACTTCTCGGGTCTCGATTCTCGGGGTCGTTACTCGGCTTCGTTGTCAATTATCGATCTCGAAAATTTTGAGTCTCTAGCATCTCTAACCTCCCTATGGTTTATTTAACGAAATGTACCGGGAATACATAAAATAATAAAAATTTCAAGCTTTTTCGGAGAAATACAAAAAAAAAGTTTAACCATTCGATTCGGAGTTCTGCATGTTTTTTTATGGATTAATGGCACTTTTTTAACGCCCAAGCACCACACTATTGGCCCCCGATCATCATCCACATTGATCCCGACTTGATCCCGACATCATTGATTCCGACTTTGTGCCACCATCAAACAACACGCTCCCGATGATGCCATTGCCCCCTCCAAAAAGCCATCCCCCTCCTCCTCGTGGTCTTCGTCTCCCGAATGAGTTGTTGTACGAGTTGGTCCACTGCATGCCCATGCCCATCACGCCCCACAAAAAACGCGCGCAGCTCCAGAATGCCTTCCAGCACATGCCCTTGGGCGTGTACATTGCCAGTGCCACCGAGAAGTACGAGAAGGAAGTGAGTTTTTGAGTTTTTTCAGTGGGAAATTCCATAAAAATCAACCAATGAAAAATGTTATGGATGAATTGGTCCAGCAGATGTCGGATTCATATTATTAATTACTACCAAGGAAAATATTTCAGTGACCGAGGGAAATCGAAAATACTGATTGTCTTAATAATATTTTTTCCAAACTTGCTGCGATAAATTTAAAAAATCGCAAATTTAGAAAAAAATCGCTCTGGGGGGCAACCAAGATTCTTTCTTTACTCCCTTCCTATGCAAAATAAGCTATAGTTAGCAACTGCCCGCGGATGGTTTAGTGGCTAACAAGGCGGGTTCCTCTTTTCATGGTTCAAGTTCTATTCCTTTGTGGATGCATCTTTTCTTTTGTCATTCTTCTGCTCTTTTCTTGCTTTTTTCAGTCCATAATAGCATTAAAATTTTTTTTAATATTTTTAGCGTATAAAAAGTATGAATTTCTGACAATTTTATTGCACTTATAAAACGTCTTTTTTATCGGTGTCCGGAAAATTGGGACAGTGGAAAAAAGGACAGTGGAAATTTGGACAGTGGAAAAAAGGACAGTAAAGAAAAAAATTGATAGTAAAGCCGAATAAAAATTTTTTTTGCAAAACTCTGTTAAATTTTTTGAAGTATATAGTTTTTCAAAATTTATTTAAAAACCATAAGCTTTGAAAATTTAAAGATTCATAGGCTTCGGATTTTCAGAAATGTACAAGCCTCTGATTTTCAAAAAAAAAATTTTTTATAATTTTTTTGGTATTTACTGTCCAAATTTCACTGTCCAATTTCCTCTGTCCTATTTTCCGTGAGCCCTAATTTATAAAATTCGTCTATAAATCATCTTAATATGTCATGTTGTTATTATTAAAAGTACCTATTTTTGATTTTTTCTGATTTCTCAGAAAACAGAAAGATTCTAATTTTCGAGCCCTTATTTTGATCTGATTTTCATTTTTAAATTTTCTTTAAAAATGACCAATTTTCTTCAGGAATGGGTCCAAATTTTCAAAATTTTCTCCGGCGTCTCCAAAACTATATATTCGATATATAACAATTTTATAGCAATATATAATATTGCTCGAATAAATTGGATTTAAAATTTTTTAGACATTGATAGACCAAAGGAATAAAATAAAATCTGTATAGAATTTTTTGTTCTATCTTTTGGTCTTTTCGATTAGTCAAATATCCCAGAAAATTGTTGAAAATTTTTCGAAAAAAATAATTTTTTTGAAAATTTCAAAAAATTTTCAAACCTAATGAGAGAAATTCCATGCGGGAAATTCAAATGCTTTTTTTGCACCGAAATTTTCTTTCTTTCTCTAACACGTAAAAGAGAGAACGAGAAAAAGGAACAGAAATTGTGGAGGGGGGGGGGAGGCAGAAGAGGGCATTTATGGTGATCCTTCCTCCGTCCATTCATTCCTTCATCAGTCAGTCCATTGCCAGAAGATGCCTGTGCCCTTCAAATCAATTTTTTTACAAATTTATTTTCGGAAAACCCAATCTCTTCAATTTCCCCTCATTTAAATTTTTGTTAGGCTAGGAAATTCCGAATTTTTCGGTCCTAATTGGCGATTTTTCCAAAAAAAATTTTGAGTTTTCAATTATATTTTATTAATTTTTAGCTGTGAATTCTTTAAAAAAATTAAAAAATCTCCACAGGTTTTTCACTTTTATTCTCAAAAAATTTTCCATTTCACAAACATAAAAACCGTATCTGTCCACTTTAATCTAAAAAATTTCATTTTAAGGAGGTTTTCACAGAAATTTTGTTTTTGAAGGGAGGAAGTCATGTTAGCAAAAATTATAAACCCGAAATTCGTACATAAAATTTTGTTGTATTATGAAATTTTCAATTTTTTCCATTTAAAAAATTCGCAAATTTTTTCACATTTCATGCAGGGAAATATGTAGAGACCGGACCTGGACTGGATCCAGACCTGGATTTTCTGGATCCAGTAGTCCAGAATCCAGAGGTTTTTTGAAAATTCTGGATTTTCTGGATTTTTAAAAGCTGGATCCAGAATCCAGGTCCTACCCAGTTTCAATCCAGAAATCTGGATCCAGGAAGAAGCCGCTGTCCGGTCTCTGAAATATGTACCACGATTTTATAGATTTGTAGGGTATTTAGGACTAAATTGTTCGGAAATTTCCCCGTTGAAATTTTGAACTTAGAATATTTTTTGACCCCATATGTGTTCCCCCAACAATTCGTGGCAACTCCTGCACATCATAGTACACCTTCCCAACCCCAACCCCATGCCACACAAACATATCAACCCCAACCCAATCCTTCCAACCTGCCTTCCACACCACATCAAAGTTCATTCGGAGAGGGCATCGGCCGCAGGCCATTTTGTAATCCGTCCATTTCCTTCACATTTTTTTTAAATTTTTGTACATTGCCGCCTCTNCCCCCCCCCCCCCCTCCGATCAATCCATCCCCCAAATTCATGCATGTGTACATATTATTAGGAAGGCACCGATTTGCCTCTCACCGATTTGCCTCCCATGTTTTTTTGTGCAAAATCGAAAATGGATTAAAAATGTCTTTTTGGCATTGAATTTATTTTGAGCTTTTTACAAAATTTTTAGTTTGCTTATTACGTACTAATTTTCACATTTTTCAAAAAATCAAATTTGTCGATTTTTGTCGTGAATCTTTCACAAAAAAAACACTTAAAAATCGTCTACACATATTCACCCATTTCATAAATTCAAAAATATTTTTGTCCCATTTTATCCTTTATTTCCGTAAATTTCACTTTGTATTTTCGAAAAATTTCCCGTTAAAAATTTTGAACTGACTAATAAGTAATAAGCATTCAATTTTTCAAAAATTAACTTATATATATGTTGCTTTCTCAAATTTGATGTCTTCGGTTGCATTGCAGTTTAAGTCCCCAATTTTCCACGAATTTTTTGGGATCATTTTCTCACACACTTAATAACAAAAACCTTAATAAAGTTTTAAAAATGAAAAAATTAATTTCTCTCTAGGATATTCGAACCCCTGCCCTAATACATGCGATCGAGGGGTCCCTGCGAAAATTCTGATTTTCTTGACATTTTAAATTCTGACCCCTGTTGGTTTTGGGTGGCAATTGTGTAGAACCGCTGCCCCAAATTTCGCCTACTCAACCAAAAAACCAAATTTGATTTGTTTTTGAAAAGTGATTTTTCATGGGTAGGGGGGCGAAAAAAATCAAAAAAATTCAAGTAAGACGACTAAAAAAGTCACAAAAAGTTATGAAAAAAGTCCCAAAAAGAAAGTCAGACAACAACTATTTTTTTTATCGCAACATGCAACATACTTCGCTTCATATTCACGATGAGTGGAAACTTGATCCGGTTTTTTCCGCTGATTTTATACATTGTTTTTCTCGAATTAAAGAAAATCGTGGCAAAAAAAAATAAATTTGATTTTTTGGGTGTTTATACAAAAATGTACTGTAGTCGAAAAACTGTAGGCGAAATTTGGGTTTTTGGTTTAGTAGGCGAATTTTGGCTTTTTGGCTGAGTAGGCGAAATTTGGTGGCTACCTATCCGAGTACCGAATCAGCCATAACTTTTTTTAAGGACTTGTTAGACCAAAACTTCAAATGTCAAATATATGCAGAATTTTATGCTCTACATTACTGTCAATACGGTTTTTTCGAACTCCTTCGAAAAAACCGAAAATTCGGCCAAAATCAGGTTTTTTCGAAGAATTCGAACTTTTTCGAAGGAGTTCGAAAAAACCGTATTTACAGAAATGTAGAGCATAAAATTCTGCATATATTTGACATTTGAAGTTTTGGTCTAACAAGTCTTTAAAAAAAAGTTATGGCTGATTCGGTACTCGGATCATTAGGGACTCGGAGCGGTAGCGAATTTGGTGTAGGCGAAATTTGGGATAGGCGAATTTTGGTTTTTTGATAGAGTAGGCGAAGTTTGGTAGCGCCGTGTAGAACTGTAGAATTGCGGTCCCTTAAGCATACGGGCTTCACTGTATACTGTACCACGTATGCTCGTCCACCCATAAATGAAAAATGTACAGACCAAGGAATTCTTATCGGTGACCATAAGAAAAACGAAAATAATCTGACACGAAAGAAAAGCAGTGCTATCTCGTTGTCTCTCTTTCTTTGTCTTCATGTGATACAAGTTTTGGCGCAAGAAACAGCATTTGAATTTATTGTGAACTTTTCGTTTCAAATTATTTTTCCTTCTCGGCGTCATTTCTTATGGTCACTGATAAAAATTCCTTGGTCTGTATCTCTAAGGAAGGTCGATTAGAATTGATAAATTTTTTCAATAATAAAAAAAATAAATAAATAAAAAATAATAAAAAAAATAAAAATTGTCGGTTTTTTTCGTTTTTAATCAACTACTAGTAAAATAGGTAGAAAGGTTCAAAAAATTCCGATTTACTTGAATTTCCCTGAGAATTTTGTTTTCGGAACTACTAGTAATGAAAAAGGTTACTCGACAAAGAATCAATAATTGACAAAATATCATAGATTTGATTCATCATGGACAAAATTGGAGTTCAGATTCGTGATCAGCACCCGAGAAAATACTGGGATGTGAATTTTCAGCTCCGTTTATTCATTAGTTTCACGGGACTGCAATTCTACATGATTGCCTTTTGGGTGCTAATCTATACAGAAATCTCTGGTCTATAATTTTTAATTCTTATGTAGAAAATTGGTTTTGATGGGAAAAATTCAAAAAAAAAATCGGCCGAAAATTGGCGACTTAAACTGCATAATAGGGCAATGGTTGCTTATTGCGGTCCCGAAAACTAAAATTTATTTTTTCTTCGGAAACATGCATTCTGGGGGTTTTCTGGGGCGCTGAACATGAATCTGAACTCCGTTTTGTCATATATTACGATGTTAGACATGTTTAAGACATCCCTTACCAAGATTATCAAGATTTTTCAAAAAGCTTTATTAATGCCAATTTGACTAATAATTTGAATGGTAAAAGCACGAAATAAATGATAAAATTATCAGGATCTGACAAAATCGATCAATTGTTACCAAGATTTTCATCAGACATCCTTACCAAGGCATTTTCAGAAAAAAATTAAATTTGGAATAAGTGTAAAAGATCCAATATTATTTAAAACTCTCGATTTTTAACCTTAAAATCGACTTTAATTTTTTAGAACTATTAGTACCATTCCCTTGTCTTAAACATGTCTAACATCGTAATATATGACAAAACGGAGTTCAGATTCGTGTTCAGCGCCCCAGAAAACCCCCAGAATGCATGTTTCCGAAGAAAAAATAAATTTTAGTTTTCGGAACCGCAATAAGCAACCATTGCCCATAATAGTACCAAATTTGGCATTTATTTGTTTTACATATTCTTGAGTTTTTAATCCATTTTTATGCTGTATAAATTATAAAAATCAAATGTTTTCCTATTTTAGCAGAACAGACTCTCCATTTTACGCCAAATGCACATCCTTCATCTATTGCGCGAAGCGCTGGCCGAGATGGACCAGGAGATCGAGAAGGAAGCGGCCAAACCACAGACTGAGGAACAGCAACAGAAAATCGCGAAGATGCGCTGGGCCCGGGCTGATCACCAGCAAACGCTGACCCAATGGGAGCAACAAGTAAGGAAGGAGGGGGGAGGGGGAAGGGGAACTTTGGCCAAAACGAAAATTTGCGCGCAAAAATGCACAAAATTTTCCTAAAAATCACATCCCAACCCACTAACAAGTATATCAATGAGCTCTATCCAAATAATTCCAAAATAGGTAGATAATTTTCTTTAATTTCTAAAAAGTTCCACATATTTTATTCCAAGTTACTCAAAAAAATGTCCCAAAATGTCAAAAAATATATGCATATTTGCGGAAAATAAAATTTAAAAATGCCGAATTAATATATAAAATTAATCTCTTTTTTTTTGCCAATTTCAGTTCTCCACCAACTCAAGTTCCTCTTCCTCCTCCTCGCACTTGCCCTCCTCATCCACCGCTGTTGGCCATCACCAATCTACCAATCCATCAAATCTGCTGGCGCCGTCTCTTCCGCAGCAGCCAAATTTCCACCATGTGAGAGATAAAAAAATTTTTCTTAGAAATTAGATTTTCTCCGGAATTTTCATTCTAATCGTAGATTTTTTTTGATGTCTTAAAATGTATACTCTATAAATTTTCTTTGATGAAATTTTTTAAATAATTATTATTTCTAATTTTTAAGGATCATTTTTCTTAATACAATTCTTCAAAAATTTAATAATAAATTCTAAATTGGCCCAAAAAAATTAAAAAATTCCCAATTCGCCAAAAATATACATCAAATATACTTAAGTATATTCGCGGAAAATGAAAAATTAAAAATAATAATAAATTTATTTTTTTTTTGCTACTTTTCAGCTCTCCTACTCCGGCTCCCATTCTTTTTCGGCCACTGGTGCCCAATTGCGCCCAACTCTGGCGGCACCGACTCTCCCACCGATAAACAACAGCCAACCTGGCTACGTATACGTAAGGAACACTTGAGGCAATTAGTTAGGGTCCATAAGTCAAGTATATTCGCGGAAAATTAAAAATTAAAAACAATAATAAATTTATTTTTTTGCTACTTTTCAGCTCTCCTACTCCGGCTCCCATTCTTTTTCGGCCACTGGTGCCCAATTGCGCCCAACTCTGGCGGCACCGACTCTCCCACCGATCAAAAACAGCCAACCTGGCTACGTAAGGAACACTTGAGGCAATTAGTTAGGGTCCATAAGTCTTCCAAAACATTTTAAGCATCACTTTTCATAGGCTTTTTTTGCGTGGAATCCTATTTTTCGAAGAAAAAATAAACTTTAAAATGGCACAAATATCAGTAACCTCCCACATCATGATGGGAATCCATTGACCGTCTTAACCCTCCGATAGAGGCTTTCCATAAAAAAAATCAAAAAAAATTATAGGGATTATTTTTATGCTAATCTCAGGTTTTTTGGATTTCTGCCCTATAAATTTCAACCAAAAAATGCATTTGACGGGAAATGATGGTTCAAAAAAAATTGCGGAGCTGTTGGGTTGTGGTGGTCATAATTATTGTTTTTAGAAAATATGTTTTAGTTCCAACCACAACAGCAAGGTGGCGGCACTGCGCCAGACATCGTGCTGGACTATGAGACTATTGCTTCCTGGCACGCCAACCCCCAAAACATCTTCAGTGCTTTGGGCGATTTGGGGCCAATGATGACGCAGATGTGGTTAGACAGCCCCTTTGGACAAGTACGACCGCCTACGCCGGTCAGTAAACCAAATCTAAAAATGCCAAAATTAGGAACGTGGACATGCCAAAACCCTGGGTTTGGGACCATTTATGCGCTGAAAAATTCGCTTAACAATATGATGATGTATACATGTGCAAGGGGGTCAATGTCGTGGAAGAGTCAAGGGCAAAGTCGTACTGGGTCGGGGGCTCGGGGGTCGGAGAAAAAAGAGGAAGAAAAAGGGGGAAGGAAGAAAAGAAAATTTAAAAAAAGTTTTTAAAAAATGACCAAATTTTTTTACGAAATCGGTCCAATTTTCAATAATTCCGGGACTGCTGGCAAAATTTTCTTACGACATTGATCTTAAAATTTTTACGAAATAGGCAATGAAATGAGCCTAAGTGCATTTAAATCCATTCACTTTGAAATTTGTGAATTTAATTTTTAACTTTTCACATTGATTATTTTTTGATCATTTTCAGCCACACACCACCATGTACAACTCCCTGCTCGCCTCTTTGCCATCTTCATCTTGCAGTACCCAAGCTCCTTCTCTGGCGTCCAATGCAACGATGCCAAACTCGGCCGATGGAACTGCTGTCGGGACTTCGGTACGGATTCTTGGATTTCCGCAGTTTTTTTTTGATGAGAAATGCACCAAATATATAAGCATAAATTCGTAAAAGTGCATCAAAAATTAGTGGATGCAAAAAATGCCTTCATGAACACCGATAAATTGTTTAAAATCATAACAAACATACTTTGCTTTAATTTTTGATACGTTTTTGGTGCTAGCTGAAGTCGCTAATGGTGCCCATTGTCTCAAAAACTTTAAAACCCAGGTATAGGCCAAAATCTATAGCAAAAAATATTTCTCATTTATTAAACTATAAGATTTTTCAGAAATTTTTCGGCTTCCTATGAAGAAGGTTGAAACTTTAAAATCATTAAAAATCGGGAGATATTCGAAAAAAATCATTCATCAAGATAATTTAGAGTCAGCATGGAATTGCAGTGCCTCCCGAACGACAATTTTGTCCGTACTGCACCTACAACACTAAGCAAGGCTGGCGACTGTGGAAACATGTTGAGAGTGAGCACCCGGAGAAGTACCAAGCATGGAAGGAGCACTAGTGACATCACTGAACGGACAGAACACAGAACCACACCGAAAGGATACGCCATGTTCGCCCTTTTCTTACTCTCCAAAAACGCCATAATTTTATTCGTGTTTTGAACAGAGACGTCACTCACTCATCGCGAAATTTTTGAAATTGCATTTGGCTAATAAGAAGTTTTTGATGCCAAAAACAACAAGAGAAAAACCTTTTCGTGATTTTTTTTGAGATCAGAGAAAAACAATTTATGGAAAAAGTGACCAAAAATTATACACCTGAGAGCCATCTAAATTATGAAAATTTCTTTGAATTAAGGGAGAAAACCCGGAGAAAATTTTGGACTTGCGAACAAATTTTAAAGAATTTTTTTGCGAAATTTGAAGAACGATACGAAATTTGGAACTGCCTAATAAAATCCTTGGCATTTTTTTGGAATATTTTCTTCCAGGCCTATCCGGCCCAGCCCACGAAAACGCGTCCACCCCAAATCCCGCCTGCCCCAAATCCCGCCACCAACGAAAACTTTTTTTTTGAAGCTTGCTAGGCCAAGACAAATATGTGCAGAATTTTAACGAGATATAAAATCGTAAAAATCAAAAAGTTTAAAGGCGTTTTTAAAAACTTTAAAAAGCTTTTTATTCCTAAAAAGCGCAAAAAAGCTTTTAAAAATTTTTAAAGTTTTTAAAAACGGGAAATTTGAAAAACTAAAAATGCCAAAAGATAGAGCATAAAATTCTGCACATATTTGTCTTTTATAGTTTTGGCCTAGCAAGCTTCAAAAAAAAGTTTTCGTTGATGGCGGGATTTAGGGCAGGCGGCATTTGGGGTGGTAGCCCACGAAAAAGGGCCACAGCAGATGAGTCGCCTCTCTCGGTTCAAACCTAAAATTACCTCTTTTATGTGTATTCCTGTTGCTCAATAGTTTATTTTGTATCAATTTTTATCCATTCTTGAATGTTCATGCTCACATTTTTAAAAATTTATATTTTGCTACAAAGAGATAAATGTGTATTTTCAAAATGAAATTTTATAGGTCATTGGATTTTTTCCATTCATTTTCACTTTTTTCATTCATTGATTTTCTAGAAATTTCACAGGCAACTGGTTTTCAAAAATATTACATGTTTTATATTTTCAAAAAAACACACATGGTATTTCCAACAAATTGATAGGCTTAAAATTTTCCTAAGCCTAAGTCGTTGGTGTTTTTTGTTTTGTCGACATACTATATTATAAATGAATTATGAATGAATGAACCACGCTCTAGCTTTTTATACTTACAATACTTACTGTCACTTTTGGGCAGTGTTGTTAAAAGCTCCGACTCCGCTCCGGAGCAGGGCTGTGCACGGGCCTGCTCCAGGCCGGCCCGGCCCGGACCTCAATAAAAAAAGCCCGGCCCGACGACTACCAGGCCCGGGCTGGCCCGGATAGGCCCGGCAAAAAAAATTTTTTTACCAAATTTTCCAAAAAAAATTTAAAATTTCAGAAAAAATTTTTTCAAAATTTTTTAAACTTTTTTAAAATCATATTTTTATCCAAATTAAAACAATAAACATATCAAGAATTGCGATTCAGAAATATCTTTGATTTATTCTATCATCTTGAAAAAATTTTAATGAAAAAAATTTTTCAGAATTTTTAACTGCTTTAAAATTTATAAATTTTCTTAGACTGATAAATAGGGTTAATGTTTTCCCCTAATATTGCCAATAAAACTTCAAAATAAAAACGCTTAGTAATTTACTTTGACTTTCTATAAAAAAATTATAAAAATTCATCTTCAGTGAATTCCGATAAATTTGACAATTTTCAAAAATTTCAAAAAATTTTAATGTTAAAATTAATTTATTAATAAAATTTTTTAAATATTTTTTAAAATTTCATTTCATTTTTTATTCATATTATATTTAATGAAAAGGACCCAAAAATGCCAGTGGCAGGCCATGCCCAAAACAAGGTTTTTGATTTTTTTAAAATTCATTATTACGAAAAACCTTTAAATTTTAGGCCAAAGGACGAGTCACCCAAAAACGACTTTATTATGATGGGGACGGAACACCGGTGGTAAATGGAGTCCATTGATCACAAAGTGATCAGATCGGTCACCGCTCTTCGTTGGTTATAGATCAGTTGAAATCATGCACTCTGATCCTTGCTTGTTAGTTGTCCGAACAGCTTTATCTTAATCCAGGGATCAGCTTTAATCCATCCAGTGATCATCAAATCCCATCTGCTCCGATCATGATCACCATGCTCTTTCCTCCCCCTGCTGTTGACCACCATCCCTTCCTTCTTTCCCCACTACTCATCTCCTTCGTATTCTTCTTCCTCTTCCCCATGGCGTTCTCTGGTGAACCGTGTCCTCTGTTCGGCGACTCCGAATGCCCCGAAGGGTTCCATTGTGTGCTGCACAAATGCGAAGATGACAAGGGCATTGTGCCGAGTGATTGTGCCAAAGTCAGTGATGGGGAGGAAGGAGAAAGAATGGGTGCCAAAATCAGAAGTTTGGGAGGAGGGGAGGAGGAAGTGGATGGCCCATGTGAAGTGAGGACCATGTTTTGATTGAACATGGTAGTGAAAGAGGAACACATACATAGAGGACATTCCTTGGATTTGATCAAAATATATGTTGGATTCTGATCAGACATTAGAGTATAATTTTCATCTGATAAAGGTTTTGAAAGCCTGGTCTGATCAGTTTGATCCGATCGGTGATCCCAGATTAACTGTGGCAAGGAGGCGGAATGCCGGGAGGGCAAATGCATACGCTTCTCGGGCAGACCCTGCGGAAGGAATGTGCTGGTGGCGGAAGGGGTGGCGAGAGCGGTGATTTCAGATTGTGGTGGAGCGCAGGGAAGATGCATGGGCGGGAGATGTACTGTGGACAGTGAGTTGGGACCCATCTGAAGTTGAAGAACCGAACCCGAACTTTGGCGGCCAAAATCGGACCATTTTGATCAAGAAAACCTGGTTCTCCGAAGCATCATAGCCCGAAAATGATCCCCTACCCCTAAAGTTCCAAACTGGACCAGCATCAATCTCTCATGACCCATCATTCATCAATTTTGTCAGAATGCGCGGATGTGTTGTGCGACGAGATGAGCGAACTGTGCCGAGATGGGGTGTGCATGTCCATTTCTTCGCTGTTCTGTTTCTCGCCTTTCGACTGCGGGCCCCCGTCACTTTTTGAATGTTCGCAGAACAAATGCAAAAGGCGGAGGGACACGGTTGCACCCGCACTGACAGCCCCAGTACCCAAATGCGATCCGGGCGAAGTGATCAGAGGGGGACATTGTGTGGTGCAGGAAGGTCAGAGAAGCATGGGATGTTCGGACCAGTTATTGGATCAAAGAACAGTTCAAAGTACGGATCCAATCCAAAGTAGATCCGATCAACGAGCTGTGACCCAGATCATTGAAAATTGATCTGATCAGTGAACCTCATTGGTCATGTGTTAGGATCCGGTCAAAGCATTGATCCGATTTGCAGGTTGTGCCCAGCTGGTCTGCCCCTCTGGTCAAAGTTGCTACCATGGGTTCTGCATCCCAAATTCCCCTTCCTCCTCCTCTTCCGCTTCCTCCTCCTCCTCTGCTTCCGCTTGTTCCTATTCTGGCGAATGTGCCGAAGCCTTACTGTGCCGAGATGGTCGGTGTATGCCGGATATCTGCAAGGCCAACGGGGGAAAGTGGTAGCCCAGTTTCATTGTTTTGGGAATGGAGGCGCTTTGGAATTATTTAGCTTGCCGGAACATGCGTGTTCGCCTATGAGTGTGCCGGAGGGCGAGTGCCGGCACTACCAGGGGCTACCCTGCTCCCACACGGCGGCCATTGATGACTGTCCGCCCCCATTTTTCTGCATCGGTGGCATTTGTGCGAAAGATGGTAACATCGGGGAAACACGTGACGGGCAAACAGCGATTGGGAAAGAATGATCAATCTATAGGAAGGGAAGTGATCGGGAAGAAGTGATCAGGGGCATCGACTGATTCCCTTTCCTTCAGAGTGCTACCGGAAAGTGTGCCAGATCGGGGAGCGCTGTGACGGGGGTTTGTGCATTCGGGTGGAGGGCACGCCCTGCCGGGATGCCATCAAGGACTGCGGGGAACATTTTGCTTGCGATGCCGGAATTTGTAAGGACAAAATGGAAGTGCACGCACCAGCAGCGGCGGAAAGACGGGGAACCACGACAATGGCACCGGAGATGGCGGAAACTGTGGAGGGGGTGGGCGGCGGAGGAAGTTTCGGGATCGGAAAGTGATCAGAGCCCATTGATCAGTGGTCATTCAATCTTTTTTTTGCTTCGAAATACAAAAGGGAGTAAAATGGAAGGGATTCGATTCCTGGACAAAATGTTGGTTGACAAAATGATCGAACGCATCTTCTCGGCCAGTGATCGGGCCTTTGTTGCGGCGCTTTAGACAGACAGACCTATGCCAGTTATCAAGGTCATTCTGATCAAAAAACAGTCAGGGACCGCGCTGATCAGGCCTTTGTCCCCCCACCGAAGTGATCAGTTTGTCAAACTCCGATCACTCTTTCCCCTCTCCTCCCCTCCCAATTCCTTCCTTTCCTTCTCTAAGGGGTTCCCCCTGCCCCTCTGCTCTCGCATCATCATCACCAGGGGAATAATCAATCAAAATCGGTGGCCCCTTGATCGGAATCGCGCAACAAAACGACGACGACCATCACACAACCCCATCACCATCAGTGGTGATAATGAAGGAAATGGAAGGAAAAGAATGGTGACGAAGTGATTGCTGATCGCCCCCCGACCTGCTGAAAACCATCTACCCATCCCCCCACCCAATCCTTCTCATTCCGATCACCATTGTTGATCACTCCTTCGGTACTCCTCCCTCCGATCGGATTTTGTTTTTCTTTTTCATCATTTTTGGTGGATGGAAGCAGTTCAATGCGCGGCCGATGGGGAAATGGAAACGAAGATCCAGGTGGATCGTAAACGGCTTGAAGCCATGATCATCGGTGAGTGGAAAGTGATCAGACTGATCAGCATGAATTGATCGATTGAAGGAGAAGCGTTCGGGGAAGACGCCACCACATTCTTCGCGCGAGTGGAGCGATTCACGGGGGCCAGGGTATCGGGATTGGGAGGAAAACATCTTTGGAATTTCGGAAAATCCATCAGAAACTTTAGGTATGTTGGCCATCGAGACTGAAAATTCGGGCCAAAACCAAGAAGGGTGAGCCAATGCAAAAGCCAGTAAAATGGTCTAATTTTTTTTGGTAGGATCTTCATATTCTCAGGGTTGGAAATAGAAAATTTAAAATGTCGCGTAACTAAAAAGGGGGTTAGATTGACAAGAAAATAGGGGAAGGATTCACCCGATGATTTCCTGTTGTAATTGCTGTTTTGGCCAACAGATCCCTTCGTGAAACTGATCGGTGCCCCGCAAAATGTGCAGAAAGCGACGGAAATGATCGAGGCCCAACTTCGAGTCAAGGTATTCTGTTGGAGGAAAAATGCAAAATGGGATCCAAAAATTGGCTTTTTGAACACAGAAGGAAAAGGTGACACTGAAGATCGAAGTCAGTCACTCACTTCACTCACAGATCATCGGAAGAGGAGGCAAAAACACCCAAAAGGTAACGGGGGAGAAGAGATGAAAAAATCTGATCAGTGCCAATCTAATCAGAACTGATCCGATCAGATCATGCGGGACACCAACTGCCACATCCACTTTCCGGATTCCAACAAGTCCACCGCCAACAGCCCCACACTGGCCAAAAACGACCAAGTGTCCATCTCAGGGTGTGCCAAGGATGTGGAGAGGGCACGCGAGATGATCAGGGTAAGGTGATTCGGGGGCGGGAGGGGTGTTTCACAAGATGAATGATTCATCCCGACTGCGCCACCACTTATCCCTTAAGCAACTCCTATCCCTTACAAACTCCTATCCTTTTTCCCTTATCCCTTAAAAAATTCCTATCTGTTAACCATCATATCTCCTTCTACAGTATGTACCCTTATTTATACCTTACGTTTATACATTACCCTTCAATCGCTTACCGCTCACTCTACACCCTATACAACTTTTTTCTGCCTATCTTCACCCTCTTCCTTACTTTTTACTCTCCTAAACCCTCACTTTTCACCACCCTATTCAGGCTATCTCTCCCTCTGGTCACTAACCTATTCAGACCATTTGTCCCCTGACCCTGCCTATGTCCTTGCTTAATTTTTCCTCAAATCAGGCCATCTGTCCCCTGACCGTGTCCGTGACCATCCAACTCGGCCTCGGCCGCAACCTCTACGCCCTCCAGTCCCGTCTGGATCCTGCCCAGCTCCAATCGCATTTCCCGCCCACCGATGGGGATCTGACGGTGCAGTTCCTCCACCAGGGCCCCCCTCTGCTCGGCACCCTCCACTTTCTGATGCGCTCCAGCGCCCGCAACGAGTTAGATATGTTGAGAGCGTTCGGCAGGGTGTGCACTCTGATCGGAGTGTTTGTAAGTCGAATTTTTACGGGGATAAGGAACCGAATCTTAGACTTTATCCTTTTATGGTGATTATTGCGGTTAGAACCACCCAATAAACTGATCGGAGCTTCCTGCCGGATTAGAACCGAATAATGTTTTTAGATGGTTTTTGGTTAAAGCCCGGTGGCACCTACACAACCTCCCTATGAGCATCCTAATCAGTGCCCAAACTTTGATCGCGCAATCTATCATCTGATCTGATCTGATCATTCCCCTTAATCCTCATAGTTAGATCAAAGATCACCCTCGTTTGATCATATTTCAAATCAATATATGTCTCTACTGATCATTTCCCCACTTCCCCACAGCCCTCGGGAGCCGAATTGCTCTGCTCCTCCCAGTTCGAACTGCGACCAGCCGCCCTTCCATCCACTGGATCCGTCCGATGGATTGCATTCAGGACCAACACGCAAATTCAGCTGAACGACCAGGGTCTGCTGATCTCCGGCTCCCTGGAGGGCATCTTCATCGCCCGAAAATTGCTTACCGTAATCCCTATACTTTTGATTTATCGATTTATCAGTCCGGTCTTTGATCTTTGATCTCTCATTCAGGGGCTTCTTCCGGTTTCGCTCCAATTCGAAAATCCTTCGGATCAGCTGTCCACTCTTTGCCCGTTCCTTCCTGCATCATTTGAGTCGGAATTGGATGTGCAAATTGGAGAACGGAGGAGGAGGAAGGGCACCAAGCCGGGCACAACCACCGGTGCCGAGGAGAGGGACTTTGCCATTGGCACATACGAAGTGAATTTGGCCAGAAATGATGGTGAATGTCAAATGAATATCCCCAATATCCCCAGGCCAACTTGTTCGGCGCCTACACGGCCCGAAACCGATTGTTGAAGATCAAGGAAGACCCGGAAAAGGACCAATTTCCGCGGGACAGCGAGAGTGCGGCATTCATGCGGAGCATGTGCCGCGAGAGTCTGATGGTACATTTGAACCAAATCGGAATCCGATCCCCAATTTGATCTGATCCGAACCATTTTCAGGCTGATCAACAGGGGCCCCTGGCCGCCGCTGCCGCTTCCGTCGCATTTGCCAATAGTGCGGCCCGATCATTTGGACAATCATCGGACGCGAGGAATTGGAGAGCGGAGGCGAAGAAGCCGATTGGGGTTGATGTGGCCAAATGCTTGGAAAAGGCGGAAGGGCCAAAGTCGCCGGATCCGCAGGTTTGGAAAGCGGCAAATAGGCGAAAGATTGACATGGGCATCACATTTGGTTTAGGAGTCGCCGATCGCGGCTGGACTGCTCGCGGGGGCCAAAAGTGTGAATTCGCAAAAGGGCGAGTTCAGGAAGGTGCTGGACCGGGAACGGATGCTGCTGAAAGCCAACCGAGGTGAGCGAATGAGCTAAGGAAGGGATAAATCCAAGAAATGGCCAAAAAGAAAGAAACACGTCATCTGGCCAAAATCTGATCCGGTATGGTCATAACCACACATATTTAGCGATTTACAACTCGCCGATGCTCGACTTTGGCCAAGAGGAGGACAAACACCGGACACCGACTGACCTGTGGGCAGGCTATGGGTTCAGCAGTTCGCTGCCGGTAGATCTGCTCAGATTGGGACGAACCGGGGGAGAGGCGCCGGAGCGGAGGGGAAGGCCAATTGTGGGGATGGGGCCGGAAGGGAAGGCGGAAAAGGAAGAAAAGAGGAAGGAGGCGGAGGGAGAAGAGGACGGAAGTTGGAGGAGGAAGCAAAGGCAGGAGGAAGAGGAGGAAGACGAAAAGGGCAGTTGGAGGAGGGCCGACAGGGACAACGGCACCCAAAAGGAGGTGATCGAGTCAAGATCAGTGATCTGTGGTGGAATTCAATGATTCAATGATCAGTGGTCACGTCTTACCTAGGATGGATCTGATCATTGATCAATGACCGCTTCCACCAGTCGGGGGATTTGGCACTTCTGATCATTGATGCGATGCTCCATATGATCCGCGGATTCTGATCAGTTGCCACCAAATTTTTAGCCCTTCTTCGGCCAATCCATCATGGGTCCTTCTCCTGCAATTCCGCAAGCATCCACACTGTTCACCCGGTCCAACTCCTCCAAGCTGAACCCTTCCTCTTCATTTCTGCGCAACTCCATCCAATTGGTGGCACTTCGTGAAGAGGAGGAAGAAGAACCGAACCGATCAGAAAAGGCCGATCAGAAGGAGACGGAGGGGGCAAGATCGGCGAGAATGAGCCAGAGACTGGATGCACCCTCGCCAGCAAAAGTCCATCCCCGCGTGGCCGCTCTTCAGATGACCGAGCAGAGGAAGCCAAGTGGGCAATTTGGGGGGATGGGTGGGGAAGGGAAAAGAGATTACTTACCTATCTGGGAAAATTGAATGGAGCGATTGAAGCAAAGGGTTGGCAAGTCAAAAATTTAATCCAATGATCTGGTTGAACAAGGGGAGATGTCACCTTCTTCATTGCTGACCAGCTACCTTGTTTGATCCCTTCAAGAGTTCACGATGAGCACGGGCCTCTTCGACACCTTCCGATCATCGGCTGGTGGCGGTGCCGGAGGAGCATCGGCCACTTCGGCCGTTGATCAAAACTCAAGCGCATTACCGGCGGCAGCAAGCGGTGCGGCGCCAATCTGGGACATCCGGGTGCTCAGCGAGCCGGCACTGGTCCTGGCACAGCTGGGACTCGCCGAACACGTCCCCTTCTTCCGGGAACAGGAGGTCCGTCCGCGATGGCACTTCTTTCTAAAGCATTGTTTAATGTTATGGATTGGCATTGGCATCCTTTTTCTCGTTGTGTCTCTGGTCATAATCCGCCAATGTTCAGATTGACATGCAGGCATTTCTGTTGTTGGACGAGCAATGTCTGAGGACCCTTGGGGTGACCACTTTGGGAGCACGACGGAAGATCATGCACGCCATTATGAGTAAGTAGGGTTAAGTAGGGTTTACAATGCTGCGTTCTGCGGCTGCGTTTTTTGCAGTAGCCAGCCGCAGAACGCAGATGTGTTTACAATGCTGCAGCAATTTTCTGCGTCTTGCTGCTGCGGCTAGACGCATAAGATGGCTCTTCTGCGGCAAGCCATTTTTTTCTACTGCGGAAAACGCAGACGCAGAACGCAGCATTGTAAACACATCTGCGCTGCATTTGCCGCAGAACGCAGCAAAAACGCAGCATTGTAAACACCCCTTTAGAGAGGTAGATCATCAATGATCTAATCTGATCTGATCGATCCGATGATGAAAGTGATCTGTCATTGGTCCATTCAGAACTACGCGACTCTGCACAACGGCATGGAATGTATTCGTTGTGAAGGAATGGCAAATGTGTCCTTGGAAAGGCGAAGAAGGAAGTCCGATGCCCAGTGCCGTGCCATAGCCAAAACCAATCCATTCCTTTTAAAAATGCCTTTTTCCATGATAACCCGAGTAACTGATGAATATATATCAAATGTAGGTATTTGTGAAAAAAACATACGCAAAATTGCTTTGGAATGAAATTTCTCAAATCACATGAGAATAACTTATGAGAAATGCAAAGGATAGAACCCAGAGGGTATGCCGATGTTGATCTCGATCTCGGATTCCTGAAATCCTCTGATCAATGGTGAAGATGATCAATTTGCAGATCAGCTTCAAGAGTGGGGGGGGGGGAAAGAGGCATGGACAGCAAAAATGAAATTTGAGCGGCAAAAAAGATTTAGATGTTCTTTGCGAAAAAGACGCGTTAGAGAAAAAAGATTACGGGGAGAATAAGCGGAAAAGAAAAAGAGTAAATATGTGCTGACTACAGAACGTAAGGATCACGAAAAGCCGAATGAAATTTTGTAAATGCCATAAGTTCGTTAAAAATGTGTGTATCGACATTCTATTTACTGGCTACAGGTCCCAAGATCCCAGGACCGAAGATCCCAAAAACTTCCCTTCATTCAAAAACTTTTTTTTCTACATTGCTAGGCCAAAACTATAAAAAGCAGAAAGATGTAGAATTTTAAGACCCCACCTTTGGCCTTTTTAGTTTTTCGAATTTCCCCGAATTTCCTTGGAAATTTTTGAAATTTTAAAAAATATCGATTTTTTTGCATTTTTTTCGAAATTTCAAAAATCTCAAAATTTTTCAGGGAAATTCGAAAAACCAAAAGGGCCAACAGTGGGGCCTTAAAATTCTACACCTTTCTGCTTTTTATAGTTTTGGCCTAGCAATGTTTAAAAAAAAGTTTTTGAATGAAGGGAAGTTTTTGGGATCTTCGGTCCTGGGATCTATGGACCTGACCCCCTATTTACTAAGCAATAAATTTTAGAGCATAATTAAAAATATTCTAGGCTGAATAAAAAAATTGTAGGCTCTGCGAGTAGATAGGCCCGATAGACTCTCGAACTCGTTTTTTCAACAGGAATGCATCAATTTTAAATATGGCAGACATTGGCGTTCTGTTGGATCATTTGTCTTTTTTGCCGCTCAAATTTCATTTTTTCCGTCCATGGAGGGGTTGATAGTCATAAAAATGGGGTCAAGGAGAAAAAGGGACGAATTTGATCGAAAGTGAGATGAACAGCATTGGACAGTTGTGGAGAATTCGGAGGAGGGAGCAGTTTGGCTTTGCAACACCATTATGCACCGTGCCCTTACAGTATGACTGTGATGACTGGCCCTTTTACATTCCCAACCATCCCCCATCTGGGCCAATTTCTCGTTGGATCACTCCCGATTTTGGTGGTTCCCCTCCTAAATGTCCCACTTTACAATAATAAAAACTACAAACCTGCAACCCAACAAACCCCTTCCCGGCCTCCAAATTTGCCCCGAAGCATCTTCCTCGTCACCCCCGACCCCCCCCCCTCCCCCCGCCGATCGCTTCCTTCTCTCGCTGAATGATGACCCATTCCCCCTTTCCTCCAAATGGGGCCCGATCACCGCTTTTAAACCGCTCGAGGACGAGAAGGCGAGGTGGAGTACAACAACCCGAGCAAAACAATAAAAAAAAGTAATTGACCCAAATAATTGTCGCCGGTGAACCGAACAAACTGTGCCTTTGCTCCTTCTAACAAGTCCTTGGCCATGGATCAATTTGTCCTTTAAAATTTGATCATCTAAACTTCGTGGCCACTGTTTTTGGCCCTTTCCAACTGATAATGACCAGAACTTGTTCGCTGTCCCTGCTCTCTCTGCTGATCACTGAGTTGGCCTTTCTGATCAGCAATGACTTCGCCGATGTGATCTGCAACAACAGCGACAATGACACGCGTATGTTGGCACCGATCAGCAGAGTGCCGATCGCCAAGTCGGTGTTGGGAGAAAATGGGGGTTGAATATGATCAATTTGCACTGATCATGTCCAATTTGTCCAAAGTCAGGCAGGAATTGATCCGGAAAGAGCTGATCAATCTGAGATGGATGCGCAGAAACAAAAGGCACCGAAGGACCAGCAGACACTCCATCTCATCCGCAATAGTGGAGACGGGTAAAAGCACAACGGGGATGGGAGAGGAATGCCCAAAAGTCACCCTTGACATCTCGGGATGCCATCCCTCGGGATCCTCGAGCTTTATCCTTCTTTAACCACATTAATCTTTTGGGTTTGGGTTTTTGTTCATTCACTGCAGAATCCCGCGCATTTTTGCAGTGAACTGAAATTTAAAATTAAATTAATTTTAAATTAATTTTAAAGTGAACTGCGAGCATATCGAATTAATCGATTGCGCCGACTACGGGGACAAGGGTATGCGCTGCATGTTGACCGCCACCGGGATGCCCTGGTCCGTGAGTCGGGCGGTTTAGGGGTGAAAAGGGCTTCAAAAATATCAAAATATCAAAATTTGTCTTAAAAATTTTACTGAATGAATTTCAAAAAACAACCTGACTTCCCAATCCTAGTCCGTGTACTGTTCCGATCAGTTTTTGGGCCATTTCTGAGTTTGTCTCGGGAACTTCCATTGCCTTCCAGAGTAGTTCCAGCCCAATGAGCAGTTGGATCCCATTCTTTGCATTCTTCCCCGACACAAAACAATCATTTTGGGTCCATTTCTGCTTTGACCCCATCCCAATGAAGGGCGACGGAGACAAAGAAAAAGCATTGTCCCCGATCAAGTGTGATCGATCAGTTTGTTCCCCCCCCCCTTCCCCAACATCAGCTGACCCATTTTCCCACAATGAAAAATCAAAATTGGGGTCCAATTGGTTTGTTCATGTTCTCCGATTCAGCAAACTTTGCTTCTTTTGCCCATTTAGCTGCATTTGCAATGGGCGGCTAAGAGTGCGGAGGAAACGGAGGTGGCATTCCCGGATCAATCGCTATCAGCAGAGGATGAAGCGGAGGCGATGGGTTGAATAGTGATCAGAAGCTTGATCCTGGTAGCACATAATCGCCGTTCAATGATCTCACTCCCTCTCCATTGCTCTTCCCAAAAAACATCAATGTCTTTGGCAACTCCAAAAATGCGCCAACCAACAAAACATGTCACACGGAATCGAAATTCGGAATCGGAACCAGAAAAATAGAATAAACAATTTTTGAGTGAATGGAGTCCAGGGAGTTTGGTCCCAGAGAGAGACAGACCATTTTTTTACAGTACATGGTATTATTCCTTCACCAATGATCAGTCATTTGGTTACGGAATCTGACGACACTTAACCCATTCTTTATGTACTTATAGTATTAATGGATTTGTTCATCCTTCTCTACTCCTTCCTTTTTATCACTCTTCATCCTCCTCCATTTCTTCCGGACTTTCTGCGTCTTTCTGCTGTTGCGTTCCCTGTTGTTGTCCTTCGCAATGGCGCAAAAAGTTGCACAAATGCTTCAGACGTCGTTCCTTGGACCTACTCGGGGGAAATTTACCATTTTTGCCCGTTCTGATAAGAGATTACTATGCCAAACCAACCTTCTGTTCTGGAACCACACCTGAAAAATGCCAAAATTCACAAAACAATTCGGTACAAATTCCCAAAACCTGGATGACGCGCATGCTCAGTCCGGCATCCAGTGCCAGTTTGGCCCGGGCGTGCTTGGACGGCTTCGGAGTGGTGGCGAAGGTGCGGTTCAGAGCATCCAACTAATCAATGCAAAGTGATCAGACTGATCAATGATCATGGTGATCACCCTGTCCCAACCTGTTGCTGACTGATCGTTGTCCTCGGCCCTCTCCGTTTGCCGCCCTGGACCTTCTGTTGTTCGTCCTCTTCCTGGCGCGAGAATTGTTCGCCCACCGCGTACATCTGCTGATGGAGAAGGAATACTTTCATAGATTTTGTTCAAGTTATATTTTCCATAGAACTGATCAGACAAAGAATGATGCAGACCAACAAAGTCCTCGTTTCCCCTCCCAAATGGCATTTTCCTCTCCTTTATCCCCCTCATTGCACTATCTTTTACTTTTCCTACTGTAAAGATAGTAATCTTTTGGTTCTCTCACCTCAAATGGATATTGGGGTACGGGTCCCGGGGTGTTGGTGCGTTTGCCCTTGGCCATCTGTGCACCTCCTCCTCCTCCTCCTTCCTCGTCATCCTTTCCCTTCTTTCTCTTCTTCGTCCTCCTTCTTCTCCTCTTTTTAGGGTCTTCTTCTCCCCCAAATGTTTCATCTCCTTCCGCCGCTGATGAACAAATCGTTTCATCTTCAAAAATTGAGAATACTTGGCCAATTGATCAAAGATCAATGACCCACTGGATTTTGGCCGCATGGGCGAGTCGCTTCTTGGACACTTTTTGTTGGCCAAACTGTCCGGATTTTGTGGTGAATGGGTGGGCAAAGAGTTTGGCGGTGACACCAATGGATGGTTGGTGGAGGGGAGGGAGAGAAGGAAGGGATGTTGTGGTGGATGAAGCGGATGGGAAGGAAGCGGATGATGCATAGGCGGAGGAGGATCCGCATGAGGATGTCGGGGCGACGGGGTACCGGCCACGGTGGAAGGATGTGCGGAAGATGGTGCGGATGATCCGGACGAGCAGGACCTTGGCGGAGCCGGGGACCCGCCAGGGCCGATCAGCAGGGTTAGCCCGCTGATCAGTGGTCTCTGATCACCGATCTTGGTCCCGATCCCTTCTCCGATCATCTGTTGGTGACGTTCCCTCCTGTCCTCTTCTTCCCGTCTCTTCACCTCAAATGCAAATACCGTAACCCCCTCTGGTATTATCTTATTGTTAGGTATCAGACCTGATCAATTTGGCCCCATGATGGTTGCAGTGCCATGGGACTGTTTTGGATGACCGGATTCCGATGAGATGCCACAACGGGCATGGATGCCGGACTCGGGTCTGGCCGCAACTGGTGCCATTGTTGTTGTCGCTGCTGATCACTGTGTCTCTTTGGGCTGGTCCCATCAGTTCCATCACCATGGCCGTTGGTCATCTTTGGCTCTAGCCATTCTGGCCATTTTGGTTGTTCCTGGCCAATTTGGCCATTTGCATTTCCGACCATCCATCCCCAACTTTGGTCCTTCTCCTCCCGCAACTTCGGCACTGTTCGTCGTTCTTCTTGCATCGGCGGATAAACATGGTCGGCACATTGCACTCCCTTCTGCTGCTCCATCGGCACTGTTCGGTCCCCTCGGCCCAATTTTTTCTTGCATCGAACACATCGGAGACAGTGCACATGGTAGATGATCCCGGTCTAAAAGATAGGTTGGATTGGATTGATCAGAGTTTGGGTTGATTCACCTTTAATTTGTATGCAAGCTCATCTGATCGGATCAGTGATTTGCAGCCGGTGCACTTGGTTTTGGGCACAAATTCCCTGAGAAAAGCGAATTTTTTGAGTAATTATAAGGGTAATGACGACACGAACAAAGCAAAGTGATAAGTGATGACCCGTAATTTTGTACCCTTTAGGTAATATCCATGATCTGAGTTGATCGGGGATCAATAAATCATATTCATGTTGTACTCGGAGATCCATACCAAGAATATTTTCAGAATTTATCGGCTGATTGACCCAATAGATTCGGAGCATTCGAAAAGTAATCGTTTGAGCAATGGCTTACTGGAAATAATGAGTACCGCACAACAGGCGCCCATCTCGCTCGTAACACTTTCCTCGGGCCGAAATGGCGGTGGTGCCATTGCGGGGCAATAGGGAATTGTTGCACACTGAACACACGGCACAATGGTCGTGGAGAAAGCGATCGGGGAAGAGCTTTGAGGGGAGAGAGAAGGGGTGATCGGAGATCAGTGATCGAAAAGGCAAACTCTGATCAGTTGGGAGTCCATGATCAGACAACCGCAGCCGGAACAATGTTGGAGTTCAGTGAGAGGGGCGGAAGATGAGGAAGAAGAAGTCGGGGATGAAGAAGATTGGGAAGGGAAGGAGAAGGCGGAAGAGGAAGTGGAGGACGGATGATGAGAATGAGGATGAAGCTGATCATTGATGGGTTGGAGGATTTGTGGAGGGAAAGGTTGTGGCGTGAGGAACATCCCCCAAAGGCTAAAAGGGATCGATCACTTTAATAACTGTTCAGACAATATTCGATCAGCTAATTAAAATGTGTGTAGGGATGGATCATTAATGGATCATTTGGGATGGTCGGAACATTTGAATGTGCCAAATTGTGCCAAAGATGAAATTAATTGCATTTTGCACACATTTTGGCAAATTGGGACAAGTAACAGAAAGAACCACAATGATGAGTGAATGAGTGCAAGTGAGGAGACAATGACAGAAGCGAGTATTACATATTCATGCAAGGCGAGTATTACATAAGGCTATACTTGATTAATGCCAAGATTCAGTCGATAATTTTTGGGAGAGGGGGAGGGGAAGCGGAAAGTGGTGAAGCTGAAGCTGATGATGGTGGAGATGGAGATGTACATATTGTGGAGGGGGAGGAACATTGATTTTCCATACTTTGGGGAGAGGAAGCTTGGTGGATCATAGAGTGGTGGGGTGATATGTATGAATATGGGCGATGATGAATCCAGGGGAGAAGAAAATTGTCAGGAACCAGGAGGAGGAGGATGGATGCAAACTGAGTGGCAAAAATGGAAAAATGAGGGGAGAGAATGGCCAGGGTGATCAGTGATCAGAGCGGATAGGCTGATGAGGTAGAGTCGAGTAATATGATCAAAACAGCAGAAGGAAGTGGAGGACCCGAGGAGAACGGAAGGGGGAAATGGCACCGGAAACCCATCGGAAGAATTGCAAAATGGTGGAAAATCGGCAGCTGATTAATGGCATTGGCACCGGCGGGAAAAGGGGCAATTCGCCGTTTCCCAAAATTTGCCAAAAACGAATGTGCCAACCTGTTGACGGAGATGTCTGTAATCCGAGGCCAAATCTGTCACCAAACTCATCCGAAATGCATTATCATTGGTGTAAGTAAGCGGTGGGAAGGAGATGCCGGACAACAGCAGGATGGTGGCACAACGTGTCCAAAACAAGCAAATCTGTCAACTCATCAGCCGGATCCATCTGCAATCTCGCGCACATCATCATCATTCCTTATCCTTCACCCTTCAACAATCCTCTCCTCCCATCATCAATTTTGTCCAAATATTTTATGCACAATCCAGCCACCTCCTCCCCCACCCCCATCTCATCCTTCAGCCTCTCCTCGAAGGGAGGTAGACGACGTTTACAGTATAAAATGGAGACTTGGTAACCCTTTTACCCCGTTTATGTGACAAGTAGGACCTAAAAAAAGGGTATTCCTGAGGTACTTATGGTATTATGTATTCATACTATTCCCAAGCTATTAGCGGAAAAGTAAAAAGTAATTTTTGAACGGAATTCAAAGGCCATTTATACCCCTATCTCAATCCTCAAAAATAGGTCCAAAATTCAAACCAATAAGGTCAAATTAAAAAAGGAAGGAACCAATATCACATACATACTGTATACATTTTAGAAAGCCCAATTTGTTCTTTGTTGGCGAACGAATAAAACATTTTTTGTTTGTTTATCATACATTTGGTACTTCTTCATACGTATGAATGAATGTGTCGTTGAAAATATTACACAAAAACGGCTGGTATGGTGGCCGGGAGTCAGAAACAATACATTTGTTGTGTATGGTGACGGAATATTGGGGAAAAGAACCTTGAGGAGAAATGGTGATCAGAGTGATCGATGGATGACAGAGTCAATGGAATTGATCGGAGGAACTGGGGATCGAACTCCCTGATCAACTTTGGTGCAAATGGGTTGTTCTGCTGATCGTCCTGGTACTCCTCTCGTCCACTTGCCCTTCCTCCTCTTCAGCTCGTCTCACTTGATCAGCCTCCTCCTCTAACAACTGCTCGATCAGTTCCCTTTCCAGCTCCTCCAACTGGTCGATCAGTTCCCGCTCTGTCTCCTCCTCAATTGTGGGCATCGGCTCGAAAGTGCTCGACTGGGACCAGTTCGGGGACCCTTGGTTGTTGATCTGCTGCTGTTGCTGATACTGCTGGGCCAATTTGCGCGACCTTTTCAAATCCCGGCATGGGAAGGTTTTCGCGGTTGGCATGAAGGGCAGATCTGGAAGGGAAAAGAAATTGGATTCCAGACACTTTAATAGCTTTTTCAATCGTGAATTTTTCAATCCCCTTGAAGCGGGGTTGAAAAATAAAACCCCCGGGGTTCTAATACTCTTTTACGGTATAATGATGACATTTCCCAGATCCCAGATCACACTGTTTTCCCACCCCCTCCCCCACCTTTGACTGTCAGCAGCTTGACCAGCTTTCCGATCAGTCTCCGGCCGATCAGTGCCGTTCTGCCGCTTCCCCTTCCGCCCGTGTCCCCTTCCGCTTTGCTCCTCTCCCTCTCCTCCGCCCTCCGCATCCGCCTCCGCACCTTCAGCTCCGCGTCCTCCCGCCAATCATCGTCCGCCACCATTCCGCTGAAGTATCGCCCGTAGTGCACTTTTGGCAACTTTGGGCCAGAGGCCGTCGGAATACCTACGCACCCGGCCGCGGTGGACAGATCCGCAACGCCGAACATCATTTTTGGGGCGATTGAGAAGGATGAGATGGATGGCGGAAAGAAGACTGAACGGGAGGGAGGAGGCGGATTAGGAGGGCGGAAAGATGGACGGAAAGGGATGATTGATCAGAAGCGGAAGGTGACGGAAATCACAAATCACTATTAAGATCAGACGAACCCACTCACCAAATGCTCAATCACAGCGAACCGAGATCGTTTGGGTTCGTCGTTTGTTGTAATGGGTTAATAATCGGTTTTTGTTGGATGTTTGTGATTTTCAGCCGGGCAAATTGCCAACCAGGTCGTTATTTAATGATTTCCGGAATGGATAAAAGATTAGTAAGTAGATTGGATAATCCGAATTGGCGGATTAAAAGTTCATAATCTGTTAAAAATGAGAAATTGGAGTGATTGTTGCGGGCAAAATGGAATTTAGGGACAAAATTCCAGCTTTGATCAGAATCAATTTCCGACTTTGGAGTTGGAATTCTGCTGATGGTTCAGGATCGCGGAATTCCACAGAGAATGGGAATGGTCATGAAGTGGCAAAATTGATTTATTTTATCATTTTGGGCACTGATAATAAACGGGGGACTTGGAATCTCATTTCCCTCCCATCCCGTTGACTCCAGCAAAATTCACTTTTTCAAAAAATTTGTCCTATCTCTAGCAATTTGGAGCCCTAAATATTTTTTAGGAAAAAAGAATGGAAAAAATGAAAGCAAAGACGGAATTTGTACCATTTCCTGAAAATAAAGTGGGAAAATTTTTTGAAAACGAATGTTTTCGGGTCAAATGCCGCAAATTTCGTAACTAAAAGCGATCAAATTGGGCCCGGAAAAGGTAATAATGGCCCTATGTGTATGACATGACCAAATCCACGACCATCCATTCCCGACTCCGTCCCATTCCCGGCAATTCCCTTATCTCTTACATCATCCTTACTTTCTTCACCAACCATCCCTGTCCATTCCCCCTCCCTCCCCTATCAGACCCCAATTTTTGTCATTTGGGCCACTTCGTGTTCTTTTTCTGGGTTTTTTCATTTTAGCCATCTGCCCAATGTGTACTACTATGTAGAGCAATAAATATTTGGGTAAAGTACATACCTATTTGCTTTACAAAGTATATAATGGGCCAGATAGAAGCAACTGATGGGTCCCAAGGGACAATTGAGTAACAGCAGGGGGTAAACATGTCCCGGAAGTTGGACCTTCTAGGAGGTTGGACAGCTTAATTGGCATCAAGATCCCTCCTCAACGATGAAATCCCCTGTGGGACTCTGTTTTCCCGGATTGTTGAAGGGATGGATGGCCAATCTTTGATTGATAAATGAAGAATGAATGGGTTGTTTGTGTGATTGGGGAGAGCGGGACTGGGAAAGAGCGGGGAGAGAAGTGGGCAGATGTGGGAAATGGGAAAGATGTACATATAAGGAGGATGGATGGTACCCCGTGGGGAATGTTATCGCGTAATTGTTGTCGAATTTCGAGGACACCGAAATTGGGCACCACGAGGGTTGGGTGGGAGGACGAGAAGAGAGATAAAGGGCCAATGTTCGCAGTAAATAATTATTTTCGACATTAGTGTAGATGTATCGAGTTCCAAAGAGTTACTTTTGAGATGGGCTATTGAAAATTGAAAAATTTGGAAAAAAAGCATCGGAAGATGCATTAGTGGTTCAATGGAGGGCGGGTGAACAGGGGAATGGGTAGGGTTGTCAACTCTCGAGAATGAGTGAATGAATGATCTGACTGAGTGGCGAGAATGGGCGGTTGTGGAAGTTTGGAAAGGTGTAAACTGCTGAAGGGTGGGGAGGGGGAGAGGGAGAAGCCTGAGTTCCAGGGAGAAAGTCCTTTTTCGGTTTTTTGTCTGCGATATCCCTGCTATGTCCCATTTCCGGGTTTAGGCAAATAAGGGGGCTAACCAGCGAAGTTAGACTAAAGTCTAAAAAAATAGTGCGAAATAATTGAAATTTCAATAACAAAAAAACCAAATGTTTTGGACTATGGGCCAATTCAGCAGCAGATGAGTTAGGCCCATCATAAAGTATTTTTTGCTGTTTTTGGACACCAAGATAGGTAGTTTTTTAATCGAATTAAATGATAAAATGTCCAAATTGCCCCGGGCCATTTGTCATGGGTATCATTGGTATCAAGGGCAAAGGGCCCATCGCCGAAGGTGTACAACGCAAAAAAAAGGAGGCAAGAGGCCAAGGTTAAGGGGGAGGAGAGGGGGAGAAAGCATTTTGGGGAGTGGGGGGGGGGTCTCGTGACAAATTTGGGCAGGAAATGTAAATGAAGTAACCCATTCTGATGGTGGAGAAGGGGGAATTTGTTGGGTTGCACAAAGTGCGCAATGCTTTAGGGCCAACCAATCGATTGTTCTATGATGGGGGAGAAGCCAGCGAAGAGGGGAAGAAGCTACAAATTGGGAAGAAAGAAGCGGAGGAAGGAATGGTGAAAATGTAGTATGGGGAGCAAATAATTGACCGATTTGGAGGGGAAAAGCTGAAGATGTAAAGCAAAGAAACAAATGGGGAAAAGTGAGAAAATTGGTGGGAAATTGGCCAAAAAGGCAACATTAATTGTGCAAATCGCATGTTGGCCAAATTGGGGGGACAGTCCCCAGTCCCCACACCTCCAATTTTGGAATGGGAATTTTTTTATATTAAAAAGGGAAATTGCGAATTTGGGCTATTGGGTCATTTGGGCACCAATGGACTCAAATTCGGATAGAGCCAAAAAAAACCCCAGAAAACTTCCCTTTCAACTGCTATGGGGTTAAATGTGGTTGCTTCAGGAATCCGTGGAACTACATAATAAGCTGCAGATATACTAAGGTACCCATTGAATAAACAAATTTGTCCGCCACACTTTTGCATGGCATCATCCATCATCTAATACTGCGGTGGTTGTCCTTCCTCTGTTTCCTCACAATTATTAATCCTTTCAAGTGGATGAATGAATGGGAGATTGAGATTCTGCAAAAATACATATCAAAGGCCATGAAAATGAATAAAATGGAAGCTAATGAAGGGGGAGGGGGGGGGGGGGGGTGGAAATTAATCCGCAAATATCACCATTAATCCCCCATACACATTGGTCTTCAGCAACCAGGGAAATGGCCAAAAATGGACAAAATGGGTGGATCCCTTGGTGAAGATGTTTTTTTGTGTTTAAAACTTTAAAACCGTCAAATGGCCACTAAAAACTAAAAGCCAGGCCAAAGACAGAAAAGGCCCTAATAATTTTTTCTCGAAACATAATTTTCGATAAAACTCTTTTTTCGGAATTTTTGATAAAATTGAAAATTTCCAACGAAATTCAAAAGCTTACAGAAATATAATTTAAGCTTGATTAACACATTTCTCGGTTTTTTATCTTTACACCAAGGAGTTCGACACCATAGCACTGAAATTTTGGGGAATATTGAAAGATTGTTCCGACAATGTGCTAAAGGGATCGTTCTCATCGTCGTCACTTGCCCTTTCGCCGTATTATATTTCATATAATTTCATTTGCTTTTCGCACAATTTCCTTTTTTAATTGGATTGACTGCTCCAATTCTCCATGGCGAATTGTGAGTTGGGACTGTTCTCATGACCTTGACGCCAGTTTATCTATCAGCAGTCTGCTGCTGGGCTGCTGATCTCTCTCTCCCTTTATTAACCTCCTTCGCTTATATATGAAGTACTGTAAATCTGGCCAAAAATGTCTATAAATTCATAATTTGAAAATAATGGCACAAAGAATTTAATACCTAATCCACCAAAAAAAGATATTTTTCAAAAGGAATTATGGGTAAAATTTCGATAACTGGACATAAAAGAACAAAGGAATTACCCCGGGAAATCGAAGCAAATAATCCCGGGGGCATGGAAAGTCGGCAAAGTGATAATGGCGGCCAGATAAAATGGCCTCCTGTCCAGATGAATGAAAAGAACAAAAGGGAAAGGGATTACTTTTAGCTTTTTGGGGCTAATAAATGGTAAAGGGCTTTCAAAGTTAATCCATGGAACATGGGCTGGACAAACAATTTGCTAATGGATTGGGGACAACGGATAAGGCGAAAGATTGAAGAACGAGGAAAGAGCAGCAGGAAGGGAGTGGCCAAAGGGGACGAACAAGGCAAAGAGCCCAAAGGCAAACATTTGTTCAGATGGGCCATGAGGTGGCGGGGGACCCGAACCCTGAACCCGCCGCCGGTGTTTTCCAACTTTTCTTTTTTTACCGGAATTTGTATGCAGATTTTTTGAAAAAAATCTGCATACAAATTCCGGTAAATTCTCTAAAAATGTACATTTTTTAATCATCAAGTTAATCAGAAAAATTCCTTTAAAAAATTCAAAGGTAAATTCTCTAAAAAAATTCCGGTAAATTCTCAAAAAATGTACATTTTTTAATCATCAAGTTAATCAGAAAAATTCCTTTAAAAAATTCAAAAAGAAAGCCTACAACACCTCCGATTCCCAGGACGTCTCCGTTCCAAGTACTAAGGAGGCCCAGTGTTGCTTAACTTGCCAGATCGGACGGGATGGCGTGTTTTCAACGCGGTATGGTCGTAGGCGATTGGTTGGGCAGAGAAATGACCTTTCACGACGTTATTTCGTTCTATTTTCGCTGTCTGCACTCTGCTCGTCGACGTTTTGAGTCCCAAGAGTAATAATAACTCGACTTAAAAGCAACCTAGAAAATGCTCTTGGCATCAAAATAGAGCATAAATTAGCTATAAAATAGTAAAATGGAGCCCAAACCCACTGGATTGGCCAATTTCCATCACGTGTGATTATTTGGCCATCTTTACTTTTGGTCAATTCGGCTACACCTCATCTGATCCCACGTTCATTTGATCCCACGCCTTTAAAACTTTTTTAAAAGACTTGTTAGACCAAAAGTCTAAATGTCAAATATATGCAGAATTTTATGCTCTATCTTTTGGCTTATTTGGTTTTTTGGATTTCCCGGAAAATTTTCGAAATTTTTCGCAAAAACCCGATTTTTCGCATTTTTTCGAAAATTTCGAAATTTTCATGCCCAGACGTCCCCTATCGCCAATTTAATTTTCAGTTCCCAACCCAAAAAAAAAGATTTTAAATATTCCCTCTCATCTCAACTTTGTAGGGAGTTTGAATCTCCTCGAGGAAATGTTTTTGATCACAGGCTGTTATGCATTTTGTAACATTTATATCGAGTATCGACATCGACCATTTATCATTTAATTTTAGAAATTTGAGCGAAAATGGCGCAACAACCACCGAATTTGCCTTTGCCGGGTGGCCCCGGAGTTCAGCAACAGCCCCAAAATATAAATTTGTTTCCTCCGCCCCCAATTTACGCCGAGCAGTACTCATCCGACAATGTCAAGAAGGGGCTCGTCCTTCCACCGCCGCCACTTCCGACCAAATTCGAAGTGTTCACCGAACCCTACGACCTTGAGGGGGTCAATTTTAAAAGAATTAATTTGAATTTATTGCATTTTATTGTTTTTTAGCCATTACTTCCAACTCTCAGCGATTTGGGCTGTCAGCAACTCTACTCGGGCAGCGGGAACTGGAGAGCAGAGCTGAAAAAACTGAACCGAAGTTTGGTCGCAGCATTCCTGGATCTCATCGAAATTCTCGTTCGGTATGTAAATTTTGATTGAGAAATCTACTTTCATTCTGAAAATGGGCATAGCGTAGCCAAAACTTAAAATGGAAAAAAGATTCATAAAATTTTGCAGCGTCCTTTTAATCATTGGTTTCGGGCCCATTCATTCATAAATTCAATTATTATATTCATTGGAGCTTTTAGTTGTCCTGACCATGTGGACCGTTTGGAGAAAATTGACACAATTCGCAATTTGTTCATCAACATTCACCACTTGATCAATGAATATCGTCCTGTCCAAGCCCGGGACACACTTCGTCAGATGGTTTCTTGGCAAAACCAAGAAATTGTTGTGAGTTCAGTTCCCTGACCATTTTGTTCGATTTTTTATATGTTATCTCATAAGAATGTCACGGAACAACTCAATAAATTGACCGAGATGGGCTCCGCTGCTCTCGAGACTCTCACCCAGGAACTCAGCAAATTTACCTTTGACGACACAATCCCGAGCATGTCGAGTTGCTGGTCCAGCATTGATAATGAAAAGCTCAATGAGGCTGCCGATTATAGTAAAAAATGTTTTTTTTTCATTTTTTGTACCAAATTTTAGGTGGTTCTTCAACCCTGCAACTAGAACAAGCTGAAGAGAATCTCATAACGGGAAGCATTCAACCGGTTGAACTACCGACACGCGTATTACGGAAGGAGAATCCGACAATAAGATTACACATACAAAAAGAATTTTCCAAACAATCAACATCGAAATAAATTATTATGCATGATAAAATGAAAATTGGGCGCCAATTGAATTGCTTTGAACCTAGAATTTTATGAAGCGAATCTTTCACTGAAGTGACAGAGAAATATTACGGCAAAAGAGTACACAGAAATAAGATGCAGAGAGAAAATTCGTAAAGGAAAACTTCCTCTTCATAAAATCCTAGAGCTAAAAATAAATTTCCAACAATAGAATTTTTGTGCCGATTTTATAATATAAATGCATGTCCACCCTAGTCAAATTAATCTTTATAGTGTGGATAGAGTACCGGCGCGTTTGAAAAATCCGCCCACGACGTCCCACAGCTAAGAAAAAAGTAGACCATAATAGCTTAAAATTGCAAAATTATCCGCCCAATTTTTCAGCTCATAATGAGATTCTTTAGTTCAGACAAATTTCAGAACCCTGCATGTCAAAAGTTCTGGCACCATTTTTCGGTGGGAATGGAAGAAATTGACGGAGCGGGTCGTTTGGGCGCCGCCAACTGGGTGCGGGGTACAACTGGGCGCCGGTTCAACTGGGCGCCATAATATGAGAAAAATTTTGAAATTTGCTGTTTGAAAAAAAAATTTCCTTTTAAAAAATTAAAAATAACATTGTTAATTTCTCATTTTTAGTTGATTTGGCGAATTCGTATACATTTTTTTATTTAATTATGTTTTGTATATCTTCTAATATATTTTTCTCTATATTTTTCCCGGTTATCTATGGCACCCGTGTGGGGCTTAGGCCAAATGCCATGTTCAATAGGTGCGGGCTGGATGATTTTTAGATTTTTAAATGCAAAATTTGTTAATATTGGGCTCGCCGAAGGCGAGCCCAACAATAAAAATTTTGCATTTAAAAAATCAAAAATAATCTAGCACTCACCTATTGAACAGTCCTGCCTCTATATTTGTACTTAATTTTTAAAATTTATGTTGTCCCCATTGTGTATAAAAAAGTTAAAATCTAAAGTCGGGCGTGAATAACTGGGCCGCATTGGTACAAGGGTTAATTTGATATCGAATTATATAGTTGAAGTTAAAAAAAATAATTAATATAGTAAAATAAAATTAAAAGCAGATAATATAGTTTTTTTAAAACTTCTTTTACTTGACTCTAACTATATGAAACCGCGGGTCAACGCGGTGCCCACTTGACCCCGACCGGAAATTGAGATTATTTTTTGTTTTCTACTGGATTAGCAACAACCCCTCCCCAAAGAAAAATTAATTGAATTTTATTTTATCAGAAAGAACATTGAATAATGAATCGACAGAAAAAAGATAATGGGCATAAAAATTCGCATATTATTGAGTTTGGAAGGAGGGAATCCTATTCAAAATAGTTTAATTAACAGAAAAATCAGTCAACAAAATCTATAAATTTTTAGCAATAAGTGAAATATAATCAACAAACTTTTTGATAAAGATATCGTCTTCTTTATACACCAATTATCGGCAGTATTTGCTAGGGATTTTCCTTAAATTTTATGATGAGAAATTAAAAAAATGAAAATTGCCATTTCTTTATCATTTTTCGCACCAAAATGTTAATTAAATTTAAGGGACCTTAATAAAATTAAGTGCCAGGTCAAAGAAGAACGGTTTGACTGGCTTCGGTTCCTTCATACCAATGAGTCGGGCTTTGCTTCGCCTTCGTTCCTTTTTCGCCTTCGGTTGCTTCGTTGGCTAAAATGTATAAGGTTGAATTATTATTTGTTATCTTAAAAATCACTTCGCTCTCTTTCGTTGATTTTGGTTCGTCTTCGGACGCATTAAGGTTGATTGAATTGATTGTTGGCAGTAGAAAATCCGTGTCGCCAGAATGACTTCGGCATAAATTTAGCAAATTTTCCATTTCTTGGCATCTAAATTCTTATAATGATAAATTTAATAAATAAACACAGTACTTCGCGGAATAAATTTCACTCAGCTCGCTTCCTTTAACTTGTTCGAGCAATTCCATATATCCAAGTCTAAAATTGACTGAAATAAAATGTCTAGCAATATCAGCGTTAAAAATCGGGAATAAAAATGTTTTCCTCACAATGAGTCGTCCCTATCAAGATTCAAGAATAATTTATGAAAAATTGATAATTCTAGCTCGAAGACCATGTAATCCTTTCTATTCCCTAACCTGGCAGCATCAAAAGAATCAACAGCCTTCTTCCAATTCTTGAGCTCGAGTGCTAGACTTGCATGAATAAACGAAGCATATGCTTTTATCTCAAGAAGTGTCACATCGTGAATCTGAAAAATCCAAAAAATAATTTAAAATTTTTTGTAGGATATTGGATATTACTAAATTATTATGGTCCGTCAGAGATTGCAAGAAAAAAGCACACTTTGCAGCTCTGCGAAATTTCTGTCGCATTTGAAATTTCTTCCTTGAAATTGCCTTGTCCATAGTTTCATATTTCAATTGCATTGCATAAGCCCAATTGCGTTCGACTTCAAAAACAAGAATTTGAAGAAACCTAAAATTTTAATTTAGAGACCTATTTACGCACAATGCATATTTAAACCTTATGTCGCCGAGCAATTCGGATGTAATCTTTCGTGGTATAAATTTGGCGGGACGATTAGGCAAGCATTTATGCGAATTCAAAAATTTTAGCGATTTCCTGATGCGTTCTATTCTCCGTGAACAATAGCCTCTAAAATATATGAATGCTTGTTAGAAATAAGTCATCAAATGCCGGAATGCCGCTCAAAAAAATCAAGATTTTTTGATAATTGAAATATTTGGGTTATGAAAAAATTGAGAAATACTCCCTATGAGTCATTTTCGAGAAAAAAGAATTTGAGTTAGATTTGGTATTTTAACTTGCCTGTATCGCTGGTGATTCTCGTGTCTTAAACCATGCTTTTGCTGCGCCTGCGTGATAAGCGAGAGTATTCTAAATGGTTCGATTTTCTCCGCCATTTGGGATTCGGCAATAATTTCTCTGTCCATATTAAACAAGATTTTTCGAAATGAAAATAATTTTAATAAAACAGAAATATGATGATTGATGTGAAACGAACATGATTGTCATTAAAAATGGTTCAAAAATGGAAATTGAGATCATTGACAGATGTGAAATAAAAAATTACAAAAAATTAATTCTTTATTTGATCCTCTTTTTCTTCATTAAGTGGCCTATATCTTGCGAGCCTCTTAATCGTCTTCTTAGTTAGCTTCACATCTAAGTCGATACGCTTGAAAATTTGATCGATAGATTCACGATTGTCCGTTCTTTTCTCTCTCGGAGAATCTTTAAAAAAAATATTTTAATTTATTACACATATGCATATCCCAAGGTATACGGTCGGATTTACGGTTTCCGAGGGGGAAAGGGAGAGAGAGTCAATTTAAATATCAATTTTTCAAGGGAATCACGAGAAACTTGAGAATTTTATGATCAAGGAGGGGGGTAGAATACAAAAATAATCACATTTTTTCTACTTTTTAAAAAATTCACCCCTAAAAATTAGTTTTAAAAATTTTTTTACATACCCCCCCCCCCC
>LDKF01000034.1:136945-156181 GCA_001026735.1 Rotylenchulus reniformis
CATTCCCCCCCTGAAATTTTTTTCTGGCTGCCACTGAAATTACTAACCACGATACATATCGTTATAAACTCCAGCCGGTTGACTCGAAGATGAGAGAGCATTTTCGTTGTCATAAATTGGTACAAGTATTTCAGATTTGCAATAAAGACTTTGATTTGACCAAAGTTTGTTTAGTCGTTTGATTTCGAACATTGAACTGTTGTAGCTTAAAAACATTAAGAATTAAGATATTATGAATTACTATTATTATATTACCCAAGTTCAAGGCTCTGTAAAGTGTCTTTCGGTGTGACTTTATGTACAATTATTCGTGTATGGGTTGGAGTAGAGGTTGATGAATCATTTAGACTGCCATAGCGACGAATTTTTTGGGAACCGCATAAAAATGTGTATTCTTCATCTTGGTGATCCATGGCAAAATTGGTGTTTGAAGCCCATTTAAGCTATAAATATGTAAATAAATTTGATTTAATGCCAATACCATTTTATTTTAATTAAGCAACAAAATCAGGGATATATGTAAGAAATTCAAGAATTCAATATTCAACATACATATACTAAATTAAATACAATTCAATCTTTTTGTTATACCCTGCAGCCCTGAAACCTGTCGGCGGTATATACCTACCCCCATTTCTGGGGTTGCTATTGCTACTGCCCAAAACTCCGCCAAAGGGAAAAAATAGCCAAAATTCCGCTGGTCAAAAATTTTTTGTTAAGCCCAAACTCTGCCAAATGGAAAGAAAAGGTGCCCAAATCAAATGCATTTCAATTCAAATAAATGATCAAATTTTATTGGCCGTTGACAATAAAATTCCCTCAAAAAATTCTTTCAATTTCGATTCAAAAAAAATTTCCAAAGTTTAGCTATGAAAATTTTTTCAATTGGCCGGGCACTTTTCCATTAGGCGGAGTTTTGGGTTGGCGGGATTATGTATTTTATGAGTGGATCCCGTTTGTAGATTTGTAGTTTATTAATTTGGCGTTTTGATTTAATTATTCAAACCATGTTTTCCACCTCTTCTTTTTATATTTTTGTTTTTCATACATACATAATAAAAATAGAGTCGTAACTTTTATGCAATGCAAGTGCATATTCTGGCTCAGAACCAGTGTTTTCCTGACCGGCTTCGGTCACTGACCGGTCATGTGACCTCTGACCTGACCGATGACCTGACCTGACCTGACCGGGGCTCCTGGTCAGGTCATCCGGTCATGACCGGATAGCCCGGTCAGTCAGCTGGTCATATGACCGGAAATTGGATAAAAGACCCAAAAATGCACCCCTAAGAATAGCATTTTTTGCCGAAAATTTTGAAATTTTTAGGGAGAATTTTGAATTATAATGGTGAAAGTGTCTTTAAAAAAATACCCTTTTCGCCAGAAAAAAATTTTTTCATTAAAACTACCATTCACCATTTTCAATTTTCTTCCATTCCTCATTCAACTTAATGAATTCTCTTCAGTTCAAATTTAAAAAAATCCGGCAGCCCCTATCGAGGCCGCAACACCCTCTTAATACCTGTGATGATTTTTAAGTGAATTAAAAAAAAAGATTTAAAAAGTTCTCGAGCCTCGAAACCAATATCGGTCTCAGTCTCAGTTCTCGAATCTTTGAGAAATTGAGACTCATCACTATTTTCCACAATAATCACAATAACTTTTCATACATCATTCGCCACTTCAAAACATGAATTCGAATTCTCTACTCGATCGAATTCTCTGCTTGATCACTTCTTTTGGATTAATTTGATAATTTTTTGAATTTTCATAGGAATTAAAAAAAAATTTTGGCGATTTTTTGAACCGATTCTATTTTGACTGGAGGTCAGATGACCGGTCATATGACCGGTCACATGACCTGTGACCGGAGGGTCGGTCAGGTCATTTTAAAGTGACCTGACCTGACCGAGCTTCTGGTCAGGTCAGAGGTCATTTGGTGACCGGAAAAAGGTCGGTCAGGAAAACACTGCTCAGAACGGCCTGAAAATTACGTAAAACATGTTTTTAGCATGTTTGAATATTCTAGCATGGATTTCTAACTGCATATTTTTGCATATTTTCGAAATTTTTTGGAGTTTTTATAAAATTTTAGAATAGTTAAATATTGGCGCTAATTCGAAGGAGGCCATTTTTGAAAACTCAAAATTTAACAGGGGGGACCCTTTTCATTTGAAAACCAAAAAAAGATTTTTTTTGCGTTTTTGACCTTTTTTAACGGTGTCGTACGATTCCGACAGTGATCGATTTCGACAGTGACCGATTTCGACAGTGGAATTCGACAATATATGAACTCGACGGCGACTAATTTCGACAGTGAACTATTTTCTCGTTTTTTCGCTGTCTGCTAACGATTTCGACAGTATATGAATTCGACAATGATTGATTTCGACAGTAGCTTAAATTTTTTTTAAATACGAACCAAATTTTTATATTTGTCATATCTAAATCAATAAATATATAGAAAGCTATAAGAAGCTGTTTTAGACAATTTTAAATTAGTTATATCTACTCCCTATATGAAAGCTCTTTCCAAGTTCCAACAACATATGAATTCGACAGTGACCAATTTCGACAGCGAGCTGACATACATATGGAAATAAATTTTTCTCGCGAACCCTGAATGGACTGTAAAACATGTAACACGCGTTATTAGCTTTTAGCTTGCATTTTATATACATTTTTATCACATTTTCGCCTTATTCTCTTTATATATATTCCATATTTACTTCATACATAGCCTTNCAATAATTTTTTGAAAAAATTTTTTTTGGCGAATTTCGCTAATTTGTCCATATCTGTTTTTCATCATTTTTTTTTGCCTTTATAAGAACTCGAAAACAGCTTCTTATAGCTTTCTATATATTTATTGATTTAGATATGACAAATATAAAAATTTGGTTCGTATTTAAAAAAAATTTAAGCTACTGTCGAAATCAATCATTGTCGAATTCATATACTGTCGAAATCGTTAGCAGACGGCGAAAAAACGAGAAATAGTTCACTGTCGAAATTAGTCGCTGTCGAGTTCATATATTGTCGAATTCCACTGTCGAAATCGGTCACTGTCGAAATCGATCACTGTCGGAATGATACAGCACCTTTTTAACTACTTTTTAAAGCAAAGGCATTGGAAAAACCCAAAAAAAATTTTTCATTTTTGCCGAAAAGGGGGGACCCTTTTGGTGGGTTTTCAAAAATGGCCTCCTTCGAATTAGCGCCTAAATATTTATGATTTTCAAAGAAAAAATGACCAAACTTTTCAAGAAAATCCATTATTTTTTCAAAAAAACTCCAAAAAGGCATGAAAAAGGTCGAAAGTTTTTTTTGTGCATAAAAGTTGAGACCCCATTCATAAGTCAGTTTCTTTTCTATGTATACAGAATCTAAACCCATACACCACCGGCCGCCACACCCACAGCATTTCTGCTAATTTTTATTCTACTAATTACTTCGTGCATCGAAATTCGAGACTGAATTTGCATACTGACATGGGAATACACGGATTATGGCCAATTTTAGAACCAACATCCTTGTGCATAACGATGGACAATTTGGAAGGAAAACGGTTAGCGATTGGTCAGTTGTTTTTTTCTATTTTCAACAATTATGTATATAAAATAAATTAATTCAACTTTCCACAGATGTCTCTTTTTGGCTTTATCAAGCACAAAATGGATTTAACAGCAGTGAAACGAAGTACAAAAGTCCACACCTTATGTTGTTGCTGAATAGAGTTGCCAAACTCATGTACTACAAAGTACGCCCTGTGTTCGTTTTTGATGGAGAAGAAACACCAATATTCAAAAAACAGATTTTGGTAGGTTTAAAAAATGTTTGCAAATGCGATAAACCCTGATTGAAGCGTGACAGATCGATCAAACAACACTTGGAAGAGTTGAAATCAGACAGTCGTCAAATTGATCATTTCGCCATGGGTGGTGCCAATGCCAACATTGCAAGTTCTAACTTTTCCGGGGAAACAGGCACTAGACCAATATTCGCTGATCTCATTGCCAATGAACCATCAACTTCCAGTGAAAAGTCTATAAAATGGAAATATTTATCGCAACAAAAATTTCAGTAGCTGCCAAATTTATGCCGAATCGGACGAATCCGAAACGGACAATGACACATTCGACCAAAGGATAGCTGTCTTACAAGAAACCAAAAGTCAAATGAAGGGTTATCGCTTGCAGCCTGACGAAATACCAGAGGATTCCAAACAATTTACGGAATTCCAACTCCAAAGATTAATAGAACGAAATAATATCAATATGAAATTATACAAAGTATAGCTTTATTGTTAGAAAAGAAAATAATAATTAAATTAAAGTTTATTTTTGAGTTGAAAGAAGAAAAAATCCAAAAACGGACGGACACGCAGCGGAACAAATTTGCAGTGACAGATGGAAACAGAAACACCCATGTGATCAGCAGAAACTACGATATTCAGGTAAATTAACCAAATTAAATATTTAATTGTAATTGGTCTAAACACCCCATTCCATTATTAGTTGATTGAACATGATAGGCCCTCGGAACCACAGTATTCTTGGCCGCATTATGTAAAAATGAAGGAGAAACACAATTTTCCTGACAATTCACGCCAAAATGACATGGATTCTTCATCTTCTTCGGCCGAGGATGATGATTTGGTTAATGTTTCAGATTTGGAAGAGGAAGGAAGCGAAAGAGATTTTCTGGAAGAAGAGGATGGAATCGGACAAATTCAGTATTTAAGTGATCCAATCTCGGAATCGGAGTCCGAAAATGATGGCATTCAACTGATAGAGAAGGAGTTAGAGAGTCCAGAAAATAAGGAAGAGGAAGAATTATTCAAACCCAAACAACAAACCAACGCAGTGAAGAACACAGATGACGGCGGGATTTATGCGGATTGTCAGGTGAAATTTACTCGCGAATCGACTAAAAGATGGCTGATTCTGATTCTTTGCTAGTTTAGGCTTTGCTAGCCATACTTGGCATTCCTTTTTTGCAAGCACCGGCTGAAGCAGAAGCCCAATGTGTCGAGTTAGAACGGCTGGGATTGGTCGATGGCGTTGTGTCGGATGATAGCGATGTGTGGCTGTTCGGCGCCAAAAGAGTCTATAGACATATGTTCAGTCGCAAGGAACATTGCTCCTTGTATTGTGCCGAAGAAATTGAGAAGAAATTGGGTAATTGGAAAATGGAAAAATGAATTTATTTTTTTCAAAATAATTTAGGCCTGAAAAGGGGTGAATTTATCCAATTGGGAATGCTGGCTGGAGGAGATTACTCACGAGGATTGGAACGCATCGGAGTTGTTTCTGCAGTAGAATTGATCTCTGATTTTGCTAATAAAACAAAGTCCATAGAACAGGAGTTTGATAAGGTATTTTTTCAATATTTTTTTATCTAAAAACTAAAGATCAATTCAGGCTTTAACATCTCTAAAATTTATGAAAAAGTGGATGCTTTTAACAGATGATGATTCTGAAGGTCTAAAAGAATCTCCGAAAAAATTGAAATTGAGACGAATTATTAAGGGAAACAATGACGACGAAACGATTGGAAGGGTAACAGCTTTTAAAAAGTTATTTTATGGGTTTTTTAATAATTTTTTCAGTTTCCGAATGAAGAGGTGTTTTATGGTAAGGGATGGAGGGTGGGCCACAAAAACAAAAAATTAAATAATTATTGAATTTTTCATCAGCCTATGCAAAGCCTAATGTTGACAGTTCGACAAAAAAGTTCACTTGGGGTCGGATAGATTTCTCCAATTTGGATCATTTTATCCAACAAAAACTCGGGATGACACGTCAGTCGCTTAATGAAGTAAAACTTTTTTTTGTAAAAAAATATATGTCTTTACTCTTTAGAAAACTTATGGTGCTTTGACAAAATGGGATGCTTTTATGGAAAAAAGCACACAGCATTACCAGATGAGGATCACAGAATTTGCCAGACCCATCGATGCATTTGACGGTATTACGAAAAGGGAGAAGTAAATTTAATTATTTATTATTTTAGGAATTTTGAATACATCTTTGAAAAAGGAATCAAAAGGGAGGATTGCACAAGCACTTGACAAATTAAAAGGTAATCTTTTAGAGGCGATGTTCACAACCAATCGGATTTTTCAGAATCAAACATCATTAAAAATGATTCTCAATTGAAGTCGGGATCTACGGAACGTTCAAAACAACGAACCAAAAAGCGAAAAAGAAAGGCAAAGGGAACTAATAAATTGAAACCGAAACGAATAACATCCACCAACACCAATGGAGAACTAAATCTTTTCGAAGAATCTTCGTCTGATTAATTTTTTGTTTTTTATATTTTATTGATTTTTGTATTAATTTTTATCTTTAAGGTATTGATTGTTCACATTTGAAATTTTAAAATTTTGAAGAAAAAAAATAATCAATAAATATCAAGAATACACTATTTATCAAACATATGTAAAAATTGGATCAAATTAAAATTTATCTTTTTTTGTACTTTGGGTCTAATCTAATAGGTATGCATTTTCCACAGGTAAGTGGAAAATGCACCAGTTCCTTTTGGTGCTGTTCTTTCCTCCCAATCCGACATCACATATCTCCTCAATTTTTCAAAGGTCTGCTGCGCATGATGGGTAAACCAGTTCCTTTTCGCATACACTGATGAATGACTGGTTACCCGGGGATTCATTTCCTCTGACTTTTCCACCATTTCCCTTCCCCGTTTCCTTTTTTTAACCATAAGTATTTCTTCATTGGTCCGCTATTAAAGAATGAAAATCGATTTTATTGATTGATTCATTTTTTGATAAAATTTTCGAATGCCATTATTGTAGATGCGCGTCAATCATTGCCGCATTCTCAGGGGCGGTTCTAGGATTTCGGCTTGGGGGGGGGTACCCATGTCCAGAGGCTTGGAGGGGGTACGCATGCTGGCAGAAATTTTGAAATGTTCATTTTTAGGGGTGTATTTTTGGGTGAAAAGTCGGTTTTTATTGGTGTATTTTTAATTTTTCTCTAAAAATTTAGCAATTTTTCTCCAATTTTAGCAATTTTGAGGGGTCCAGCGGTCCCGATAGGGGCCGCCGGGAGAAAATTTAGAGATTTTAGACCAATTTCTTAAGAAAAAATGGTCAATTTTTCTTCCTCTTTTTCGATTTTTCCCCCTTTTTCCTCCCCCGACCCCCCGAAAAATTTTTATTTTTCGGGCTTGGGGGGGTACGTACCCCCTCGTACCCCCCCTCTAGATCCGCCCCTGCGCATTCTCATGTTCGATCAAATCTAATCAGCAATCACCATTCCCATTGCTTTTAAAATTAAGCCGATAAGTCGGAATGATCCAACTAAAAGACGTTTCGTCCCATTATCAAACCAAACTCCCAAAATTTTAAGAGGGTCTGATGAGGAGATGAGGAGGAAGAGGACAAATCGAACATTGATGTTGGAACAACTGGACTACGGACAATTGGACTACGGACAGCTGGTCTACGGACAACTGGACTACACACTTATTTTAGTTTTTTGCGTTATATATCGCCCTTGAAACTGCTAAAAATGAACTTAAAATAAATATAATAAAATATAAATAGGGATTGGATAGTTATGCATTATAAATTGGCGAAATATGCGTAAAAAATAGCTCAAAAAAGCCAAAATATGCATTAAAGTTGAACAACAAGTTTATTTAAGAAGCTGTTTTTAGTATGTTTATTGACAAAATGTTCAGTTTTTTAACTAATTATATTTATTTTAAGTTCATAGATAACGCAAAAAATTGAAATAAGTGCGTAGACCAGTTGTCCGTAGTCCAGTTGTCCTTGTAGTCCAGTTGTCCGTAGATCTGCTGTCCGTAGTCCAGTTGTCACTACGCCCGAACATTGACAAATTTCTCTTTGTCATTTACGGCTGGATGAATCTTATTAGGGCATTATTTAAAATTTTATTTTTTTTTCCTTTTCAAAACCACAGATCAGCGGAATTGCGCGGGACTTGGATGCCGCGAGGAGGATTAGTCCCTCGTCGTTCCCGTGATTTATTGCCCCATTTTTTGCTGTTTTTTCTGCTGCTGAGATTATCACGGGCCAGTGATCGGCCCACTCTCTATGCCCCCGGGGACAATGTGCTCGAGTTGGATGTTAACACATTTGACAAGACAGTTTATCACAAGGTCATCCATCAATTCTTTAATTCATAATAAATCGATGAATTTTATAATTTTTTTTATTAATTTTCTCATTTTTCAGCCAACCGCGTTTTTCGTGGAATTCTATTCCAGTTGGTGTGGCCACTGCATTGAGTACAAACCCCACTATGTTCGCTTCGCCACGTAAGTGGTCAATCAAATGGACCCAAATAATTTTTCCTTTTTAAATTAATTTATTTTCCCAAAATTTGCAGAATGCTCAAGGACTGGCGCAATGTAGTTGTGATTTCGGTTATCAATTGTGCGGATGAAATGTACGATCCTTAGGGAAAATTATTTTAAAATAAAATTAAATTTCGAATATTTCAATCATTTTAACTTTGAAAGGTTGTGGAAATATGGCTTTTGAATTTGAAAAACATAGCTCTATAATAAATTTGGGAAATTCACTTAAGCTTTACGTAATTAATTTTTCTATTTTTTAGCAATGCCCCGATCTGCCGAGAACATGCAATTGATGGATTTCCTACTTTAAAAGTAAAATTCACTTATTTTTTTTATTTTTGACTCATTTTCAGTATTTCCATGTCAACTCCAAAGGAAAGGATGATTCAGTGAGATTTGACGAAAATAAGAGGGATTTGCCATTAATGGCCTCCAAAATCACGGAATGGGTGAAGGACGATTTTGACGGAGGACTTGCGCCGAAGAACTGGCCAAGATTAGAATTTGCCAAAAAGTACCTTTTTCTAATAATTTTAAAGACAATTTTTGAATTCGACTATTTCGAAATTTTTCAGCGATCAATCATTGTCCGACCACTGGTCACTTGCTGCTCCAAATGCTCATCTTTTGGCTGTCGTTGTTGACAATGCTCCCACGACAAAAGCCTTTTCTGTGCGTTGTCACCGTTTTATTTTTTATTTTTTTGTATTTTTAAATTATTTGTTTTCAGCTAATGATCAATTATGCCGGTGATCCTCGTGTTTCCATTGCTCTTTGCTCTCCTTCACACCCAATTCTTGAGAAAATTGGCATGAAAAGTCTGACAATTCCCGGTTTGTTGGTGTTCTCCAAATCTGATCCAGAACATCCAACTTATACATCAAGGTCCTTTAATTTCTTTAAAACTAATTTTTTTTAAATTCATTATTTGCAGTTCTGCCATGGAATCCTGGATTGAAATGCAAGACAAAGTGGACGAACTGTTGGCACCTTTCCCAAAACCGATAACTCCCCCATTAGATTCACTTAAAGTGATTAAATTAATTAAATTAATATAATTTTTAATTTTGAGGAACCTACTGCTGATCTTAAGGCCGAACAACACATAACTACACCACCGGCACTAGTAAAGGTCGATTGGAAGCAATTTGAGGTAAAAACAATTTTAATTCATAAATACATTTTTATTTTATTATTTAGGTTCAATATTTGGACCTGATCAGCGCACTCCATTATATGTTGACAGTTGAAATTCCCCGAAATCCTGTTCTTGGCAACCTGGAGCTGACCGCATTGAAACGCTTTGTTAGTTTTATTTATTTATTATATATATTTTTTTTTACAAATTTTTTGTTCCATAAGATTCATTTGCTGCGTCTGCATGGCCCCGGTTCTGCGCCCGTTCGGCGTCTCTTTTTCAGATTAGACGAGTGGTTGAGTACGCAGCATCAGCCAGTAGTTGCCACAGACAAATATTTGTCCAAATTGGAAGAAATACAGGTCCATAAAACAGTCCTGAATATGTTGCTAATTTTTAAAAATCTTATTTCAGAGTGATTTGGGCCATCCAATACCCGCAAACACATCGTACATGGCCTGTCGAGGATCCAAACCATATTTGCGCGGTTACACTTGCGGCATTTGGACTTTATTCCATATTTTAACGGTTCAAACATACAAAGAAAGACATTCGAGTAAGTATTTTTTGGTATTCTCTGACAAAAAATTGATTTTTGGTGATTACGGATGATTTAGGTCCAAGCTTTGACCCAGTCGGGGAACTCCTGGATCCCATTCATCAGTTTGTTGTACAATTTTTGAGCTGTGAAGTCTGTTCCAAGAATTTTGACAAAATGGCGCGAGAGGATGGTCTTACAAATGTACGCCAGCCAGGTCTTTCCTTTTTTTCATTTTTTAAATGAATTTAATGAATTTTTTTATGTTCTAGAGGATGCTGTTTTGTGGCTATGGCGTGGACATAACAAAGTCAACAAACGCCTTAAAGGCGAGGCCAGCGAGGACCCGCACTTTCCCAAGCAGCAGTTTCCCCCGCCCAGCATTTGCCCCGAATGCCATGGCCCAAATGGTTTTGACGAACAAAAAGTGCTCCAATTTTTGCTGCGTTACTTTTCTGATGTGCGCATTGACAATTACAAGGTGGGCTGTTGGGGTACATTGAATGCTAAATGCTCATTGACTTATATTTTATATATAGAGAGAGGAAAAATTAGTTTTCATTTGAATAATTTACTGCATAACTTGCTAATAGAAAAAGAAAATTAATTTATTTGCTTTTTCCAGCCTGCTCCTACCTATACAATGAAAGAATTCGTGAATGGAAAAGTGGTTAAGATCTCGGAAGGGAAGTTGAACCCCAAGTTTCAGCCGATGGCCGGCAAAGTAAGCATTTTTGATTTAATCGCAGTAGAATTTGGAGTGTATCAAATAACTAGCGCCAATGCCAAATTAAGCCCAATTTTTTGGTCTGGCCAATGGCCATTTTCTGATTATTTTTACTCTAAATTTAGAAAATGTGAACAAAAAGAAATGTAAATTTCATTTTTCGACTTTTAATGAATTTTTTGGCGCTAGTTAAAAGACGCCCCTTTTTGGAAATCATGTGCTATAGAACCCGCAAGAAAAATCTCCTGAGCCTCCAAGCTTAAGCAACAACAATAGAATATGTTAATATATAATCCATTTTATACAAATTAATTAAAAATGGTGTAAAAATTCAAAAAATTTTCACAGTTTGCGGGTTCTATGGTACATGATTTTCAAAAGGGGCGTCTTTTAAATAGCGCCAATTTTTTAAATTAAACTGAAACAAATTTTTTAAAGGTGGATAAACTGGAGGAGGCCGAAAAAGCCAGACTGAGGAGCGAGCAGGAAGGGGGCTTTAAGCGCCAGTGGAAAAGTATTGACGAAGATTTCGAAGGTACAGCGAGTGTCCAGCAGAGGGGGCGGGGAGGGATTATTGGACAAGACAATTGATTCCTAACCTAATTTTATTCTTCGTTTTGATTAGTCTTTTCGGAGGGTGCACATCATTTCCCCCCCCCCCTCCCCGGTCGTTTTCCCCGCGGCAGAAAAATGATTATAACTTTTTTTCAGATAAAACCTAAAGAAATGAGTTTGGTGTGTGTCAAAAAAGATAGCCCTAAATGTCTGCTATAAACTTGCAAGAACAAAACTAACCGATTTGGCCAAGTAGAAAAAAAGTAATGGCCAAGTTAAGCCATAAAATCGTGTTTTTGGCCAAAGATCTGGGCATAACTTTTTTTCTACTTGGCCAAACCGGATAGTTCCTCTTGCGGGTTTGTAGCAGATATTTAGGGCTATCTTTTGACACCTCTTCTCTAGGTTTTGCCTGAAAAATTATAATCATTTTTCGTTTTATGAGGGTATTTTTGCATTCAAAAACATATTAATTCATAATTTTATTCTGGATTCTGATAATTCTTTTCATTTTCTTTTTACTTCTTACCTCGTTTTGAGCGATCATTCTTCCCTTTAGGTCCGCCTCACCGGGTCCACTCGCACTTTGTCTGGCTCGGACTGATCGCCATCGCTTTGATGGTCATTTACTTCAAATACAGACAAAACCGGAGCAAATTTTGGAAGACATTCTACTATTTGAACGATTACAAAGTGTAGGATTTCATTGTGTTATTTTCCGCCCAATTTTTTAGGATAGGAGGGGCATTAGAAGGGGAAAAAAGGCCAGAAACCATTGTGATATCCATGCGATTCCATTTTCCTATACATATCATTTATTGTATTCATCTCATCAGATTGTTGTATTTTATGGATTTTATTATAAATTTTGTTTTTTTTCACTATTTGGATGGACACTTTTATCCGACAAAATAATTTTAAATTATTTTTTTCTTTAGGTTCCGATGGCGCCGTGGTCCATCTGCACCAGCAAAGGACCTTCACAAGTATAGTGTCTGATCGGAAATGTCTGTCTGTATTTGTATTCGAGCTATTCCAACCGGTGATGGGGACTGGGACTGATTTATTCCTTCTATTTTTCTACTTATTTTCATTTTCACTTAATTTTAAAAGGAATTTTTTCATATTTAACTTATAAAAGAATTATGAAAATCTCACTTCTTAGGTTCAAATGCAGAGAATTTTTCCTTGAATTATACTCTTAGTACTCTATCTTCTTTCTTCCACTGTGATTTTTTAACTTATGTCAGTTTCATCCATTTTTATTGGTTAATTAAAATAATAATTTTTATTTGAGACAATAAAGGCAGTTTTGGTTTGGAATCGACGGAATTGGCACTAGAGATGGACGGGCAAGATGAGGAAGGAGGATGGGAAGGGGTACTGATGAGGGAGGGAGAGAGAAAGAGAGAGAGTATTCTCTTCGAGAAAATGGAACAACTGGATATGTGCGAACCAACAACTAGCTGAACGAACTCGAATTTTTGGTAGAAATTTGGTACATTTTCAGTTTCAAATTAAATTGAACAAATTGTTTGTTCAGCTAACATAAGAAGGAACAAAAGTGATTGGGGACGAAAGAGGGAGAATGGAAATGAGAGGGAAAAAGTGAAAAAATGGCAGCGGAGGACAACGACAATTGCGGACAAAAATTGAAAGGATGGGGGAGATCAATTTGTCCAAATTGGCTATAGATTTTGGCCAATCCGAATTGGACAATTCTGTAGAGCAAAATTATGGCCAAAATTCGATTTGTTTGTTTAACAAAAGAATTTCCCCAACTTTCACTTTTCATCCGCAATAATCCGAAACTATAGAGGTTGGGGGAAGGGGGGGGGAGTGGATATGTGCACAGTGGATGGAGGGAACTGACAGGGACAGAAGCGAGACATTTGGCCAAATTTAAGTGTTTTTTGGATTCATCGACGCGCAAAGGGATGAATGGATAAGAGGGGGCACCAGTGAGAGGAGAATTGAATGGGAAATTCGGAATTTTCTATTTTTATTATTACAAAAAGCAATTTTTAAGAATTGGTGCCGAAAACCCCGGGGAATTTAGAAGTGAGTGTGAAAGTGGAGATGAGGTCGAAGTAGGAGCTGTGGGACTAACGGAGGGCTGGGGGAGAAGGAGGGAAGTCTGCACTGGTCGGTAAACAATTTCCGGTGGACTGATCAGTGATCAGGATGCCCACTCCGGGGTGATCTGATCAATCACCCAAAATAGTGAGGCATTGCCATTGGGTCGACCGCCGCTTCCGTCTTGACCGGCCTGATCAGCCCCTTTTGTTGCTGTTGTTGCTGCTGATCATTTGCTGTGACGAATTGGCATTGTTGGGGCGTCGGCACAAATGCGCACATTTGGCCATTGCCCGTGCTGTTGAACTGTTGTTGGCTGCTAAACAAACAAAAATCTCCGATTTCTGCCTATTTTATCCAAGTTGCACATGTGATTATCTGGACCCTTTTTACGGATTACTGATTTGAATTTTGTCCAAAAAAGATTACCTAGAATGATATTTCGCTAAATAACCTAAAAACCCAAGAAAGTTCTCTCTGCTGCTCCCTCCGCTCGGTCCCTTCATTCCTATGGCTCTTTAAAAAAGTAGGCCAATGGAATTTTAAGACACAATGGGTACGATAATCACATGTAAACAGCCTGGTTATTCTGGTTATTCTTACTGTGGTTGGCCCTCCAAATGGTTGCAGTCCCCTATAGATCGTGTTTCGATTCCGCCTCCCACTTCACCGTTCATTGCCCCATTCATGCAGAAAATGCCGTAGTCAATCGGCTGGTGGAGTGAGGAGATATCTTGCTGGGGATAGACGGGGTGATCAACAGAGTGTTGTTGGTGTTGGTGTTGCACTTCCGCAGCGGCGGCCAAGAAGCGCATGGAAACGGGATCAAACTGAGGAGGAGGGAGAAAGGAATGAGAAGAGAAAGGGATGATGATGAGGAGGGAGGGGAAGAGAAAAAAACAGGAAGGTGGAGGAGGGTGTAGGAGAGGGAAGAAGAAGATGAAGATGGAAGAATGGGGGAAAAAGACGGGAAGAGGAATTAGAGGATGAGAAGATGCGGAAGAATAAAGAAGAGAAGACGACAATGGAAGGAAGAATGCGCCCAACTCACTTGGTACCCGTTCAGCAACACTTCGGTGTTGGACGATGCCGAAGAGGATGAGGGACTGGCAAAGTTGTTGTTGTGTGGCTGTTTGACACCATTTGAGGACGAAGAAGTTGAGGAAGAGGAAGAGTAAGGCACGGCACCATTGGAGGAGGGGAACACGGTGGAGGAAGAGTGGGGCTAAAGGGGGAGAGGAGGGACAAGTGAGTAGAATCCCAGGAGTATGGACAAACAGGGACAAAACGAGTCCTGGCACAACCTAGTCCCAAGGTCCAAGAATGATTAGAAACCAGTTTTTGAATGGGCCAATGGTCAAATGGTCACTTCACTTTTATGGACCTATGGACCAACCAACCCACCATCTGATTGGCGAGCTCAGACCCACTGCCGTTGTTGCTTGCCAACTGTGTCGGGTTAGCGGTGGTGGCCAATGAGTTCAGTTGCTGTTGGAGGTCCAGGCCGAGCAAGGAGGGCATCGGCACCATCCGGGCCCCAATGGACTGCTGTTGCTGGTGGCCAAACTGGTGGAAGTCCTGCAACAGCATCGACGGGTCCATCAGAAGGTTATTGCAGGAGGAAAGCATTTCCTGGTGGCTGTTGTCCATCAAATGTCGCTGATGGTGCTGGTTGTGGTTGGTTGTCTAATTAGTGAGAAGGAAGGATCAAATTGGGCAAAAATTGGTTCTAATAACACATCAGAATCTAGAGTCCCATTGTGCAAAAGTTAAGGCCAAGACAACCAGATATTAAATGGCATGTGGACGGGCCAAGAAAATGGGTAGGATACACCACAACTGGGAGGTTTCATAAAAGAACCTAACCTGAGCATCGAATGGGAATAACTGTTGGCCATGCCCATGTTGAGTCACAGAATTCGGAGCGATGTTGTCATTGCCGTTGGTTTGGGAGGGAGACGGATGGGCTTCAGTGCCACACGGGAACCGTAACAGGTCGAATCTGGAAGGGGACAGACAATGAGGATATGAACAATTGGCATATGATACACTTGGCATATGTAAACCGGAGTTGAAAAAGATGGTCACTGGACCAGAACCAAGCTCAGATTCTGGGATTGGGTCCTTTCGGACCTTTCCAACTTTTCCCATTAAATTACTCTTAACACCATAGACAGACCCGGTACAAGCTGCAGAGGTTGCCGAGGTCGCAGGTTGTGGTTGTTGCTGGAGTGCCTGTTCCCTGCGCAGTGCCGCCACCTCCGCATTTGTCGCGGGTTTGGCCTCCTTTTTCCCTCTCGGGGCCATCTCCGGCACAATGCCAACTTCGAAGGGAAACAGGTTGCCGGAGCCAAAGGTGGCCATGGCCATTCCGGTTGGATTGTCCATTGCCTTCCCGAGGCTGTTGCTGTTCCCCGATGCGACACTCCGCTTCTCTTTACTTGTGCCGTTGTTCTTGTTCGCCTTCCCCCCTCCTCCTCCTCCTCCCCCGCTTCCCCTTCCGCCTCCTCCATTCTTCGGCGGCGCTCTTTTCCGCGGAGTGCCTGCGCAGGTTAGGAGTCGGGAGGGAGTGCCGGAGGGAGGTAGCAATGCCATCGTCGGAGCAGCAACTGGCTGAGGAGTCTCGCCGAGCATTTCCTGAGATTGATCAATAATAAGCTCATTTTCCTGCTCATTTTTCGGATCCCCTCTTATCCTCCACCCTCTGATCAGTTCCCCTAGGTTTAGTGCCCCTAATCTATTTCTCTCATCAATCATCTTCTCTGATCATTCTCCCCTCCCCTCCTACCATTGTCTTTTTAGCGGCCGTTGCATAAGTCAGCAGTTGCGAGTCCGTGTCCGGCATCGCGCCCTGTGCCAGCTCGTTCTTGCGCAAGTGCATTTCCCTGTGCGGAATTGACTTGCTAAAGGTCGGGTCCAACAGTCTTTGGCCAATGTCCCCAAATTTTCCCTCCCCGCCGGGGATTTCCCAATCGACTTACTTATGGCACTTGAGACTGTTCTTCCACTTGAATTGCATTTGGCACACCGTGCACTTGAAGGGTTTGGCATCGCTGTGGATCCGCTTGTGGTTCCTAAAAAATGATCAAACTTAAGAAGCCAAAAATTTAGCAGGATATACCACAGGGTGGAACGCCGGTTAAACCGAGATTGACACACCTGTGGAGAAGAGGGGAGAATTTCGTTAGTGATCAGGGAGTGATCAAAGTTTGGATTCGGGGGAACAATTTGGTGACCAACAGAGATATAACAAAATTAAGGAACAAATCATTGAAAGTGCACCGTGTTTAAAGGCATTTATTTACAAGAATCCCTTGGTTGTTGACCATGATATGCCAGATTTAATTTTGGTGTTCGATTCATGGACCACCCCCACCCCCATGGATTGGCATACATCGCATTGGAAGGGCTTCATGCCGGTGTGCGAGTTCTGGTGCTCCTCCAGCTCCATTTTGGACCCGAACCGGGACTGGCACATTGTGCACGGGTACGGCCTCTTCCGGTCCTGCGACTTGGCCATTGCAGATGAGGAAGAAGAGGAGGAAGAGGTAACGGAGGAGGAAGATGGAGGCATGGAAGTGGCCAATGCTTTGGAAGAGGAAGAGGAAGTTGAAGATGAAGTTGTTGGCACCGAAGAGGACGAAGAAGTTGGAGGAGGGAGGAGAGGGGCGGAAGGGGCACAGAAGTAGGGGGCGGACAAATCTTTGGAGGGGTCCAGGGAGGCGAAGTCGGCGAACAGGTGGGAAGTGCCGCCGGGGTCCTGATGGTGAGAGGGCAAGAACAGCGAGAAGTAGTCGGTGGCGGCAGGCATGACCGGCTGGTGGGGCAGGACAGGATCTGGAGCAAGAAAGAACATTTTAGGCATGAAGGATGTTTGGATGGATGAGGAGGGGAAGGATCCAGACCCTGATCTTTGATTTTTCGATGATGAACTTGAGGATTGAATCGGGTGACTAATTCGGAAATCCGGACATCCACCTAAAAGAGTCCTAAAAGTGACTCGGAAGTCAGGACTCCGTCCTTCCCTGCTGGATATTTAACTCAATTTTGAAGTTGTCGATTCACTTACGGGTGCCCTGGGATGCCATGGCCAGATCCAATTGGAACAGCCCATTCGTCTTGGCCGTTGCTTCTTGGCCATTACTGCATGAACTCTTTTCCAGTTTCGGTTGTTGGGGATTGGCCATCAAAGAGTCGCAGTTCGTCTGGTTGAAGGTCACCAGGGAAGGCGGGAAAGCCGCGAATGATGAGGGGTTGACGGAGTCCAGATAGGCCTGGGGGCAGGCCAGGGCCGACGGCATCTGCCGCGTTTCCATGCCCCGCAAAAAGTGCCAAAAACGCACTTTGGCACTGCTGGGACAATTCTATCAATGGTCACCGGATTGAGGGGATTCAATATTATGCTGAAATTGAGACGGATATTGGACTTATATCTCAAAAGTGGATGCAGATAGAGGGAGAAGATAATGTACATAATAAAATGGAAGAGAAGGACTGTATTGAATCAACTGAACGGTAGGATACTGTAATGTATTCGGGTTGTGGAGGGAACTGTACTAAACATGGGACTGGAGGGGAATATTTTGCTTGCTTCAGGGAACTTTGACGCTTTGGGATTGATGGGCAAACGATGATGAGGATGATGGTCTGATCAGTGCGCGATCGGGCCAAAGACCGCGCCACCCCGCCGGTCCCCGCCGGTCCCCGCCCAGCCGGACCCTCTCCTTCCTCCTCCGTCTTGAGTTTTGGTCTTTCCTCCCAACTTTCATCGGTGTCCTTGACGGAAGGAGAGAACAAGCAAAAAAGAGGAGGAGGAGGAGGGGGAGAAATAATAATTTCCAAATAAAATGTAAATGAATTGGACCAAAGTACCTAAATAATTTAGCAAATTCCGAAGAAGCTTCCCCCCTACCAGACTCTCTCTCCATGGAAAATCCCAAAAAAAGAATTAGAGTTCAAATATTATTTATAGAGTTTTTCCAATAGTATGTATTCAAAATTTGATTTTTTTTTTCATTCAATCCTGATTTTGAACCCATCTTATAAAAAACAGGGTGGGAGTGATCGGAAGAGAAAAGAGAAAATTGAGAACTTTGGAGGGAATTATGGCAACTGATCAGAAGAGAGAGAAAGAGAGAGAGGGAAAGTGGCCGAGAAGGGGACGGTGACGGGAAAAAGGAGGCGATGGATGATGGATTTGGTGGTCAGAAAGGGAGAGAGGGGAGAGAGAGGGGGCAATGGTAAAAGTAAAAGATAAAGGTACAAAAATTTGGGAAAATAAAAGCAAAAAGAGAGGAGAGACTGTATGGTAAACAATGGGACGAAGAGGAAGGAGGAAGAGGAGGAGAGGAATGGAGGAAGAGAGTTGTGGCGATGACGATGACGGCAACTTCAGGGCCAACACAACAGGAACAGTAGAGGGTAGTAGTCCCCCCATCTCCATCCTCAGGGGCCCCACTCGCCGCCCCAACAATTAATTAACTAATCGTATAAAACCATCGGCGATGAAACCGACTGACTGTCCCAATGGTATCCAATTCAATCGTTGAGCGCGAATTGCGCGTAGATTGGAGTGAGTGATCGGAGAGGGAGGGGAGAGGAAGGAGAAGGAGGAACACTTTCCGATTAAAAAGGAGAAAAGTGATTTGGAAGGCCAAAGGAGGAAAGAGAGAGCAGGGAGGAAATGAGGGAGAAAAAGTCGAATAGAGAGGGAGAGTGATCAGATGATCAGAATAATTATTGATCGGAATTGGAATTGATTAGGTGTGAAGTGTGTGACCAGAATGAGAAGAAAATAATGATCAGAGCAATTGAACTAGGAGTAAAGTGATCAAAATGATCAGAAAT
>LDKF01000034.1:166277-189033 GCA_001026735.1 Rotylenchulus reniformis
GGGGGGGGTAAAAAGGCCACACAAAGCCGACAAGTACCTATTTTGGTTTGGGTTGGCCTAAATTTGGTTTTCACATTTCACTTTTACAAAGGGACAAAAAATCCCATATTATTAACTGATTTAATTTATTTATTTGCCTTAATTCGTAAAAATGTCGATGCTTTTTTCGATTTTAATTCGATTAAGGATGAACATCGAATTGTCATCATTGGCCAAGGGATTGCACACCAAATGCAGAGACACCAGTGAGTGTTATTATAAAAATTGGGATAAGGCGCTGTTCTTTAACCAAACTTTTTAATTTGAAATGATTTTTTAGTCCCATGCCATAAACGATTTTTGAGCGTTTAGCACATCTTTCCGTACATATTGCCTTCTTGTTTTTAGTCTATATTTAGTACAAAACTAAAAATTATTACTCAGCCCCCCCCCCCCCCCCCCCGATAGTCAAAAAGAGCGAAGGTCCGTAGCCAAAAAAAATCGGGTGGGGGGGATCAAGCGGAAAGGGTCGAAGGAGGTCTAATTTTGAACAATTTTGACTATTTTTAAAGGCTGGACCCTGGGGCGAAGGCTTCTACCCCCAAAATCAAAAAATATTTCGGGGAATTGGGATGGAAAAGGGAGAAAAACACGAAAAATCCTATAGAAAAAGTCAAATTCTTTAAAAGAAATTTGCTCATCAGCGATGGGTCGGCTCATCAGCGATTTTGTTCCGAAAATTTACGGGCTTGTTAATGTTTTATTTAATTTTTTTTTACAGCAAAGCCCTACAAAGGCAGCTCCGTTTTTCGCCATTTCGTTGATGCGCATCTTGTGCCTTGGGCTGTCCCATATGCTGATTACAATCCACCGGACTATACCTCGGACTCTGTCAACGGCAAACCTTGGGCAAGTTTATTTATTTATTTAAGATTTGATTGGGAAATTTAAAAGAATATTCAAAAATTTAAAAAAAAATTCCAGGCCGATTCTCCGGATCCTTCCTCATATGAGTTCAATTCCAACGACTCTGGGATCATCCGAACTTCTTATCACGGGTAAATTGCTTATTTTCGTCAAGTTTTTATCTAAAATAATAATTTTTGTTTTAGAGATTACGATTTGGAGAAAGACGGAAGACCACTCAACCCATTCGGCAGAACCGGTCTCAGAGGTCGCGGTGCCTTGGGGAGATGGGGGCCAAACCATGCAGCCGACGCGATTGTGTCGAGAATTTTCAACGGAAAACTGCAATTTGTGGCAATCGAAAGGCACGATACAGGTAAAAAGATCGGAAGGGTACGGAACATATTCTATTGAAAAAGGGAAGAAAAAAATCGAAAAAAATGACCAATTTTCTTAAGAAACTGATCCAAGTTCTCGAAATTTTCTCCGGCGGCCCCAATCGGGACCGCCGCAGTGGCGTATCCAGGATTCTGCCATGGGGGGGGGGGNCCCCCCCCCCCCCAAGACCCCAAGATCGAAAAAAATGAAAAGGGTCCCCCCTGTTAAAAATTTTTTTAAAAAATTTTCCGAAAAAATTTTTTCACCAAAGGCAAAAAATTGGTCAATTTCCTTAAGAAAATTCGTTAAAACTTCAAAAAAAATTTCCACGGCGGCCCCTATCGGGGCCGCCGGGGACCCCCCTCCCCCCATTCCCCCAAGCCCAAATCCTGGCTACGTCTCTGCGTCCTTGCCACCGGCCTTGCCAAATACATTTTAACAGTTATTCTTATTCTCTCCACAGGTGAACTTGCAATTCCTGGCGGGATGGTTGACAAGGGAGAAAAGCCATTTCAAACTGCGATAAGGGAGTTCATTGAAGAAGCAATGGGGAACCGCAAGATGGATGAGCTGGAAGATCTGTGGAAATCCCACGAGAAGATTTACACGGGCTATGTGGATGGTAAGCGCATTCATCAAAATTCCTACATATTTCATGTTATAAATTAGTATTTTTATCTTCAGATCCCCGGAACACCGACAACAGTTATTCATAGTTTATTTAATTGGCTTTTAACCAAAAATCGATTCAGGTTGGATGGTAAGAAAAAATAACAGCTGAATTCCACGGCCTAACCAAATTAAATAAATTTTTCCACAAGGAAACCTATGCTGTCAATTTCCACGACACAGCCGGGCTAATGGACAAAATTCATTTGAAGGTACTAGCGAATTTTGCATCTTTTCTCTATGAAAAAGATGCCGGGAAAATAATTTTTTTAGGGAGGGGATGATGCAAAATCGGCACAATGGGTTGATGTGGGGGGATCGAAATTGTACGCCTCACATGAATATCTGATATATCTATTCGCGAAGGCTCATGAAGCCAAAACAGAAGCGAAAGATAAAGACACATGTACCTAGAATTCCATTTTTTGCTGGTCTGTTCATTTGCTTCTTTGTCTTTATGCTTTCATTCAGACTGTTTTCACTTTTACACAAATCCATGATCACAATGTGATAAAACAGTCACAAATTTTGCATGATGTGGTGGTCTATCACACTGCTGGACGGCGAATTTGTGACCTGCTGGGCCTGGGTTGGATCCCATCGCCCTGTGATGCGAGTCAAATCAGCAATCAGAACATTGACAGAAATCTAACGGAACCCCCCTCCGATGAATGTCTAATTGCAACATATGATTGTCCAGACCCCCAGCAGAAATGGAGGCCGCCGATAATATAAAGGGACTTTGGTTAAATAAAATGAAAATTGGGAAGACGAATGGACAATGGGACGAGAAGCGAAGCCACCGACAAATCGGATTAGATACCGTATTTCCTGTATTAGACCCCCCGGGGGATTTATTTTTCAACCCCCCTCCAGAGGGGAGGGGTCTATTACAGGGGGACTAATTGCAGGGGGGGGGATTTGTATTTCAACCTCAGTCGTAAAGAGGGGGGTACTATTTTTCGACTCCATTTTTTGAGAGGGAAAATTTTTTGAGGGAGAAAATTTGCATAACAATTAGCACAGAAATGTCATCCGTACTCATATCTGCACGAATGGCCTAGGGGATAGTGCTGCAGACTACTCTCTCCATCTTTTGGGTTCAAGTCCCGTTAGACTAAATTAATTTTTTCATAACTATTTTTATCAGACAACAAAAACTAATTTTTTTATTCATTTACGAACCAAAAAAATTATATTCAAAATATATGTTATGTGGGGAATATTATTTTCGGTAGATTATCAAAATACACCCCTAAAAATGAGATCTTGGACCAAAATACACCCCTAAAAATGAGATCTTGGGCCAAAATACACTCCTAAAAATGAGATCTTGGACCAAAATACACTCCTAAAAATGAGATCTTGGACCAAAATACACCCTAAAATGAGATCTTGGACCAAAATACACCCCTAAAAATGAGGTCTTGGACAAAAATACACCCCTAAAAATGAGGTCTTTGACCAAAATAAACCCTAAATTTTACCAAGATGTAAAATGCTCGCATTGAAGTGCGTGAAATTGAAATTGCAGAGGAAATCAATTGAATTTTGAAAAATTTTTGTATCTACATATATAAAAAATTCAAATTTTGGATAGTACCCCCGGGGGTTCTAATGCAGGTGGGGATTTATTTTTCAACCCCCCTCCAGAGGGGGTTCTATTGCAGGGGGGACTAATTGTTGCAGGGGGGGACTTAATACAGGAAATACGGTAAGTTGTGCGAGCCCAGAGTTACATCGTCACAATTACAATGTGTAATCAAATTCGGAGTTTGATTTTTTGAATTTTTTTTAGCAACGCCAATCATTTTTGACCGGGAAGTAAGCCGAATTTTCATCGTATATAGATATTGGTCTGAGAATGGTGTATATAGATATTGGTCTGAGAATGGTTATTTGAATTTTTTTAGCCTTTTTAGACCATTTGCCTTAAAAATGAGGCGAAGATTCGACATTTGAATTTGTTCTGGCGATATGTTTTTGCAAAAGTTTTTCCGCTTTCCTTTTCCGTCGTATATCGTATAGGTATAATCAGCGTAATAAATAGAGATCGACATTTTGAGAAACCCAGTTTCAGTACACAGTACTCAGTGTTAAAAAAATGGAAAAAACTGAACTGATTTAGCACTGATTTGTTCTTCACCAGTATTATGATTAGGGTTCAACATTTTAGGGAATTCCCTATTTTTTAAAAAATAGGGAAACGTAGGGAAACGCTCAGAAACGCGTTTTTAGACATATTTAAACGTATTTTGATGAACTTTTTTTCCCCTATTTTCCCTATTTCTATAAGCGCGGCTAAATTTTTCCCTATTTCGCCATTTTTTCCCTATTTTCTCCCTATTTTGGCTTATTTTTTAAGAAATTCTTTATAAAAATGCAATAAAAACCGAAAATTTTGGATTTTTTGGAAAAATTTTTAGTTTTTTTTGGAAAATTTTTAGTTTTTCCCAAAATTTTGGGATAATTTTTAGTTTTTTATTCAAATTTTTTCGCAATTTTTTTTGAAAAAATTTCGAAATTTTTTTTAAATATTTTTTTGTGAATCTTCAATTTTTCTAATGAAAACATCTCAAGATATGGTTAAATTGGTTCTAAAAAGGCTTAATATGCTTTTTAGACGAAATTTTTGAATTTTTAGGTCATATTTTGGGGAAAAAATTCGCTAGATAGCTCCCTAATTTTCTCCCTATTTGGTGCCCTTTTTTGCTCCCTAATAGGTCCCTATTTTGGCTTAGGGGAATTCCCTAAAATGTTGAACCCTAATTATGATGCATTTTACCAGTATCATGATACCAGTTTTTTAATGCAATAAAATTTTTGAAAATAGTTGAGAAAAATTGAAAAATACATGCAAAAAATGAATTATTTTAAATTTCAATTATCAATTTTTATAGTTAAAGTTAAATAGGGGTTTTCAAATCAATAACGCAAATCTGGATGAATGGAAAAGAGAGAGAGAGTCAGAGGGAAAAATGAGAAAAAAAAATTTGAGAAAATTAAAAAAAAAGAACAAAACAGGAAAAAATCATGCAATTTTGCGATATTTTAGTGTAAAAAATTCACATTTTTCCTTTAGAAAAGAGATCACTTATAGCCAGCGATCGTATGACTATAGGAGAAATTTGAATTTTTTTTTTAAGAATATGCCTTTTAGACAGATGACTTAGGGGTTTTGTTCAAAATTTTCCGAATTTATGGGTTTTTGGTCAAAATTTTCCAAAAAGTCAGGCGTTTTTGAAAATGTATGGTTTTCGGTCAAAATTTCCGAAATTTTGCCATTCTTAGGGGTGCAAAAATTAGTACTGTAAAAAATACTGTACCAAAACCCGTATCAGTATCAGTAGTCGAGGAGTACCAGTATACAGTACTCAGTGCAAAAAAAAACTGGAAAAAACTGAACTGATTTTAACACTGTTGGGCGAAAAATACCAGTTTCAGTACCCATTGCACTGGTAAATACTGTACAGTGCTACTGTACTGTTCGATTTCTAGTAATAAAGCCATTGAATTCTAAATTTTATTTTAGCTCCTCGATTTTTTGACGCGGAGGCATGTTGTGTTAAGACATATTGTAGTCTGATTTCTTTTTCTCTGTCCATTCACTTTTCCCATAACCGATGATAATAAGAAATTCGCTTCGAAAAATCGAGGATTCAAAGCAATTCAATCGGCGCCCAATTTTTATCGTATTTTTTAGTGTTAAAAATTTGAAAAATTAATGCTTTTTCCTTAAAAAAATTTCTTAAGAAAATTGATCATTTTTTTGGTTTCTTAAGAAAATTTGAAATTTTTTAATATTTAGATCTTTTTTTGAAGAAAATCTATTTGTGTGAAGTGCCGGCGATCCCGACAGGGGCCGCCAGAGAAAATTTTGAAATTATTGCTTTTTTTTCTTAAGAAATTTGATCATTTTTATAGATTTTCAAGGGAATTTTGAGAAAAATTTGTTTAGACCCCAAAATTAAGCAAATGCTTTAAAAAAGCACTTTTTAATTTTCCAAGCATGGGACCCCTTAAAAAAGCCAAATGCTTAAAAAAAGCCAATATGCGATCCCTGCGCAAATGTCTGGGCCGAAAAAGTCTGGGCTGCAAATGTCCCATCACCGATTCAGCATCAAAAACTACCCCAGGAATCTTAAAATTAAAATTCTTAAAATTAAAATAGTCTCTCGATAGAAATTGACTTTTCTAGGATCTTTTGAAGCGAATTCCTTCTTGCATAATAGCATAGAAAAAGTGGCGCTAGTTAAAAGGAAGGATGTCTTGAAAATCCACTAAAAGGGTCCCCCCTTTTAGGCAAAAAAGTAAAAAAAAAATTTGTTTTTTTCAACTCGTTTGCTTAAAAAGTAGTTAAAAAATTGAAAAAATTTTGGATTTTGGTTTTCAAATGAAAAGGGTCCCCCCTATTGAATTTTTAGGTTTTCAAGACGTCCTTCCTTTTAACTAGCGCCGAAAAAGTGGATAATTGGAGGGAAAAAGAAACAAACAACGGCACTAAAAATAAGAACAGAAATATGGCAGACTGAGAGCCTTTGATTGATGTTAGAAAAGTTTTCGAAACTAAAAATTTCCCATTATCCCTCACATTTTCTTTCGATCTTTTCATCAAAACAATACACCATTTCCTCTATCACTCGTCTCAAAGTATTCGTTTCGATAAATTTTCTTTTTCAACTCAGTCGGGCATGGACATATTTCTGTCAATAGGAACAGAAAAATGGCAGACTGAGAGCCTTTGATTGTTGGTAGAAAAGTTTTCGAAACTAATAATTTCCTTTTGTCTCCCACTTTTTCTTTCGATCTTTTCCTCAAAATAATACACCATTTCTTCTATCCCTCGTCTACAAGTATTCATGTCGATAAATTTTCTTTTTCAACTCAGTCTGGCATGGACATATTTCAGTCTTAGTTCGAAGAAGGTCTTTTTTGGGACTCAACTTTATTTTTGAGTCCCGGGACTCAAAATTCTTTATTTCATAGGTAATTTTGGACGCTGAATCTGATTCTGACATCATTTTTGCCTAATGAGTCATCTGACGTCACTTTTTTGATGTTGACGTCAAAAACTTCTCTTCTAAAATTGCTGAAGAAAACTGAAAAATTCTGACGTCGGCGTCAAAAAAAGATGTTGGATGACGCATTATCTCAAAATGGACGTCAGAATTGGATTCAGTGTCAAAAACCACCCTAGAGAAATCAAATTTAGACAGATCACAGATTTTACATAATAGAGTCCCAAACTCCCAAAAAGACCTCCTTCGAACTAGTGCCCAAACAACAATCATTTAACATGGAATGCTTTCGCGTCATAAAATCATAGCGCCGAAAATAAAATTTGATTTCTACAGGTTTTTTGCGCTGATTTTATTTACAGGCGGTTTTACAAGCATCAGTAGATTTTTTCTAAAAAGGGGGCCAACAAACTGCATTATTACTCTTTTTTTAGCCATGATTTTATACATACGAAAAATGATTTTATACATATGAAATCATAGCTAAAAAAAGAATTGAATTCTATGGCCATAGAATTCCAATTCCTTTTTTTTTTTGCTTATGGGTTTTTTATTTTTGCATCGGTTTAAAAATTGTTTATTCTCTTCTCATTACTCAGTAATTTTTATTAATTTTTAATCCATCATTTTAGTAAGTAACCTTTTTTTAAAACATTTGTAAATATGTTCTTATTCTGTTGTCGTCGTCGCCATCACAAAGACAAGAAAAAGGGAGGGAAATGCGACGATATTCAGATACCTGGTCAAGTCGCAACGCAAATGATATTGAATGTAGAAAACCGATGCAAAACCCTAATTGAAGGTAATGGGCCAATAGAACAAAAGGTATTCGAATAAAATTATTTTTTAGAAGCTAGACAACGTCATGATGACAAATTGGACGAGGCTGAAAAGGCAGCCGAACTTGAGATTGCAGAATTCAAAAAGGTTGGGATAATCAGGGCGAAAATTTATGAATTTATTCCTTTAGAAAAAAGTTGCACAACATGCGGCCATGGTCGCCAAACACGAGCAGGAAGACAAGGAGTACCAGAAGCTGGTTGACAAGGAAACCACAGCCAAACTTGCACAGACCAATAGCCGAGTCAGCAGAGAGAAATCCAAGGTAAAAATGTTTTTTTTAATATTACAAAGCTATCATTTATCACTCCCTACACAAGTATTACTAGACCAATTCATTACATACAGCGGCACGCCACCGCAGACCCTTGCAACCTAACACATAAATTCGTTCAGGTCCAAAATTTTTCAAAACATGTTTTGCTCTTTAATCTTTAGTCTATAATAAATTATAGATATTTTTTCTATCATTTTTTGCATAGAATTAAAAATTGAGAAGAATAAAATTGGTAATAGTGATTTTATTTTAATTTTGCGTATGTTTGATTGCAAGCCGTGCCGCTATGTTACATGTACACGTCAGGGCCGGCGCCAGAAAAAAATTTAGGGGGGGGGCAAAAATTTCGCCGGCGGCCCCGATAGGGGCCGCCGGCGAAAATTTTGAGATTTTAGGTCTTTTTCTCATGTAAATTGGTCATTTTTTGCTGAAAAAATATTGTCTGGAAGAAAATTTCGCTATATAAAGGGATGCCGGCGGCCCCGATAGGGGCCGCCGGAGAAAATTTTGAAAATTTGAGCCAATTTCTGAACAAAATAAGTCAATTTTTCGTTTTTTTTTTCTTCCCTTTTCTCCCCCAATTCTCTGAAAAATTTTTATTTTTTCCAAGTTTGGGGGGGGGNCCCCCCCCCCCTGGCGCCGGGCCTGGTACACGTAACATGCACAGCTTCTTTAATCTGCAAAATTATAGGAATAATAGGTATATAATATCTACAGATCGAGAAATTTTTTATAGATGTCCATAAAAAACCTTCTCTAACCAAATGATGGATGTGTGATCAGTAGAGTTCAAAATTTTGAAAAAACCAGTTTTTCCCCAGCCCCGATCGGACCTCCTCCACGCACCCCACCCTGAATTTTCTTCTCGCTACGCCACTATGTGTGACAGATTTTAGCAAAATGATTCTCTCTTGAATTCAATTATTTTTAGGTTGTTGCCATGATTGTGCAAAAAGTGTGCTACATTCGTCCCAAGCCGAATCGGAATCTCAACTTCCTGCGACAAAACTTCTCTTCTCATTCGCTCTTTTCGCAACATCGTAGCAATGTCAGTGTCAGCACACGTAGTAACACTACCAGCAGCACCATAAGGTCCAGGTCCAGATCAACAGTTCGCAATGCACGCAGACACAGGGGTTAGAAGGGGGATGGATGGATGGAAGGAAAGGAAAGGGCTCCAATGGACTGCATATTAACCGTAGAATAGGAATGTATCTATGTTCTGTGTATTATACTAAAACAACGACAAATAGATAACTCTTGCTGCTCTATGGATTTCCATCGGACGTATAAATATATAAAATTTTTGATTTTTTTCCTTACAGTCTTTCTTTGCGAATATTTTTTATTTATTCTCCCTGTTATAGCGTTAGTTATTCACACCCTTCTTTGCGGAGACGCGAGAATATGGAAAGGGCCGTCATGAATAAGCAGCGATCGATCCGATTAATTCAGCCAAGGCTCTAAAGAGATTGGACGAGAAATTTGGATGGAAAGAAAAAGCATTCAATAATCCCCTTTTTATTTCCCACTGGTTCCGATTGAGGTCAAAAGGCATTGAAATTTCAACTCACAAAGTTAATTCTAAAAAAAATTTCCCTTATAAATATTGGTAACATTGAGCACATATAATTTGAATGCAAAGCTGGTAGTGAAATTGAAAAGAACACAGATAGAAGAGATCAGGACACGGACACTCAGGCGGATTACCATCGTCTGACAAATTTGCATTTTTGTTTTTATTGCCAAAAAGGAGGGGAAGAAGATATTATTGAAAATGAAAGTGCACCCACCTATTCATCCAGCATCCACCCTCTGATCCCTCCCTCATTTCCTTCCACTCATCAACCAAACCCAAACTTTGGCCCTCCCCCCCCCCTTCTCCCTGTTGATCATCCACCCCTCCCCTTCCCCCCATTCTCCAGTTTAGCCACGTTTCTTCCAATGTTTGTTTGATCAGCACGTTGGAGGGAGGGGGAGGAAGCGGATGGATATGCCAATACCAAGTATGCCCTGTCCCTCCCCCAACTCCATTAATCCCCCAATGCTCTTTCGCCGCCCCCGTGGATCTTTTCTCCTCAGACAATAGGGCCAAAATCATTTCTCCCAGTTCGCCGTCATCCATCAGACTTTCCCTCCTCTTTCTTCTCATCTTTTATTCGCCGGACATGGTCTTCCCCCACCATTTTCCCAATTTGCACAGCGTGTCCTTCCTCCTTCCCTTCCCTCCTTCCTCTCTCTTTTCCTTTCCGATTCTGTCTTCCGTTCCTTTTCCTTCTCTGCTGATCATTCCCATTTCCACAGATCAGCAATTGATCAGTTCGGGGACCTATTCTTCCGCCCCTGCTGCTGATCCTTCTTTCCTTCCCTCCCCATGACCTCTTCTTCCGCCGACCACCACCTTCCCCCGCTGCTTCCCCTCTCCTCCACCTCCGGCTGTTCCCCTTCCGTGTGCTCCAGCAATTCTTCCTTCCGCGGTCCATGGAATGTTCCGGTGCCAATGCCAAATTTTGGCCAAAATTCGCTCTGTTCGACCACCAACAAATCCCCCCCGGGCGATTGTTTTTCTCTAGAAGGGCCATTGTTCATGAAGTGTTTTGGCTCCTTCGGTCTGTCCTCCTCCCCAATCTCATCATCTTTGCCCTTCCTATCATTGTTTTCAGCTCTGAGTTCCTTTCTGCAACCCCGCAAGAGAGTGTACTTTGGCCTTGAAGTATGGCCAGGCAACCGTCTGGTCTATTACCGGTGGGAATTGGGAACTATAGAGTGGTTGGGACCTTTATCCTGGGGATTTTTTCCCGCAAAATGCCAAAAAATGATAATGTTGAGCTGCATTTTCCCTTAGGACCAAGGCTGACTTCGATGCCCGAAGGGATTGCCTTGGCCAAATTCTGCTCTCCGGATGCTTCTGTTCGTTGGTGGAGGGCAACCTTCGTGCCTTTTTGCTCCAGTGAGTGCGATTGTTCTCTGAAATGTTCCCAATTCCACAAATGCACAAAAAAACAATTAAACCAAAACTCCACATACATATATCTCTGAAAGTTGTTCTATGTTATGGTTATGGGTTTTCTATTAAGCACCAACAATGGCAAGAAGTACCAGCTGGAAGCAGACAACTCCAAAGTAGTAAATTAAGTTATTAATTTTTATAATACGGTCATTTATCCATGCAAGACGGCAGAATGTTGGCTGAGCGCGTTGGAGCAGCGACGGGAGGAGAACGGAGACGGAAAAACAGGGCGGAGAAGCGATGGACTTGCGAGGATAAACGGCAACAGCAAAAGTGAGGAATGCGGACAGAACAACTCCGACTCTGAGCAGGACAGAGCGGAATTGGCTGGACTGCAACGGCAGCCGGCTCGCAGACGGCGCCGATTTCTGCCCCGTGAGCACTTTGATGCTGAAAAACAATGTTTATTCATTTTGAGCTTATTTTTTGTCCCAATTGATGATCCAATGAATCAATGGATTGGGTTATGCCAACTTAGACAAAAAGGAATTTTATATCGGGGGAGAAGAACGAAAAGACCCATTGTTTGGCCAGGGGGTTACGGTTCTGTACAATCCTTGACTTAGTCCAATTGTCGAAATTCGGCACTTTAAAGCACTCCGGCTAGACAATGTGTTGCTGAGCGGTGGCGGACATTCACGGGGAACATTGGCGGAACTGGACGAGCTCGGGGACTACTCCACCTCTCCTCCAACCCCCGTGTCGATGCCCTCGCCTCTCATTGAAAGAGTGAAGTGGCCAAACAAGATGGGCCAAATCCCACTGAGAAAGAGCGTGTCGGTGGTGGCCAGAATGCCGATGGACGGGGAGAGAAACGGCGGAGATTTGACAGGACATCGACAGGTGTGTAATGGACAAATTGGTTGTGGGGGAGCTGATCAAGATTATCATATCATTTATTCACGACCAAAGGGCCAAGAGGCCACTAATATGGTGGAAACAAAAAAAAAGGAAGGTCAACGGGAAAAACAATAATAAATAATAGATTAATGACAATGCGAACAAAAAATGCCAAATTCAGATCAATGGGTGTTGCGTGTGCGAGGGGCAACAAACCCGGTGGATGGTGGACAACTGGTTACAGGACCAACAGCAAGACACACAACTAATAAGGGACACTTCGCAAGATGGCCAAACAACGGATGAGAACAGGGCCAACAACAGCGAAGGGGGACGGCAAGTGGCGGAGGCGCAGGAATTGTTCGTGGAAAATGCAATTATTAGTAGAGCCCGGATTTTTAGTTTGTAAACTATTTTTTTATTTCATTTAGCGAAATATGCACGAAAAACATGTTTTTAAATGGTTTTGAAACATTTTAAAGATGTTTTTTAAAACTATAAAAACTATTTTGGACCTTTTTTGGGCCAAAATTTCTTCATAAAAATGGGATAAAAATTAAAAACTATTTTGGCCCTTTTTTGGCTTTTAGCAACTATTTTGGGTAAAAAACTAAAATAGTTAAATTATTTTCGGGTTTTTAGCAACTAAAAATCCGGGCTCCAATTATTAAGGATCTTGACAAACTCTGACCAACACTAAACATTTTTTTGTTTAATACTTTTCGGGGAAAAAGTGCTTTGGCCCATTAAAGCACAGGCTTCGATGCCTTCCATTCTTCGCTTTCTTTGCAGTGACTCTTCTCCCGTGCCTCCCCTGTGCTTCTCCAACAACAACACCCATCACCATCATCAGTCCGTGGACCCATCGTCGCCTCTGAGCTCTGCGTGCGAGAGTGCGGGAGCAATGGAGGCTGCTGCAGGGACCAACAATGAGCTGAACTCGCTCAGAGAGCTCAGCAACAGACAAAAGGAGCGCATCCGGGAGCTGAGTGCGGAGCTGGAGCGGATGAAGAAGTTGGGGGGCACGGATGGGTGAGTGATCAGTTGGAAATCCAAGAAAAGAATTGGATCAAAGATCATCGGGGACACTGTTGGCTTCATAGGGCAGGGAACAGACTAATCCCCAGGGTTTCAGAGTATCCACGGAACAATCTTTTGCTGCACACCACCGCTTCCTTAACGCAGAACTTTTTCGAATCAATGAACGTCGTCTGAAGACGGACAAAATGGTGGAGGAGTACAAGAGGTAAAACTGATGGCGCGGGGAATGGCGAACATCAATTGTTAGATGTGTTAAGACAGCTCAGCAAGCTAGAACTGGAAATGGAGGAGTTCAAGAAGGAATATGTGCATGTGTTGCAGAGGTAAAAGATGGGATTTTTACTGTCAAGCAACCGACGGGACTGGTTCTTGACCAATGACTCGGGTCCCTCCCCACTTGTATTGTCACGTTGCTATTTTTCCGTTCTCGTTCAGTTCTGTACGCATTCGGGACAACAGTGCATGTGATGTTGTGCAGGTCAAACTGTTCGGTGGGGACGAGGTTGGTGTAGAAAGGGACAATGTAGGTATATTGGAGCGAATGTTTGGGGAATTCAGCACGAAAGGCGAGTGAGGAAGTTGCTGGAACATGCGCGCCAGTCAAGTCCCGGTCTGCCCACATTTGAAAGGTATTTCATACAGTCATTATCTCCTACCGGATTTTCAAAATCTTATCCCTTTGTTCCACTCTTCTGTTGGATCCTCAAAGTTGTTTTCCCCTCTTCCCCTTCAGTATCACCCACCCGGGCTCCTTCCACATCGACGAGTTCGGTATAAAATTTTATTTTTAATACTTTACGTTTCCTACCACCCATCACGAGCAAAATTTTTAAAGGCTTTCGCCACTCCTTCGACGACACTTCCCTGGCTGTCCACTACATCGCCACACAACTCCAGCAGCATTACTGGTCGCAATCTACTGACCAGATCAAATACAAAGCTAGTTGGCGCGCCCTATTGAAGGCCCATCCCGATTGCATCGAGCGAACGGTGAGCCCAATCAGAATGAAGTTGGGTTGGGAAGGGTGCCAAAAATGTCAGCAAAAGATACTTTGGTGCTGATTTTCTCCAACTTGGACTTTATGGGTTTTCATTCTCACAGCGAGAAACTCGCCTGCTCTGCCGTCGGGGCATTCCCAACTCTTTTCGTTCCCGCGTTTGGCATCTTTGTATGGCATTTTATATTTTAAGAGTAATTTGATTTTATATCAAAAAATCATACTTTAGTGATCCACCAACAAGTGGCTGATCTGAAGCAAAAGCATGGCCCTTACTATTTTAGAGAGCTTTGCAGCTCCCAAGGGACGCCGGCCGAGAAATATGTAAGCTGATCAGTTCATAACAGTGAGGGACCGTACATCTACTTCTGATGGCCAATATATGGTTCATTGGTTCGACTAATAATTCCACAATCCCTTTCAGTACAATTCGACCCACCAGAAGCAGGTGATCTTGGTATAAATTTTCTATTGTACTGTATAAACACTATAGATCACCCTTGACCTTTTGCGTACAATGCCAACAAATGTCCATTTCACCTCGGCATCCTGCAAGGGCGTCACCCAGCTCCAATCCGTGCTCCGTGCCTACTGTCTACACAACCCTAACATAGGGTATTGTCAGGTGAGTACGACCAAAAAGGAAATTGTTCTCATTTTTTAAATAAAAATATTCGCAAATTTTAATTTTTAGGGGATGAACTTCTTGGTAGTACTTTTACAGCATATCTTGACATTGCCAAGGCGCATTTATTTGAGGTTGCCACGGCATTGCTTTTCATGGATGCCGAAGATGCATTTTGGTAAGGATCGAGGGGGATAATATGAGGTTTTCAAAAAGATTGATCAAATCATTGTCTTGCAATGTTAAAGGTTTTTGGTAGCCATCACAGAGCGGTACTTTGACCCCTCCTACTTCGATCAATCACTCACCGGGGCCCAGGCGGATCAGGTGTGTAACAGTTTCAGTTTCACCATTTTTACGCTATTTGATTTTATAGGAAGTGCTCAAGGAAATTGTGGAACAAAAGTACCCGCGGTTGGCCAATCATCTCGAAGAGTGCGAAATCGATCTGACTACAGTAAGTTGGAATAGAACGGTATAAAATGGCGAGGGTAAAACATTACTGCTTAATTTTGAGAGTAATTGCCTAAGGTATGAAAAATTAGGACGCAAATAATGGGGAGAGTCAGATGCCCCTGACCATCATCATCCACTTGGCAGGTTTCGTTGAACTGGTTCCTCGCCCTGTTCTTCGATGCTGTGCCCTTCCAGGTTCTCATTTCTTGTTTATGTTTCCCATTTTTCCTCTCCAAATTGAAGACAATGCTCCGTCTCTGGGACTGTTTCGTCTATGAGGGGCCCAAGGTGCTTTTTCGTTTCGCCGTCGCCCTTTTGGGCTTTCACGAGGAAGAACTTCTGGCCCATTCTGACACAATTTCGGTCATCAAGGTGCCATGGAAAAAACACTTTCTAAAATGACATTGACTCTGCTCTAAAATAGGTGCTCAAAGCGGCAGTTCGATTGACTTTGGATGTGGACGGATTGGTCAGTGCTATAGGAGAGCGATGAGTGATTTTGGCCCAACTCAAACAGCCAAAATGGAATCAAAGTTGGAGATTTAGTCCCGATGCCAAAAACGAAGCAAATACTTTGAATTCAGAAAAATTGGGCCAAATTGGACATATCACAAATAGAATTCGTAATCAATTACTATTCAAGATGTCTCTCATTAGCTTTCCCTTCCGCGGATTGGGCTCATTCGCCCCCTGATCATTCCTTACATTACACCCAATTTTGCAGATCAAATTCGCCTTCGAGGAGCTGAACCCTTTCCCTTCGAAAGCGTACCTTCGCCATCGTCAGTCCTTGTACCTTCGTGTGCTCCAACAACAACTCCACCGACGGCGTCAGCTCCGGCAACTTGTGATGGTAGGGGGGGGGGGCAGGGGGTTTGGGTACTTATGCAGTTTGGGTACGCTTTTTTGATCAAATTTTCCAAAAAAATATTTTTTGCTGAAAACACTTTAAAACTAATTTTAATACGATATTTAGCAATGGAACAGCTTAAAAATCTTAAAATTCACGATTTACATCGCCTTCTACAGCAGACAGACGACCAATTCGAAAAATGGTTGCAAGAGATGAAATTGCTTCCAGTGACGCGAAATTGCGAATGCGGCAACGAAATGGGATTCTTATGTAAGAAGGATAGGAAATAACCGCTGTGGCGTTGTACTTCTCGCAAGAAACACAAAGGAAAACAGCCAACTGTTGGATACTTCGCCGGCACGTTCTTTGAAAATGCTCATTTATCGCCCAAACAGGTTAGGAAAAAATGCTTCGTTGTTCCTGTAGAAAGAAGGAATGCCGATACGCTGCTGCCCATTATCCAGAAGCATGTTCACCCAGGCGCCACCATAGTTTCTGAAGGCTGGGCTGCATATGGAGGAATTGACAAACTGCCAGGGATGTACAAACATTACATGGTCAACTACAGCGAAACATTTGTTGATAAAGAGACGGGCGCGCATACCAACACAATTGAATCCACCTGGCAGAAGTTCAAAAGTGGTCATAAACAGCGCTTTGGCACACATCGATCTCTTTTCTCCACGTATTTATGTGATTTTCTTTGGCGAAAGGAATTTTCGGGTCCCGATGTTTTCTATAATTTCTGGTCCCAAATTTCGATGTTATACCCCATTTCATAAATAAAAATTGATAAATATCGTATTAAAATTAGTTTTAAAGTGTTTTCAGCAAAAAATATTTTTTTGGAAAATTTGACCAAAAAAGCGTACCCAAACTGCATAAGTACCACTTTGGTGCCGATTCACTCAATGATCACTACCCCTGCTCAATTTCCAGCATTCACCAACCCAATCCGATCAACTGTGTTTATCCATCGAGGTGGGTGCAGGAACTTATTAGAGAAAGACAAACCATGTATAAATATAAAACATTACTTTGGCATTCCAAATTGTGCCAATCCATGAATTGGCCATTTAGGTGGTGGCGTTCAGTCCATTCATCCAGGGCAGAGCTTATGTATGTGCGGGGAATCAAAAACGCGGAAAACTCTCCATGATCCAATTTGGCCAACAAACAGCCGACCTTAGCATGTTGGAATTGGAAGTTAGTTTGTTTGGTGGGAATATATTCGGGAATTTGGTGGAAATTCATTTTGGATTGGCTTTATGGGGTCAAATGGATGACTTTGATTTTGCTTACCCAAAGTTCGACTGTCGCCCCGTGTCCATGGTGCTGTTCCATCCGGAAATGGCCTTTGTGTCCCTGCTCTCTGGCTACATAGTTGCGATCCATTTGCGCAGCTCGGACCAAGCATCGATTCTCTGGGAACTGAAACTGAATGATGTGGCCCTAAAACTGGTTAGTTTTGTCCATCTCCAAGGAATTACTTAAGTATAAATGGGTAAATCGGAAAAGCATCCTAAAACAGATCGGAAGTGTCCGAGTTGACTCCTGCTGAGCTAGCCTTTTATTCCATGGAAAAACTTCCGGGACCCAAATTAGAAATCCCAATGAAATTGGCATTTCCCAGGTGCACTGTTCTCAACGACTGTACTGCTGTTTGGCCAACGGCACACTTACAGTGATCGAAAACGCATTCGAGCGACTTCCCTCCACCCTGGACCTCTTCCACATTCCGATCGCCGCAGGTAATTTTCTTTTTGATTTTCACTACTTCAGAAGTGCCAAAATATTATGTTGAAGAAGGGGAATATACTTGGTACCATCTCCCTGTTTCCAGCTCCGATCACCGATGCTCTTCTGGACGACGAACACGATCTTCTTTTTCTTGCGGTCGCCTGCAAAATCGCCGTCCTCAACTGCAGCACACTCACCACACTCGCGTCGCAGTATGTGGCGTCAGCGGCGTCGGGAAGCCAAGTGCCGATGTTCGAGAAGTTTGTTTGGTCATACCATGTGTTAGAATTTTGGTAGAACTTAATTTGTAGAAAATCGCAACCTTTGATCCCTTAATCTCTTTTATAACATTTGAGACATAATTTTCCAAAATGGGACCAATCCATCCCCATAGGATCCGCTGCCTTGCCCATTCTCCGCATGGAATCTGGCTGACTACCGCCCACTCGTCCCTCCTCCAACTTTGGCAAAATGGCCAATGCCAAATGCTCTTTGGTTTTTAAATTTTTTAAAGAAAAATAAAAATGAATAAATTCTTTCAGACATTCGCTACGACCACAGTCATCGGTCAGTTTTTTGGTATAAAAAGGACGAATTCTGAATAATTTATCTCATTGTAGGAAACCTTCGTTCGATGACCAAGAGGAGGAGTCGGAGCAGGTGGAAGTGTCAGCCATGCTTTACCACGATGAAGAACTCTGGATTGGCACATCCGAAGGTCATTACCAAATATAATATTTTATATTAGTACAATGGAGATAGGACTAGAATATCGAAAAAATGGTTGATATTTACCAGAGATGATAATTGATAATGATAGGAATAGCTTGCCCTTTATGAGCATCCACTTGTTTTGTTAACTATTGTTACAATCAGTCCTTTGAGACCCAATTTCGCAATTCCCTTTTTGTTGATTCCAAAACAGTTGCTTCCCCATATTCTCCCGATTAATTGAAAATCAACTTTTCCGGAATTCTATCGACTCCCCACAACCCAATGCTTACTTTCAGGCTACCTGATGCTCTACCGCGTATTTGCGCGCCCTCCACCGATTGGCTCCCCCGGCAGTAGTTGGCCTGTGCCCTGCCGCTTTCAGCCCGGCAAACGCCTTTCCGCGGCCTACGGACTTGGCCAACAAGTGCCGGCCCACAAACAGCACACATATTACATCCCAACGGAGAGCGAGACGCGGATGGAGGAGCGGAACAGCTGCATGGAGACGCGGATGGAAGAGGAAGAAAAAGAGGGGACGCGGATGGACGAAGGAGAACGGAAGGATTCGGTCAAAGTTGAGTACAAAGGCACAATTCCCTATCGAATGCCATTGGCATCTTGTGCTTCGATGGCACCCACCGAAGGAAGTTCCAGTTCGGTACCGGAACTAGTACGGTAAGTTAATGGGCGGGAGATGATGGACATGGCACTCAGGTTGAGTATAACTAATAGAAGCCTTTTCAGCACAACCTCGACCCAACCAAAAGCAAAGTTTTGCACCCAGCAGAGCGTCGATTCGGCATTTTTCTCCGGGTTCTTTGCCTCAAATTCCACAACAAACCCCGACAATGACAAGAACAAAGAATCCGCACCCGTCATCCGCACTCGATTGTCCGGATCGCTGAGCACCGACGACATTTTCGAGGTGTATTCGGAGGCGGAAGAGGAGGGAAGAAGGATGAAGGATGTGGGGGAGGAAGAAAAACATCATCAGGATAGAGTGAAGAGCAAAATGGAGGAGGAAAGGGATGGGGAAGAGGAGGAGGAGGAGGAACCGCGGAATGAGGAGACGGAGGAGTACCGGAAGCGACTTGCGTACCCTTCCCGGCTGGTCCGGATCCATTCCTGGCGCAAAATGTCCTCAATGTCCACCTCCGCACCTTTTGGTTTGGGCCAAATGTGGAAATTAACTAGTGGTCGAATCTGTTTGCATTTTCAGACGATTATGCTACGGAGCCGGAAAAGATCCCTCCGAAAACAAGCGGACAACGACGAATGTCCGCACCCACGGGGGCCGAAGTTCCTTCGCCATCCGCGAACACCGAGGAAAGTGGCACTGTTGGGGAGGAGGGCATTGGCGATGATGGACAAGCGGCGGAAGGAGCGGTGCGAATCCGACGCAAAGACCTGACCTTTGAGGAACCAATGCTGTTGGCGGTGAAGGAGAACGGTAAGGGGCCAAGGGGGAGGAATCCGCAGAGACCGGCGGAATGGATCCGCAGGAGATGGATTTTCGGGGATCAAAAATCCAGTGTGTTGGGTCTATGCTAATAAGCACTGTGCAGTCCAACCAAAGAATACAGGGTTACCTGACCCGATATAACTCGGTTCAAATGCAACCTAGAGAAACGAGTTTGGTCTCAAATAATAGAGCCAAAAATTAGCTACAAAATGAGCCCAAGCTCATTCTAATTGGTCCGCTGTGAAGAAAGTTATGGCCAAAATAGACAGTTTTGGCCGAATTCATTATTTTGGCCATAACTTTTTTTCAGAGTTAATCAATTCGAATGAGCTTAGACTCATTTTCTAGCTAATTTTTTGCTTTATTTTTTGACAACAAACTCGTTTTCTCTAGGTTGTATTAGTTATATCGGTTGGGGCGCAAATGTCGCGACATGGAAGAGCAGAGTCCAAAGTAGCCCCTGCTGGTCTTGGGGGGAACAAATGTTTGAGCTGATCCGATTCGGCTGATCCATCAGATCACCAAAAGGGATTTGCCTTCAGATTTCATCCAATCCTTCGGGACATTGTCTGCTTCTGGTGACTTCCATAGCAATGCCAGCAACTCGGTCAAGGTGCCAGCAGACAGCATGGAAACACCGACGGAGTTGGAGATGTGTGTTACCCACTTATGAACTTGTCGGCTTTCCCTACGCCCCCCCCCCTTCCCCTTATTAGAAACAACTCCCTGAGCATGGCTCTGCAGATGAAGCTGAAGGTGTCGGACAAAAGGTAATGTGATAGCAAAAAATTACTCAAACTACTTAATGATAATTGTGGTGAAAATAATAAAATTTGGCCCTTTAAAAGTATGCGTTGCATTGCGTTGGGCCATTTTGGTGACCAAGACGTGGTGGTCACTGGTGCCGGCGAGTACGGTGATGAGGAGGCACTGCTGAGGTGGCACAGAGACCCGAACAGTGTGAGGAGGGGGGAGGGGGATACTTTGGGGTAAAATTTCCAAATTTATCCCTTTTCACTGATTTCAGGCCCTTTGGGTGAATTACCCTTTGGTGGACAGCGAAGTGCGCGGCAGGACAAGGACACTGTTCTCGGGAGGCCAACAACGACCATCGCTGTCGGTCGGCAGCAAACAGAAGGGATGAATTGGATTTTGCTGTATTTATAATTGGAACAAAGATAGAATTTTAATTTTTTTTTTTGTAATTTTTGTGATTGATAGTTAATGAATGATTGATTCATCTGGTTTCACTTTGAAACAATAATTTTTCAGTTGATCCATTAAATTGACGAAAATAATAAAAATTTAGTCATTATATTGATTAAGGAGGAATAATTTGAATTGTTAGAACGGGCCTGGAACTTGCCCTGGTCCCACCCGGAACTTGGTCCAAGTCCAACTTAACTGTCCCAGATCCCTCAAGTAAACAAGCGAAAATCCCGATACGATGTTCTAAAAAATAGCTTTTTGAAATAGGCCTTTTATCATTTTTATATGTGAAAATGAAAAATTCGCAAAATATCAAGATTCCGACAATCTTATTCAATTGTTGTCACCGAGCACTCACTCTCACTACCATAATCACTTGCGGAATCTTCCAGAATGTCCCAAGCTTCTCCATTTTCGGATCCTGCTGCTGCTTCTTCACCGAACAATTCGTCCTCCAAACTCTGCGTTTGTTCGTTCGTCCAAGTGACGGGCGATGGACTTCTGCTGCTGCCGTCGGCGATTGACATCAGCGTGAACTTCACTTCGTTGTCATTTTGGTCGACGCCATCGTTGTTGTTTGACTTCATTGCATCGTCATTTTTCAATTTTGGCTCATCATCGTCACTGTCTTTCTCAACGGTTTTGCGCAAAATGTCCTTTTCCATTTTACGATTGCAAGCCATTCCGTCAAAGACTAAGAAAAATGTAAAAAGAAATCAAACCCATCCAATGTAAAAAAATAATATTTTCCCTTCCTCACCAGTTACCACTTCCAGTGAATATGTTTCATCGGCATTCTTCGAACCAACGGATTTGGGGCTGTATCAAAGAAAAATAATAATATACATCAATCAAAGGTTTTAATCCATTATTACTAGTACTAGGGATGGGATAGTTATGGAAATTGGAAATACATATTTTTTCCTGATATCACAACAGCTAAACAACCACGAAAAACGCATTTTCCACTTGATTAGAAGCTTCTAGAGTGACTTTTAATTTCCATATTTTTCCATATTTTGCGATTTTGGTCCATATTTACATATTCCATATTTTTCTCCATATTTGGCCATTTTCATACATATTTTGTCCATATTTTGCGATTTTTGGCCAAAAATGCATATTTTTTCTCTCTTTTTTTGGCATTTTGAGTTTATTTTTTGCATATTTAAAATTTTTTGGCATTTTATACAATTTTTTTTTAATTTTTAGGCATTTCGTGTTTATTTTGTAAATTTTGGCCATTTCATACCTATTTTGTGAAATTTTAGTCATTTCTTGTCTATATTTTAAATTTACAGCATTTTCATTACATTTTTAAATTTGAGGAAAGAAAATAAATAAAATGAATGTTTATTCATTAAAAAAGCTGTTTTGCTTGTAGAAATAATTATTTTTGCATTTTTTAAATAAATTTTGAGCATATTTTATATGAAATTTGGTCAATTTTAGTCCATATTTTGGTCCATATTTCGGCTTTTTACTCCATATTTTGCCAATTTTACATCCATAACTATCCCATCCCTAATTATTACCTTTTTCCATTTTGCAACAATTTGCTGTTTTCTTCTCTGACACTAATCCATTGTTTCCGTCTGCGTTTGCGTCTTTTCTTAACAAAAACGATTAAAATAAAAAAGGATTCAATAAATATTTGTACATATATGGAATAAGTCCGGGAAAAAAGCCGAGATCCCTAACGAAATTTTTTTCGAGGTTATGAGCAAGGACGGCGCCAAGA
>LDKF01000034.1:189133-200642 GCA_001026735.1 Rotylenchulus reniformis
TCAAAATTTTCTCCGGCGGCCCCTATCGGGACCGCCGGGGAGAGTAAATGTTTTTTTCTGGCGCGTATCCCCTTAACATAATGAATTTTCTGATCAATTTTTCTTATGAAAGGGGTCTAAAAATTCAAAATTTTCTCCGGCGGCCCCTATCGGGGCCGGTAGCAAATGAACCCTGGTAACGCAACCTATGGTAACAACCATTGGTTATTTGACCATAGGTAAAGCTACCAATGACCATAGGTAAGCGTAGCAAAAGAAGTTGGTAAGCTTACCATCGTTTTTACCAGAGCTTCCTTTGGAAAAGTAACCATAGGTAGGAACAAAAAGTTACCAGAGCTTTCAAATTTCATTTTTTTCCCAGCTTTCCTCTCTAAAATTCACCGATTTTTAATCAATGAACAAGTTTTTGTTGATATTTATTTTTTCGGCGATTTTTGGGTGAATTTTCCTTATAATCAAAAAAATTGTAAAAATTTTATTTCACCAAAAATCTTGATAAATTTAACATAAAAGGAAAGAAAACATATTATTCTATGTGTTAAAATTTGTTTTCATTCGATTAAAATTTTTCCTGATTTTTTTCTGAATTTTTTAAAGGCTAAATTGCCTGGTTACCAGGGCTTAAGCCATGGTTGCAGTTCGTAAGGGAAAGCTATGGTAAAATAACCATTGGTCAGATTCATTTGCTACCAGGTCAATTTTTAACCAATGGTCACTGGTAACTTAACCTATGGTTCCCTGGTAAAAACGATGGTAACTTCATTTGCTAAGGAACCCTGGTAAGATGACCTATGGTAAGCGATTTTTACCAGCGACCAGGGTTCATTTGCTACCGGCCCGGGACTGCCGCCTCCCCTCAATATCAGTGAAAATCCTACCAAAAAATCGATCAATTTTCTTAAGAAAAGAGGCCCAAAATCTCAAAAAATTCCCCGGCGGCCCCTATCGGGACCGCCGCCTTCGTCTCCCCTCAATATCATAAAACTCCTTCAAAAATCGACCAATTTTCTTAATCAAATGGGCCTAAAACTTCGTAATTTTCTCCACGGCCATATTTGAACCGAATGATGTCGACTATTTCTTTGAGAACTCATATACGTTACCCGGCGAGCTTTTTTTATAGGGGTACGCATTTTGGAAAATGTCGGGACACCTTGCCGACGTATGCATCACAATACCCTACTGATTCTTTTAATGAATCGATCCAAAGCATAAAAGGTTATTTCCAATTCCGAGAAATCCAACCCACCATTGCTTCAAAGTGCTTAATGGAACTGCGAACTTTACTTTGGATTGAGTTCAAGTCAATAAACATGAATTTCACAATTGATCGCGGAATCGGAGTCATGTTATTATTAAACAATAAATGGAAATTTTTTTGGGCTCAACTCGAAAAAAACACGTCCAATCTAAAGGTTCTTTCAGATAATGCCAGGAAGTTAATAAAACGTAAAACCCAAGTGGATAGCCCTCTTTGATTTCCAAAAAATTTATCATTTAACAAAGAAATTCAAAAATTTTCTTAGAAAAAATAGATTTATTAAGTGATTTTTTGCGACGTGTTTGGTTGACAGCCGGGCCGCTGTGATGCAATATGCAAAACACCAGACGGAAATGCGGAATTCGGTCTTTCGTGAAGTCGCTGTTCCGAGTAACGCACCAGAGACGCATATACTTTTTTCTCTGTGCCATTTACCTAGCATTTTTTGCTGTCATTAGATTTATTAGGACGGTCCATTTGGCCGCCAATTCTTAGAATAAAAATTGGGCGCCGGGAGAAACGCTTTGAACCATCAATTTTATGAAGCGAATTCCTTATTCTAATTTGTTGCGGGAAAACTTGAATGAGCAGAGAAAAAGAAATCACGGTGGGGGTCGATTGAGTCTGCACGATTGAGTCTGTGGCTCAATTGCAGTTTAGCCGTCCTTAAATATTTTAACCGTCCTTAAAACTTTTAGCCGTCCTTAAAACTTTTAACCGTCCTTAAAACCTTTAGCCGTCCTTAATAATTTTTAGCCGTCCTTAAAACGTTTAGCCGTCCTTAATAATTTTTAACCGTCCTTGACAATTTATTCGTGATAAAATGCATAACAACACTTTATAACAATAAAAAAGCAATAAATGAATCAAAAATCATATTGAATCCGAATTTCCTCTAAGATATGCTGAAATATTTTTTCACGATTATGAAAACGGAAAAACATATATTGAAACAGATAACTAGGAAATAAATCAGGGGAGGTACCAGATAAATGTTTAAGATCCCGCTTTAGAGCACCCCAGGTGGCTTCCATAGACTGGGTATGAATATTGCGATCAGTCGGGTCAACGAACGCGACTCGATGGTTGACCCACTCATGCTCAAATTGATTTGCCTAGTTACGGATGCCCCCGTAAGCTCTCCACCCGTCGCTCATGACCAAGCTTCCTGGCTCGACATTATCTGCGATGATAGGTAGCAAGGTGCGAGCATCTCTCCTTTGCACTGGAAAGAGTCGCACCTTCCCAGTGCCGCGTTCGAGTAGTCCGAAAACCCAGCCAGATGCTCTCTCCCTCGCTAGCTGACGACCCCTGTGATACTTGGCTCGAAAAAATTTGGATTCATCAATTTCAATCACTGCTCCGAAGCCTCCGAGCTTCCCATCAGCCTGTTTTCTTCGTACCGAGCCATCCATTTCATGGTTTTTTCCATCCCTTAATAACAAAATAGATCATTTTATCCACTTATTGCACCTTCGTTAGATGTTTCATCTCCTAGAAAGTCTTGCAGTAAATTTTCGAATGTCAAATGTGGCATATTTAGTAGTGATCCAGCGGGTTGAACATCATCCTCGCCAAGTATCGAGGTCCGCATTCGTCGATGTTCCCCAATTCTTGCGCAGAAATCGAATCGTACTGAGCATATTTCATCGGTTTCCAATTCTAGTTTCTGGCTAATCATTTCAAGTAGACCATCAGCGATGATTCGACAGTATTTTCCAAAAAAAAACTCGCACTGCACATAGTCTTAAAAAGTTAGGTTTATCTTCATTTATGAAAATTTAATTCTGACCTTTAATTCATTTTTTATGGCCTCAACCGATTCACCTTTCAATAAATTGCCAAGTCCGACCATTGATTTACAAAGAATACATTTAAAATCAGTCGCAAACCCAACTGGATTGATCAGACAAAGATATTTGTCTACAGTAACCACCAGCACAATCGTTGTTCCCTGGTGGACTTCGGATGGATGGTAATGACCATACCGACGATTTATTGCAAACGAAATCATACGTTCTGGGTGTTAGTCCACAATACCAACAACAATGATGAATGTACCTCGTAGTCAGAAGGAAGGCTATTGATCGTCCTTCTTCAACGGTGTCGAAAAAGTTGTCTCTCTCTTCTTCTTCTGGGTCGTACAGACAACGTCCTAAGAAATATTTTGAAATTGTATATCCATTGCTACTGCTACTACCATTTATATAATGATGTTTCGGACCGCAGAAAAAACAACATTGTCGTACAGTATAATGGTGGAATGTAGCGCAAATCGGCTCCTTGTTTTCCTGGTATAAGCATTCTTCCGCATAAAAAGTTTCTTGGCCCGCTGCACCATAGACGAAACAGAAGAAAACCACAATATAATTAAAGAGGGACATTGCCAGAAAGGCAAAAACTAGCTGAAGACATCTTTACCGACTTTTATAGTTTCATTTTTCCAATATTTACACACTTGAAAGTTTTGCCATTTATTTTTTCATTTTTAAGCCAAATCATTTGTTTGCACAGTAACTTGACATAGTAAGTATTTTCTGTGTACTTGCGTCACTATTCCTTTTTTTGTACAACTTCAACTCATTTTTAAAAAATTTTATGTTAAGGACGGCTAAAGGTTTTAAGGACGGCTAAAAATTATTAAAGACGACTAAAGGTTTTAACTTTTAAGGACGGTTAAAAGTTTTAAGGACGGTTAATCTTTTTTAAGGACCGTTAAAAGTTTTAAGGACGGCTAAAAGTTTTAAGGACGGTTAAAATATTTAAGGACGGCTAAACTGCAATTGAGCCGAGTCTGTACTATCATATTGAGATTTTGACACTAAAGAATAGAAAAACGAGTTTAGAATGGAAAAACGAATTTAGTGACTAAACTCGTTTTTCTATTTTAGGTTACGTTTGAACTATTCTACCGATCCATTAATTTTTTTACCACAAATCGTTTGAACATGTGAATATCGGAAATTATTACAACGAAAACTTTCCTTCAGTATAGGATAGGATCGGTTGTTAGTTTTCAATTTTTAAAAGTGTTTTGGTGTTGGCGATCTGTCTATTTCCTCTTTTTCGCTGCCCCAAATTTCGTCGAATCCAAATTTCGTCGACTCATGTCAGTCAAAAAGCCAAATTTCGTCGACTCAGCCAAAAAGCCAAATTTAGTCGACTCAGCCAAAAAACCAAGTTTCGTCGACTAGCAAATGTCATTTGCGGGTTCTACATGCCATTTTAAGTGATCCACATGACATCTTGGGGGGTCTACATGCTATTTGCGGATTCTACATGAAATGCATTTTTCGAATTTCTAGACGAAATTTGGTTTTTTGGCTGAGTCGACGAAACTTGCTTTCGACGAAATTTGGTTTCGACGAAATTTGGATTCGACGAAAATTGGATTCGACGAAAATTGGTAGCGACCTCTTTTTTTGATAATATTTTTTGTTCGTTTCATAAATTGGGCTCATTGCCGATTCGAGGTAAAAAAAATAAATGGATCAGTAGGTTACGTTTGAGAGTTATAAGTTATAACAATCGGCGCCGAAATGCCCCAACCACACGGCAGGGGGAGAGGGGGTCATTTGAGGGTGAACTGGCGAAGTCTATAATCCATAACGCACAGTTTATTTTTAAAAAGTGAAGAAAAATGGGCACTTTTTCAGTTTGTGTCCACTTTTGACCCCCCAAAATTTTGAAAAAAAAATATTGTGAATTTTTTATACAAAATATTTAAAAAATGCATTTCAAGAGTCAACAGGGTACAATTCAGCGATTTGAGACCAGAAATGGAAAAAAACATTGGGACCATCAAATTGGCGGCGCCACAAAAAATCACACAAATAGCTTGCAAATACAGATCTGTGTGTTCCATATCGACTTTTGTGCCCTGATTAAAACTTTTGCCACGTGCTTTCAATTGTTTGAGTGTGTTGCCCTGACGAAGGATCCACAAAATTTTCAGAATGGTTCACTTTGTAGTGTTCGTACATCTCTGGCAAAGAGCGTATTTTCTTGTACGCGGCCCACGGGTCACTGACGATAATGGCACCAGGGTAAATGTATTTTTGGATAAGCGGATTAAGCTCTTCCGTATTTTTGGATAAGCGGATTAAGCTCTTCCTTATTTTTGGATAAGCGGATTAAGCTCTTCCATTATATCTAGAATATTATAATAATGTATGAGTTATTAATATATTTGATTAAAAAAATGTAAATTTTTTTTTCAAAATTTTGGGGGGTCAAAAGTGGACACAAACTGAAAAAGTGCCGAAAAATGATCTTGACACCAAAAGATAGCGCAAGATACCAAATTCATTTAAATTTTTTAGCCAATCAAACTAAAAAACCCAATCCAAATAAAATTATGGCCAATGAGATCATGTTGAAAACCCTTTTAAAACCAATAAAGTAGTTGTTGTTCATAATTTTTTTACCTCTCTTCTTCTCTCGGATATTTTGCTATTAACTAATATATGTCGTTACCAAAATTTGATTTGCCTGAATGTTTGTCCAACCCTGATGGATGGGGACCGACGGGTTCGGCCAAGGACAGTTCGGTGCTCAAGGAATTTGAAGGACTTCCTTACCAGCATTGTAAATTAATTTTTTATTTTTTAAATTTAATTTAATAAACATTTTTCAGTCAATAAATGTGATCGCATAGGACGCATTGTTGACTGGTTGGGGGTGGATCGATACTATAAAAAAGGCGAAACGCGTAATAATTTTTAACTTAAATTTAATTTTATTGATTTGATTTAAAGGTGATCGCTACAACGAGCGCATGTACGGATCATCTGCCACTGCGGGCGCGCAGTTTGATTATGTTCATGACAATGAGGACTCCAACTTCCAATTGGTCGACTCTAGCAGACCACAAAAACCCCAAAAGCCTTATCGTCGCCAATTCCAATTTGTATTAATAACATTTTTATCAATAATAAATTATATATCTTTTATCATTTTAAGCGAAAACTGGCTCAACGCGAACAAGAGCGTCGTGAGCTAGAAAAATACAATGTGCCGACCAAGATGAAACGGAGCATTCTCAAGTGAATGGATTTATACGATAAATCAAATTTATTTTTTCAGAGAGCAGCAAAAGGCGTACAAAGTGTTCTTGCGAAGGGGTGGAGGGGCCAGGGGCGGACCCCAACGGCCTCCAGGGCGTCGTTTCAATGAGCGACAAGCCGGCAAAGGGCGCCAACCATCGGTGCAAGTTCGACCCGATTGGGCTGTGCTGAAGGTCCTTTAATAAATATTAAAAAAATAAAAATTGATTAAATAATGAGAATTCATTGGAAAAAAACAATATTTGACAAAAAATAGGTACAATTGATCAAAAATAAATCGGGTTTGTTGGGAACATGGCTTATTTTCAGGGAATTTTGTTTTCAAAGTGATTTTTTTCAAATTCAGGAACTCGACTTTGTCCAACTCAACAAGCTCTATCTGCCGAACATTGAGACTGGCAAAGACATGTAAGCAAAAGAATGGCATGGATTCGGATTATTAAATTATTTTTTAGACCAAATGAAACTTATGGGACACTCCATTACTACGACAAAATAGCGATGGACAAAGTGAGCGTCAAAAACCCAATTCCCTTGGAGAAATTCCAAGCGGCTTTCTATTTTACTTCTACTACCGATGATCCTGTGATACAGAAGGTAAGCCTTAACCATTTCGATGGTTTTTAAATGAATGAATTAAGCTGGCATCCTCTAACGTTGGCAATGTGTTTGCGACAGGTTAGTTTTTTGCGATTTAACTAATACCTACTAGTATAGTATATTCACATATCCATTCATACTGAATTGCTCGCAAAAAAATTTTTTGTTACACATATATTTTATAATTAAAAAATTCATTTTTAAAGATATCATTCTCGCGACTCTAATGGCTGCCAATCGATCTGTTAATAGCTGGGACCTGATTGCTTACAGAGTTGGCGATAAACTCTTTTTTGACAAACGTCCAGTCTCGGGCATTTCTCCCATTGGTAAAATTTAAATTATTGTTGCTATTCCTTAATAATATGGCGAATTTAATTTCCATAAATCATAAAACACCACTTTAGATGCCTTTTGGGTCAGCGAAACAGCGCCCGACCCGCCAAGCAGCGATGCGCCCGGGATCAATAATGCCAATGATCTGGCCACGGAAGCACTTTACATCAACCAAAATTTCCGCCGCCAAGTGCTAAAGCGCGATGGTCAAATGTATAAGTTCGAGAAGGAAAGGATCCCATTCGAGGACGAACAGATGGGAAGGGCGGATAGCGCCTACAAATACCGAACATGGAACCTGGGAACAATGGCCAATGGGACGCCGATTACGCTGGTGGCAAGAACCGAGCACGACGCGGTGATGTTGAGTGGCGCCAATGGGAAGGAAGTGCAAAAGCTGACCATAAAGTCATTCAACGAATGGGACAGTTCGGTGAGCTAAAATAAATATATAAACATTATAAAATTGAAAATTCAAATTTAAGCAAAGTGGCGGTGTCGATTGGCGCTCCAAGTTGGACATACAAAAGGGCGCTGTCCTCGCAACAGAGATGCGAAACAATTCCTTCAAATTGGCAAAATGGACAGTCCAGGCTATTTTGGCCGGATCTGATTACATCAAACTCGGGTAGGTTTTAATGGAGCAGGGGAAATGATACGACAAATTTTGCTAATACGAACATGATTTTTCAATTATATTAATCTAAAATGTTTATTTTTTGAAATTTTGCAACCTAATGTATAAAATACTGGAACAAAACAATAAAAGATGTAATAATTTACATTTTAATCATTAAGCTATGTGAGTCGTGTCAATGCCCGCAACAGTGCGCAGCATGTAGTCCTCGGCACTCAGCAATTCCGACCAAGTGAATCTGCCAGCAACATGAACCTTAACTTAGACGTCTGCTGGGGCATTTTGCGCGCCATCATTGACTTTTTCATGGAAAAACCACCGGGGAAGTATCTGCTGATGAAAGACCCGCATCAGGTTATTAAGAGGGGACAATGGCATATGCAAAAGACGTAAAATTTAACCAAATAAATTGTTTTTAGCAAGTTGTTCGGATTTACTCGTTACCAGAGGGGACTTTCGAATCGAGTGATGAAGAGTCTGGAGAGAGCTCGGAAGAGGAGGGAGATTAATGGAAAAATTGTTCAAACATAATCTGTTATATTAATTCTATTGTTTTTGCTAAAAACAATTTTGGAAGTGAAATTATCATTTGAAATTATTGAGATGATTGAGAACAAATCTCTGATCCCTGTCTTTATTTTGGTCTGAGTGAATGGCGAAGAAATTCTGTGGTGCTTTTTTGAGTGAATTAACTTATCGGGAATTTGTTATTTTTAAGCAGAATGTCGAACAGATTAATATAGCAAAATCTGCGGTATTGAAAAATGGATTTTCAGCCCGGAAACTCGTTAGGGTTGTTGCTCTAATCACAAGGATAAATATCCCGTTTATTGGTGTTCTTTTCGATTCACAACTGACAAATGAAACTGTGCCGTTCGGTGCATTCCCTGTCCTCCCGATCATTTGCCCCGATCACCATACATCTCTGATCTTTGCGCTCCCCCAATCTGTCGAACAATTCATTGTTCGGGTTGCTATAATGGGCTCCGATCCAATACAGACCATCCGAATTCTTCAGTAAATCTAAAAGTTGGATGGCAATTGACAGTTTCTAGTCAACTCCTTCGTCTCCCACCGTTGATCAGTGCCTGCTCCTTCGCCGACTCAATGTTCAGCAGGATTCCCGCAACATTTCTGCACCTTTGCAGAGCCTCCGGCCAACTTTGGTGTGTCTGATGGCCAAACATTCGGATCCGCTTGCCTCCTTCTCGGTCCAATTCCAGCCAATTGTCCCAAAGTGCCATCGGTGGCATTGGAGAGTGCCGGAGATGGTTGTGCTGGTTGGCCTCCACCATTTTGACCCTCTGCCGATTGGTGATCAAAGATTATTGGCCAGATCCCTCCTCCCACTTACCCTGGCCAACTGGTCCAGACGACGCGAGTACTTTTGGTCCAATTCCAAGATGGATTCTCTCAACTTTTCGGACATTGTAGACCATGATCATAGCCAACTTACTTCCAGAAGAGAGGATCCGCCCACCCTGGGTCGCCTTTCAATCGTCAGCAAATTGCTATAGCCACCTTCTTCGTCCGAAAGCTGGCGACCATTGGTGGCCAAGTCGATGATCAGAGTTTGGTCCACGGCGCCAAAAATGGAATGGAATTGGAGAAGGAGGAGGAAGAGAAGAAGAGGGATTGGGAGATGTTGGAATTGGAAGACCCACAAAGGGATGGAAGAAGACATTGGCAGAGGGAAGGAGGAGGAGGAGGGAGAGGAAGGAAGAAGCGGAAGGGACTGGACTGCTCCCGGCAAAAGCAACGACGGTGGTGGGTGGGATGAAGATGGCTTTCGGGCGTCGATTCCTCCATTCATCCCTCCTATCCATCATCCCCCACCCATCATCATCTTCCCCCCCCCCCCCATTTTCTCCTCATCCATCTCCTCCCCCAATTTCTCTCATTGTAACTGTTTGGTTTTGGTGCTTCTCCTACTCCTCCGCTTCCTTTCACACTTTACAAATTCGTCCTCCTCCTCCTCCCTCTTCATCCCCTCATCCTTCCCATCCTCCGTTCCCTCACAATGGCTCTTCATCCCATCAAGCATCCATCAGCCTCCTCTCGATGCCCCAGTTTCCTCCCCTTTTGCGGAAAAACATTAATAATGGGGTGGGCACCAATAATTAAACAAAATAAGTCCATGTGCCCTCAAATTGCTAGTTTGCCCTCGTAAACTTGCTCTGATCAATGCTGAACCAGAGAAGAAGGTCAAGCTGGCAATTTCAGAGAACAGATAGGCCAAAGACAGTTTCTGCACTCATCACTCGCATGGGGGAAAGGGCCAAGCTTTGTAAAGGAGGGCATTGGGGACCCAAAGTGGGGGCTTTGGCAGGCAACGAGCCATGTGTGTGCAAAAAGTGCACTCTTCCGCCAAATTTGGACACACAATTTACTCTTTTCGGAAATGTATCGAGATGGAGATCAAGGGGGAGAGATCAAGTTAGAGATTTGGTCACACATCAACGAATGTTTGTTTTTGCCTTTTGGATCAGCCAAATCTGATGAACTTCTGCGCCCGTTTGGGGGCCGGCTGGAACGCGGATGCCCTGACCAGTTCCCGGGCCGCCGGGTACATCCCCCGATCCAACGCCTCTATCAGAGCGTCCAGATTGGTTTCCCCACTGTTAGACTTAAATTTTTGGATTTTTGCGAAAAAATGAATCGGAAAACTGAACTCACCGATCGTTGGCTCCTGCCAAATCGAATCAACTTTTGCCCGGCACGGCCAAATCGGATGAACTTGGGCTTTGGCGCACGAACTTCCCGGTCAAACCTGGAAATTAAAAAATTCAAAAGAATTTTAAGGAACAGATTGTCATAAAAAATAAAAGCTATTCATTTTAAAATTGGAGGCACAACTCCAGTGCAGTCATGGCCGAGTGGTTAAGGCGATTGACTCGAATTTTAAAAGCGAAATCAATTGGGCTCTGCCCGCGTAGGTTCGAATCCTACTGGCTGCGAATATTTTTTATTGTTTATTATCCGAATTGAGTTTTTTACCATCTTTTTTTTGGAAAGTTTTTTATTTTTATATTATCAGCTTATTCTTTTGGTATACATATAACATATGGTTATAATAAATAATAAATCTTCGGAAAAGGGGGAGTTTTCCCTCCCCAGACAGTTGATGAATTGTAACAATTTTGGCTAAATGATGAAGGGGTAGCATTTTAGACTGGATTACATACATATAAGCATTCCATTTACCATTTAATCAATTCATTTCTAAAATTTTGATAGAATTTATGTTTCCTCTTCACTTACCATCCATCCTCCTCTTCAACTGAATCGGCTTGGACTTGGTTGTCTGGCGAGGAAAGCAAGCAGAGAAGGATGGCGAGGAGGAGGGGGAGGATCCAGCAGCAGGAGGAGGAGGACCGGGGGAGCATTGACGGGACGGACTTTTGGGGATTTGTGGGGAACATTTTGGTCAATTCCTGTCCAACTCGAGAGGGAGAGCCTGAATGGTCGGGAAAGGGCAATGAAATTGAATTTGGAAAGGGAAAAGGGGGAAAATGTGATTTGGCACAAAAGGGAGTGAAATAGGATCCGGGGCCAAAGGGGCAAAAAACAGCGAAAGTGCCAAAGATTGATGGCAATGGCACACATTGG
>LDKF01000035.1:7835-28424 GCA_001026735.1 Rotylenchulus reniformis
TTGCCGAGGTATGCTTGGGTTGTGGGTTCTATGGAGCTGCACCGGCATATTTTCTCTCTGTACTCCTTTTTCCATATTTCTCCGTTACGGGGGTCAGGCCCTAAGATCCCAAGACCGAAGATCCCAAAAACTTCCCTTCGTACAAATTTTTTTTAGATATTGCTAGACCAAAATTATAAAAGCAAAAAGGTGTTGAATCTTAAGATCCAATTTTTGGCCTTTTTGGTTTTTCGAAATTCCTTGAAAATTTTTGAAATTTTGAAATTTCGAAAAAATGCAAAAAATCGATAATTTTTGGAAATTTCAAAAATTTTCAGGGAAATTCGAAAAACCAATTAAGCCAAAAGTTGGATCTTAAGATTCTACCCCTTTTTGCTTTTTATACATTGCTGGACCTACCAAACATAAAAAAGTTTTTGTTTGAAGGGATGTTTTTGGGATCTTCGGTCCTGGGATCTAGGGACCTGTAGCCCTCTGTTACTTCAGTGAAAGATTCGCTTCGAAAGATCGAGGATTCAAAGCAATTCAATCGACGCCCAATTTTTATCGTAGCTAACATAAAGTGCTAAAGGGCATTCGAAAATGATGCTTGAAATAAAAGTTATAAACAATTTATCGATACTGGCGTCAAACCGGGCGCCAAATTGACCCCTAGTCTCCCCGTCTTAAATAAGAAATTTTTCATTTTTTACAATAAAAGTACTTGAGATTTTCGGAAAAACCCAAAATTATTATAGACCTCCGATTGTCGAAAAAGTATTCAAAAAATTTTAAAATTTTTGTTTTTGAAAAATTTTTTCGATCATTTTTAACTTTTTTATAATCATTTTTAAATTTTTTTTATATTTATGTCCCCGCGGTGACCTGCTGTCCCCGCGGGAAATCCTGCAATCCTACTGAGAAGTGTGGGAACTCACCTCGATAAAAGGAAGAGCCCCATTGATTATGCCGGTGGTGTAGCCAATCTGCATGCCGCCGAAGGCCACTATCCAGGAGACATGAGACAGATACGGAACCACTCCAGATCCAGAAGAAGAACTGTCTCCGGCAAGGGATGCGTCCATTGGCTTTTCGGAGGTTATTGTCTGGGTACCTGATAGTTGATGTTGATTTGTTGAACATGTTTGGCTATCTTTGGACCTAGTCTATATCGTAAGTCTTAAGTTAAGACTCTTAACATGCATGATAAGCTATCGCTGGCTTAATTCTCGCTTTCCACATGGTTCAACTTTGTAAGTTTATTTTTTATTTCGTTATTTTGTAACAATATATAGGCGGCATCGGGAATTTCATATTTTAATTTATAAGCAAAGGAATTGAATTTCACGCATAAAATCGGATCGTTCAACTACATGAGTTGAAACACATCTAAAATAGAGAATAAACAGGATTTTGAAGCAAAAAGTTTCTCTTGATTTGAAATTCCCTAGCGAATTTCCATGGGGCTATAAAACTTCATTATCCATTTTTTGCCATTCACGATTGTTCCACTACAGATTACCCAATCAATTTTTACAATAAAAAAAAGAAATATGGAATTATTTTTGGCTATAAAAACCAATAATGTATTAAAGCAAATGTTATGCAATGTACCTTCCGAAACATCGAATGCACGGTCCAATTATAAAAAAGTTACAGATCGAGGAATTTTTGTCAGTGTCCATAGGAATAGGAACTTCTCTGACCGAATTTACAGTGTCTGTCAATGTTATCTCTCATTTTTCCTTTGTTCCTCGCCTCGAAAAGATTATATAACATAGGTAGAAGAGAAAATCACTCGCTTCATATTGTTTTCTTTTGGACTTATGGACACCGGTTGAAAAACCTTGTGCTGTATTATTCCTGCCGATGACGCAAAAGGATGAACTTCGACCTCTTGATCGCGTTGATCGCGCGAAAATTCTCCCGAAACTTGTTGCCCTAGCCTTTGGTTATAGGAGAATTCGCCGAATGCATTCAAATCAATTTAATAAAAAAAGAATTTCCACAATATTTACATAAGAAAAACATTTGTTATTTTATTTCAAAAATACTTCTAAAAAAAGGAATACATTCAAAGACTTGTGAGAATTTTCCATTATGAGACATTCCGTTCGTACCTGTTCGGAATTTATTAAAAATTTTTCCTTATTAGGAATGCCCTCGACTGGGTCGTGAAGATGTCACAACCGCACATAATGCCGGAAAAGACACGAGACGGAAAACCAATTTGACACCAAATTCCATGGAAACATCACTATTCTTGCCTGATTTCAGATAAAAATTGAATAATTTTTTGATAATATAAATTTGAAAAGTCATAGATCTGAAAATAAAGAAAAAGACTATTATCAGAGTTTTTTAAACCTAAAAAATTTGGGGTGCAATTGATGTAAAAGACTAATAAGATGATACTGTATGTGGTCACTATAAGTATGAATTATTCCATTCGATCCCTACAGTTTTTGATATTTTCGTTGAATAAATCCAAACCAAACCTAAACTTGAAAAGAAAAATGATTCCATTTTTAAGATCTGGTTAATTTTAACCTGTTTTTCGATCTTTAAATACTTGTCAGACTTAAAATCAGCGTAAAAAATCCATAGAAATGAAATTCTTTTTCCGCCGCTATGATTTTATGACGCGTAGCGCGTAGATATGCCATGTTAGATGGTTTTTGTTTGTTTCTTTTTTCCTTCCAATTATCCATCTTTTATGTGCTATTTTACGGTGCCAGGGCGTTAAAAAAAGTGCCAAATGTAAAATTTTTAACGAAAACTTTTTTGGTAGACTTGTTAGACAAAAAGTATAAAAGGCAAAATTGTGCAGAATTTTACGCTGATTCGAATGGTATATTTTGTTTTTCGAAATTCGGCCAAAAATTTCGAATTTTTGCCAAAATACTGAAAAATACGGTTTTTAGGGGATATTTCGAACTTTTTGGCCGAAAATCGAAAAAACAAAAATACCATTCGAATCAGCATAAAATTCTGCACAACTTTGCCTTTTATACTTTTTGTCTAACAAGTCTAACAAAAAAAGTTTCGTACAAAATTTTAACGCATCATTTGGCACTATTTTTTTAACGTCCTAGCATCCTATTTTACAAGAAGGAATTCGCTTCAAAAGATCATAGAAAAGCCCATTTATATTTTAATTCCTACTTAATCATTGTAGGAAGACGCTATTGACTAACAAATTTTCAATTCCTTTGCAATTCTCTTATGAAAAAGAATTTTGTTCCTCATTTAAAAATTTTTAATCAATTTTTTTTTGCATCATTTTTATCATTTCTATCATTTCAGTTTGGAAGGATTTTTACCAATTATAGGGGCAAAAATCAAATTTTTATCTAAATTCATACAATGTTTACTTTTCAGCTTTAATGGTTGACTCACAAGTCAGTTTCACCACTATTTATTCTCATAAAAGCTATTTTTTCCAAATTTACCAAAACTATTTTGATAAATTTTTCTTGAAAAATTTGGTCCTTTTGCTCAAACTTTTAACCAAGTTTTTCATTCTTTTCAAACATCTAGCTCGTTAAATAATATTTACAACCCTGATGGTTAATATTCCGTTATTTCAAAAATATTTTTATTGGACAATTTGGGACTAGTTTTTTATTCTCTTTTTATTGAAATTCAGTCAATAATTAGGCTTTTTAATCCACAAATGGCACCAATCACTCCGCCCAACAGCTTGGCCTCCTTGCTGATCCTGATGATCAGCCTCGCCTCTGCCGAAGCGTACAAAGTGTTGGTGTTCAGCCAAACCCTTACCCGCAGTCACATGATGCTGAACGCCCGAGTTGCGGAAACTCTGCAGGCCGATGGACACAACGTGGTCTGTCCAAAAGATACCGCAACTTTCCCCAAAAATTCGGAAATAACAAAGAGCCAAGATGATGTATAATTTTAACTCAGGTCAGTATAACCCAAAATTGCGAAATGAATTTCCAGCAATTAATTCAAATCTTGCTCCTAATCATCAATTCAAAGTTGGTGTTTAAACATTATAAAAGGCTGCTGCAATTACATAGTATCTCTTAATCTAAAGAGCCTAACAATAAATTCCTGCCGCCAATCTTCCTCAATAGTCTAAGGTTATCCATTAAAGGGTGAACATGTTCTACCTAAAAATGTCTTAAAATCACTGAAAAGGGTTCCCGAGGTGTTTCGCTCCGATTGCATCGGTACCCGCTTTATTTTGTAGAACATCGCGCTAACCACGGCATTATCATATTTATTTTGGCTATAAAGCACTATTAATTTTTCTATTATAATTTTCGGCGTGCTTCTTTGATTTTTCGGCGTGCTTCAAGCGCCGAAAAACGGCGTTGCATTTGCGGGGAATTGTGGGAGCACGTGTGGGAGCACGCTTAAAGCACGCCGAAAATACCACGCCTAAAGCACGCCGAAAATCATAGAAAATTAATAGAAAAATTACCCAATAGTGCTTTAGCCCTATCTAATGATAGTGCCGTGGTTAACGCGATGTTCTACAAAATGGAATGGATACCGACTACCGATGCAATCGGAGCATAACACCTCGGAACCTCCCCTGTGAGTCGGAAATTTATTTTTGGATCTATGATTTTGAGAAAGCTTTCCTCAATGACGTTCTCTTTGCATCTTTTCTATGTCATCTCACAAGTCAGTGAAAATAAACTCCATGAAATTATAGGGTAATTCAATCGGCGCCCAATTTTCATATTATCATAACCTGTCAAGCTGTTTCAGTTGAAAAATATGCATGTTTTCAGACCATCCTTGAGGTGGAGTACATGGAGCCGCTGAGCAACTTCAGCGGTTCGGAGGCCAAAGGCGTACGCAAGATCAACGTACCGGGTGAATTCATGGCAAAGGGGAAGGACCAATGGCGCGACTTTATTGCCAAAAAACTGGGACCACTGGACTATTGGAAGATGTTGGCGGACCGACGCTACAGCTATGACTTTCAAGGCGGACTGAACGACGCGTGCGAAAGTACGTATCAAATAGATGCGATGAGAAATGTAGGGGCGCGTGTGTCTGAAGCTTGAATGGTCCAAATCGGAAAAATGATTCATTTCAGATTTTTTTGGTTATTCGGGGTCGGTTATCAGAGATCATTGTCATTAAATTTTGGTGCAAGAATTCTGGAAATGAGTTAAGAACACGTGTGTCTAACGGCATTTCCGCGAGGGCATGCATCACGACACATGATAAGTAGGGATGGGATAGTTATGCAAATGCATATTTTTTCCACAGTAACCACAGAAAACGCATTTTCCACTTGATTAGAACCTCCTAGAGCGACTTTTAATTTGCATATTTTACATGAAATTTGGTTAGTTTCAATGCATATTTTGGTGCATAGTTGGTTTTTTTGAGCATATTTTATATGTATATTTCGCCAAATTATAATGCATAATTATCCCATCCTTAATGATGAGCTAACATACAAAGTTCAGATTGAATGCATCGTGCTTGGCTTTGCACTGAACATGGTGCCTTAGGGGTTGCGTTACAGAACATATGCGTTCCTATATATGCACGCGTCACATATATTATTTATCCAGGGTTCATCGACGCAAACAGCATTTTGCTGAACCAACTTAAATCGGATAAGTTCGATCTGTTCATCGGTGGTCAGGTGAGCTTATGCGGATCGGGTCTCAGCCGCATGATGGGCATCCCGGTGCATGTGCTACTCGTCAGGTTGGTGGTCCTGCACGCGCGCTTGCACTCAATTCTAGCGCCTGTCCTCTAAAGCTCGCATTCGATGAATACCTGCTCTTTGCCACGGCTTGGATCCGCCACTCTATATTCCTACATTCCACATTTGCGCCTGCACTTCCCCTTTTGCAGTTGTCCCATCCAAGAGCACGTCGCGAGTGTGCTGGGCCTGCACATGCCTGCATCATACGTGCCCTCCCTCTACGGGAAGCCATTCGATGACAAAATGACGCTATACGAGCGATTTGCAAATTTGATCGGACAGTTGATACACGGAAATGCATTCCTGTGGGGCATGGATGACCTGAGCGCACGCCTGCAACGCCGCTTTGGGTAGACTTAGGCTTAGGATAAAAAAGTCAATATGGCACTAAAGTACCTGGTCAGTTTCCCAGCAAATAAGCACATGGCGGTAATAGTGGTAGTATCAAATTATCCTTAATCCTTTTCACTCACATTTATACTAGAGTTGGCTAAATCCCCGCGGGGACGGGGACTGGTGACCCTCGCGGGGACGGGGACAGATTTTTGCGGGGTCCTGCGGGGACAAGAAATTTTTCGGTCCTTTAATTATTTAGAAATTTTCAAAAAATATATTTTTCTTCGATTTTTTTAATAATTTTAATGGGGGTGCCGGCAGTCCCGACAGGGGCCACCAGGAATTTTTTTTTGAAAATTTGCTATTTTTCCTTAAGAAAATTGGTCATTTTTTGCATAAAATTTTCTAAAATCCAAAAAGTACAAAAGTACATCCCTGGTCCAAAAAAGTACAAATCTTTTAAAAAAGTACTTTTGAAATTTTAAAGATTAGGACCCCTCTAAAACTACAAATCTTTTAAAAAAGTACATTTGGCTACGTTGTATAAACCTATATCTATGGTAAGTGCCTTTTTAAAGTATATGTAATTAATTATAAAATAAAAGATGTCAGCGGTCCTAATAGGAAATTTTTTTGAAAATACATATTCCTGAAAATTTTTCCATTTTTGCTTAGTTTTTGAAGAATTGTATTTAGAGGCGCTAGCGGCCCCGATAGGGGCCGCTGGAGAAAATTTTTCGAAATTTTAACGCATTTCTTAAAAAAATGATGAATTTTTGGTCAATGTGCACTATTTTTCCTCCTCGATCCCAAAATTTTCGATCGATATCTCCCGATTTTCCCATTCTTAGGGTCCCGTGTCCCCGCGGGGATGGGGGACTGGCGACCCTCGTGGGGACGGGGACCCCGGAGGTCCCCGCGGGGTCCCCGCGCCAACCCTAATTTATACCGATTATACCTTCCCACTACTCATGCCAGTAATGAGTTGCCGTCCGTGCGCGACATTGTCAGGGACTCCCCACTGGTGAGTCTGATCAATCAGTATTCGAGTTGATCAATAGACCAAGACCAATCGATAATTGATCGTTTTTGGGTGTTCGTCAACGTTGATGAGTTTGCGGACTTCCCGCGTCCGTTGTTCCCTCATCTCATCTACATCGGAGGCCTGGAGCTGGAGGCCAGCCAAGCTTCCGAACAAAGGCTAAAGGTAAATCTGAGTGGAACATTGGCATCCTCGTCTCCTTCTCGCCGATTCGCGTCCTTTTGGTCCTTTCGTTCTCATTTTTAGCGTCTCATTTTTGCCATATGTATAGATTGAGGAATTTTTGTCGGTGTCCATAAGAACCTTCTCTGACCGAATTTACATTATCTGTCAATGTTATCTCTCTCACTTTTCCTTTTTTCCTCGCCTCGAAAAGATTATATAACATAGGTAGAAGAGAAAATCATTCGCTTCATATTGTTTTCTTTTGGACTTATGGACACCGGTTGAAGAACCTTGAACTGTATATGGTCGTGGCCGTAAAGAATATTCCAATTTTTTAAAACTATATTCTGAAGCGAAATAGATAATAGCATGCAAAAAAGAGAAAAGAAATTAGTATGGAATATAATTTCACTTCAAATATAATTTCAAAAAATGGAACATTTTTATGGCAACTGGTATACCATTTGTAATTCAATAATGAGGTTGAATTGTATTCTACCATAATATAACTATGTAATATCATATTGACCACAATTGCTTAAGGAACCCTTCCGCACCGAGTTGACCAAAGGCGCGCGCGGCGTCGTATTTTTCTCCTTGGGCTCCGCGGTGCGTACACAGTGGTTTCCGCCCGAGTTCATGCAGAATGTATTGCGCACGGTCGCGCAACTTCCGGAATGGCACTTCATTGTAAAGGTGTCGGAGGAGGACAAGTTGAGCAGGGAGCTGGCGAAAGGCATCCCGAACATCCACCTCACCACCTGGGCCCCACAACCCGCAATACTGGGTAAGCTCACGCATTAAATATGCATGCGCCAGAAAACGAAAGGCACCGTCGGTAGGCTCCATGCGGTTTTTTATCGCAACCGAAATACGTTAATAACCGTACGCATATACCTACCTATGCATTTCGTTCGAACAACGAACTATACAATCTTTTTCATTTTCATGTCACTTTATTGTCACCATATGCCAGGGTTCCGATTGAAAAATTTTCAAAATCAGAACATCCAGCTCAAAAAATCAGATTTTATGGTCAAAAATCAGAACATTTTGTAAAATGCTTTAAAATCAATAGTAAACCAATTAATTTGTGTAATATTATTTCAAATTTCGCATTATTCGCATTTTTCACCACCGATAGTCAATTCCAACAATTTGGGAGATGAATTGAGTAATTCATATACGATGCAGGGGAGATTCCAGGATTTTGGGATGGGGGAGTGAACTGGAGAAATTTTTCCGAAGGGGAGTGTTTCGGCAGCCCGTTAGGGCCGCCTAAGAAAATTTCGCGCTTTTAGACAATTTTCTTATGAAAACTGATCAAATTTTTTGCCTTTTATGGAGAAATTTCATGGTATTATTTTCCTTAGGAAAATTCTTATTTTTAAAATATTCTTTGTAAAAATTTACTGACTAGTGTCGGCGGTCCCGACAGGGGCCGCCGGGAAAAATTTTGAAAATTTAGACCTCACTTTCTCCAGAAAATTGGTCATTTTTTAAATAAAATTTTTCCAAATCCCTAAAATCAGGACAGGACAGAGGTCGAAAATCAGAACAAATCTGACAAATCAGAACATTTTCATTTTGTCAGATTTGGACCCCCCGAATCAGAACATTTCTGATAAATCAGAACAGATCGGAACCCTGCCATATGCTAATGCTTTTCAAGTGCGTATATTAAGTCCGCAACTTCTATGCATCTTTCCATCTACGTCGAAAATGTAAATAATGCTTCTTTTTCTACCTTCTAGCACATCCGCGCACACGTCTGTTTATCACACATGGCGGCTACAACAGCCTGTTAGAAGGGGCACGCGCTGGCGTCCCTGTGTTGGCCATCGGCCTCTTCGCGGACCAACGACGCAATGCGCGCATAATGGCCCGCAACGGGTGGGGACATGCGTTCCAAAATTGGCATCTGCTTGAGGGTCCGGATGCATTCCGGGGAACGATCCGGGAAATGCTAGCGGATGATGAGACAGGCTGTGGAATTGCATATCGTAGGAGCGCGGAACGTGTTAAGCGGATTATGGCCACAAAGGTCAGAAACAGGAGAGATTAGAAATAAAGTTCGGGGATCAGATCGGGAATCAATAAATAAATAAAATTAATATGAACGGATAATAACCAATTAATATCGCCAAAAGGTAAAAAGTAGCCTAGCTGATAGTGAGTCCAAATATATCAATTGGCCCAAATGTCAGAAATGTGTAAATAATAGTTAAAAGAGTCGAATGATCCAAACTCAAGGTTAATCCCGCCAAACTCTGACCATTAATGCTCATCAAACATGTACTAAACGAAGATATTGAAATAACAAATCTAGAACCGTAAGTGGACCATAAAGTTGATTTAAACACAAATCGAATTTAGTATTCCAAAAGTTGATTCCTAGTTCTTAAAAATATCTGTGATGATTATTCCTTCTTAGCCCTTCACTGCGCGGGAAAAGCTGACCCGGTACATTCGGTTCCTGGAGCAGAACGACGGTCGCCTGCCGGAACTGTTGCCCGAGGCGCGGAATCTGACCACGATGGAGCTGTACAACCTTGACCTGGCCCTTCTCGGAGTTGCGTTGTTGTTTGCCATAGTTGCAGTGGCTTGGCAATTGTTATGTTGCTTTGTAAAGCTAATAGCCATAATAAGGTGGAGGGGGTGGCGAGAAAAGACTGATTGATCAGTCCCCGGATCATTTTGAGCACTTTGTTGGTTCAAATCTCATTTCATTCAATTTGTTGTTAAATAAAATTATCAATTAAATTAAACTTGTGAGTGTATTTTCCTCAAGATGCCAAAACAGCCAAAATTAATTTTATCTATTTTTTGAATGGATTGCCCTAAAATCTATAGATTATTAAACGAATGAAATCACAATATACACTAAATATATGTTGTAGCCGAAGTTGAATTTCAGCCGAAGTCAACTTCGGCTAGCCTATCTTGAATCGGAAAAATAGCCAAAACGAAAACTTTTTTTGAGGCTTCCTAGGCCAAAACTATAAAAAGAAAATAGTGCAGAATTTTATGCTCTATCTTTTGGCCTGATTAGATTTTTGAATTTTATTTAAAAATTTGAAAATTTTTAAAATTTTTAAAAAATTGAATTTTTCGATTCTACACATATTTTCTTTTTATAGTTTTGGCTTAGGAAGCCTCAAAAAAAGTTTTCGTTTTGGCCATTTTTCCGATTCAACTTCGGCTAGCCGATGTCAAGACTTCGGCTGAAATTCAAGATCGGCTACAATATATATAAAGGAATTAGTTGTTTTACATATGATTATAAAATATGATAGATCATTATGATGCTTAGTAATATGCACGAGATAAATTCATTGTCATAAATTTTGAATTATGGATTCCATGATATTTTTATGTCCATTGAGTCTTGATTATGGAAAATTCCCAAATATAATTATTATATTTACTATGCTTTATAGTTTAAAAATTTCCACATAAACAATCCAGATTCTGATCAATCAAAATGATGATCAGCTCGTTCTAGACTGAACTTACTGATCGCCAGCTCGTGGGTTTCCACATCGGCATAGATGAACATGCGGCTACCTATCTGAGTCCCGAATGATCCGAGTACCGAATCAGCCATAACTTTTTTGTAAGACTTGTTAGACCAAAAGTCTAAATGTCAAATATATGCAGAATTTTATGCTCTATCTTTTGGCTTTTTTGGTTTTTTGGATTTCCCAGAAAATTTTCGAAAATTTTCGAATTTCGTTCGCTTTGCTTTCAATTTTCGTTCGCTTTGCTCTCTAGAGAAACCTTTTTCCAGAGGAAAAAGACAAGAGGCGGCCGGGGGACGATCCTAGCGTCTTCCGATTAGATCTCGGCTGCTCTACCAACTGAGCTACGCCTCAACGATCGGCTTAAATATATCCCTATCTTCAGCTGAAATACGGAGAGAAGCTAATGAAAATTCTATAAAAGATGAGTAAAATGATAGATTAATAAAAAGCGCATAATACAATAAAGCATAATCTATAATAAGGACAATGGATTTTAAAATAATTACATATTCATAATTGCATAATCAGAATCTTTAAAAAATCAAATTGACAATAACCAAAGTTTCTTCGCAGGAAAAACATCAAGCAAATTAATTTTTTTATCATAGACTCACCAAATATCAAAAAATGTGCCCATCGATGATCCTTCAGAAAACTAGCTCAAAAGATGATCAAATTTTTTTGGTCAGACAATTAGAAAAAAATGTCCCGAATTTTTTGCTGATTCAAATGATCTTTTTAGTTTTTCGAATCTCCCTAAAAAGTTCGATTTTTGTCAAAATTTTTGCAAATTCAGTTAATTTATTGAAGGAAATTCAAAAAAAATCAGGCCATTCGAATCAGCATAAAATTCTGGACAAAAATATCTTTTATACTTTTTATCTAACAAGTCTAACAAAAAAAAATTCAGATAAGTACCTAATTGTCTTTTTTCTCTTAATCATGCGTTTTCACGGAGTTATGGTGTTTAAAAAAAGTGCCAAACCCCAGTATGTTCTCCAAAAACTTTTTTGAAGACTTTGTTAGACCAAAAGTTCCAGCGATAAAATTGTGCAGAATTTTACATTCAAACTTTTTGTGTTTTTAGTTTTTAAATTTTCATGAAATACCTTTTTTGATATGGAGTTTCAAAAAATTTCGAACTTTTTGTTCGAAACAACAAAAGATAGAGCCTAAAATTCTGCACAACATTGTCGCTGGAAGTTTTGATCTAAGTCTTACAAAAAAGTTTTTGGGGAATATAGTTGTTTTTGGCACTTTTTAAAAATGCCCATTATGGCACTTTTTAAAACGACCCAGCACCGTTTTCACTTGGCACATTTATTAAATAAAATTCATCAGATCACTAATTGTTACATCGATATTTAAAACTTTTTATTATTATTTTCAATTTCTGCTAATTTCTAAAATCATCATATGGGGTGTGATTGATGGATGAGGTGGAGGCAGCAAGAATGATATTTTGCGATCATTTTTTGGGGACCGGCTGACTTCAATCATTTATTTCGTCGTGAAGATGAGAGTGGCAGAACATGGAGAAAATGTCAATCTTGGTGGGGAGAAAAGGCCAAAATTGCTGATATGGAATAGTCGAGATCACACTACGGAATGTACAAATAAAGAAATGGAAAAAAGAATTATAAATATAAATATTGTAATTTAAATCTAGAATCGTGGATATAAAAAAGCTAAAAATAATCATACTATAAAGATTGGCAAAAATTAATTTGATGTTGGATTTAAAGATTTTGATTTTCGCCTCGATATAATGATAAACATACAAATAAAAGAGCGCAAGAAATCATCATTTGGAAATAATATAAAAAAATGATTATTGCTAGATTGAATTTTAAAATCTATAATTTTATGATGATAATTTTTACCATTCTTTAAAGTTATTCTGTTTTAATTAACTTAATAATTTTATAGTAAATATTTTGGTCTATTGCACATTACGTAGTTCATCGAGAATGAGAGAAAGAGATTCAAGGACGAGATGGGACCAAAAACCCTGGATAACTGACAGTTCCATGGGCTGTTATCAGCAATCAGCAAATTTTTGAGCAGAAAAAGGCGACTGTCCGACGCCTTTGGGGTCAATTTGGCCCCCAAAATTTCGGAATAAATAGGCCACCAATGGAGCACAAAGGCACACTCGGCCAAAGCAGCCAACTCTCCCATCCCCTCCAACGACTCCGAGCAGTACCAGCAACACCACCCCTGAACAGGTCCATTTTGAACAGTTTCTTTTATTAAAATCGGCAATTTATTTTTTTAAGAAAATTCACAATTTAATAGTTCTAATGTAAAATTTAGGAAAAATCTTAATTTACTGTGCATGCTTTTTTTCAAAAAAATTATCCCGATTTTTCTTGAAATTTTATGGGAAATTTAAAGGATTTCAAATAAAAAATTTAGGCTTCTAAAATTATTTTTGATCTGGAAAGATTCAATAAAAAAAATATGTAAAAATAATTTATTATTTCACAGGTTCCGAACCCCGAAAGCTCAACCATGTTGCGGACCCTGGCGCTTCTGGCGCTCGTCTGCCTCTGCGCGGGTACCAAGACGTATCGCCCGCACCCATACCCGTACCGCACCGCACCACCCATGCTGGACACCTCCGATCTCGCAACCACCGAGCCGATGCCCTTCCGCGCCCACACCGAACACCGCTTCCTCTACAATGTGCAAATCGCATCCGGACTGGTGGCACCCTCCGATGAAGACGCCGCGGTAAGCAAAATCTCTATGCAGAATGAATAATTTTATGGAATTAAAAACCTCTAAAAAAACTATCCTAAAAATGATTTAACTATTCATTTATAATTCACAAAAATGCCCATTTACCATAATCCCTACTAAAATTCTTCCATTTTAGTCGATGCCCCAGCAAAAGGCTGTGATGCGCGGCCAATGCCTCGTCCGGCTCCAATTCGCCTCCGAACGACATGCACAACTTCGCCTGGAACAGTGCCGAGTCGGAGAGCAGAACGAACCGATGTCGGAGCCGCAAAAGGTGCAGCCGATGAGCGCCTTTGAACCGGTCAGTCCAAAGAGCATGAGCTCTAACAATCATCGGCTTAAGTTCTAAAATTTTGGCATAGGTAATTATTCATCCGAAAATTAGGGCAACGTTTAATTTCAGGGTTGATTTCTGATATTCTAAGAAGCAGGAATCATAAAGTCAGATTTTTCCAAAATACGATATTTCTTGTTAACTTTTAGGATTTCCACTTTTAGACCATAATAATAGAATTATGATTAACCTAATCTTACAATTTATCTATTTTTCATCTTTTAATTTATTATAAAAGTTAAATATCGATTTTCATTCGCTTTTGAATCCAAAAATTTTAAGAAATTGATCCCCGAGGACATGCAAAAGCAGCTGGAGTTGCCGTGCCAATTCAGCTACGAGGACGGCGTGATCGAACACGTCCAATTCCACGAAGAGGACGACGTGTGGTCCAAGAACATGAAGCGGGCGGTGCTGAACATGATCCAGGTACAGCTGGAATTCCTTTAAATAAAAATCAAAAAATGGAAATTCAAAGTTCAAAATGTATTTTCCGACCCTTTGGCAGTAAATTCGCAAATATTAAATTCATAATTCATCTATTTACATCTATATATTCTACATCTATATATTCCAAAAAATTACTAAAAATTGGATGAATATTTATCAAATTTTTCGTATAGTTCTGAGATGCAAAAAAGTTATTTTTTTTTATTTTGTAGATGAAAAGGGAGCAGAACATCGAGATGGCCAACAAGAGCAAGACCTACACCGTTCACGAGGTAAAGAAACTTCAGAAATCGAAAAATTGAAGGGGTTAAATTTAAGAGCATGCATAGACATAGAAAAAATGTAAAAATAAATTATTGAGTCGAAAGAAGATGTAGTAATTAATTTTAATTAATTTTGGGATAAATCTATTCGATGGACGGCTTTACGCAAAAGTTAGAATTTTTCAATGCATTAAACAAAATTAATTTTTTGTAATTTTTTATAGATTATTTTTATTTTTCAGACCACGCTAGAGGGTGCCTGCCAGACCAGCTACACCATCTACAAGCTACGGGGCCAGCAGCAGCAGCAGTTCAACGTCACCAAGAGCATCAACTTCAAGCAGTGCCAGCAGGTCGCGGATGTTGCCTACGGGTACCAGACCCAGCAGCCGCAGGCCAAATGCGCAATGTGCCAACACGAGTAAGATTTTTAAAATTTCATTTCTGATATAAATTTAGTAGACTTTATATATTATATCAGGGTTCCCAACTCCCAAGACCACTAAATAAGGACACCAGGGTCAAAATCTAAGATTTTAGGGTCAAAAATAAGGACGCTTTTAAAAACGCAAATTTTTCGTCAATATCAAACAAAAAATCGAATTCTTAATTCAAATCAATGATATTTCTTAACAGAAAGAATTTTTCTCAACAGTTTCAATCACCAATAATTCAATTTCTTAAGAAAATTGATCATTTTTGATGAAAATTCATTAAGAGGGGTGCAGTGTCGGCGGACCCGATAGGGGCCGCCGGAGAAAATTTTGGAAATTGAGCCTTATTTTCTTAAGAAAATCAGTCATTTTTTCTAGATTTTTTTTTGAAGGTATTCATTAAGAGGGGTGCCATGTCGGCGGTCCCGATAGGGGCCGCCGGAGAAAAATGTGAAAAATAGATCTTTTTCCTTAACAAACTTGGTCTTTTTTTGAATAAAATCTTCCAAAAATCCAAAAATAAGGACAAACTAAGGACAGGGATCGAAAATAAGGACAAATCTTAGAAATAAGGACATTTAATTTTTCTAAGATTGGGACCCCTCAAAATAAGGACAAATCTTAGAAATAAGGACGTTTGGGAACCCTGTATTATATTTCGAAAAAAATCTGAATTTGCTCAAATAAAATCCTTAGAAATTGGTTAAATTTTTCTTTATTTTTCGTAAATTGGCCCAAAATAAGAAGAATAAATAGTAAAGGAAATTTTCCCCCAATGGGAAATTCGCAACAACAATTCTTCCACAAGCTAACCTTATTGATATTTATCAAATCTTTTTTTTAAGATTCTGGAGTCAACAACAACGTGAACAGCAACCGAATGACGAGCAGCATCCATGCGCAAAGTGCGACCCGAAAGAAGTGAAGGAACAGGAGGTGAGTCATCTAAGGATTTTTTATGAGCTCTAAAGGGATAGATTAGTTTCTGAACCATCTGTTTCTTCAAGTTCTGGCCATTTCTATATTTTTCTGATTATTTAAGCTCGGATTTATAGTTGTAGCCTTCTTATTTTTGATTCTTATTGCTCTCATTGCCCATTTTTTCTTTTAATATTCTGATTCTTCTCACCATCTTTTCTAAATTATCCTTGATCTCCGGCGTTTTAGTTGGACCGCTCCACGGTAATCCGGTGCCAGATCCAGCAGGACCAAGACCAACCCAATGCCCTGAAGCGATGTGAACTGGTCTCCCAGTACGTGTACCGGAACAGCAAGATCGAGGACGGCAAGTACGGGTCGGCCATGCAGATGGTGGTCAGCGCCAGCCTGGAAGCTCGCGGAGGCGCACAACTGCAAGCGGAAGCGGAACAGCAGATTCCGGCATTCGAGAGCGGCAAGCAGGAGTCGATGATGTACTCCAACCAGTGGGAGATGGACGTCAAGCGCTTCTACATGGTCAGTAAATTTATTCTAAATATTTTCTTAAATTTTAACCTTTGACATTTTGCAGTTCGGCGACGACGAATTCGGCCAAAACGGCAAGGACTCGCCTTTCGCGCGTGTGCCGAAAATGCAGCAGGCGGAGCAGGCACTGCGCAAGTTGGCCCAAGCGATGGAGGACAAGCAGCGCGGCATTGAGCAACAGGCACCTGCGCAACTGCAACGCCTCGTGGAAATGTTGCGGATGAGCACAGAGACGGACCTGAAGAGCATCGAGCAGAAGGCACAGAACGCGCAGGAGAATCAGATCTTCATGAACGCAATGGCGGTGTGCGGAACGCGCAACTGTGTGGCACGACTGGCAGAGAAGATCAGGAACAAGGTGGGGAAGAACAAGGTTTTCACAATCTTATAGATCCTATTAAAATTTATTTTTTAGCCTTTATTTGACTAATCTTCATTTATTACATTTTCCAGGAGATCAACTCGGCCCAAGCTGTGCAGGCTCCGCTGGCGCTGAACCAGATCCCGGCCCCGTCCGACCCTATCGTCCAGGAGATGGAGCAGTTGTGCACCAGCAGTGAAGCCGTCAAGGAACAGCCCGCACTCAAGCAGTCCTGCTGGCTGACCTTCGGCGCCCTGGTCAACGAGTTGTGCCAGTACAGCATGGAGCAGAACATCAACAACGGACAACAGACAGAGTTCTTCCAGGAACAACAGTGCCCGATGGCCAAGAAGCAGCAGTACAAGGAGGTCAGTATCAGTAGTAAAGATGCATTTTTACTTGGCCTTAATCTTTGAAAATACATTTGAAGTTGACCTTTTTGGCACAGATCTGATATAAAGTAAAATATGCAAAAGTCACTTCCCAAAAAATTTGAAGTATTTTTGTAGGATTTTAAAAAAGACAAGGCATTAGAAATTTTTATTTTTCTTAGATTTTTGACCTACCAAATCAGGATAATTTTATTTGATCGGTGGATTTTTGACCCAAATATTGGGACCTAAAATTGATAATCATAAATACATATCTCGTAGCTTGGTGTGCATATTAAAATTTTTTAAAGGTCTTATCTTATCTGACTTATACGAATTTTATAGATTTTTTATAATAAAAAATATCTGCTAACTTTCATTTCATCTCAGTCGATGCTGAATGTGTACAAGAACTCGTACTGCATCTACGACAAGATGGTGGCACTGAACGCACTCGGAAATGCCGGCTTGGACATCAGCGTCATGGACCTGGAGCAGATCATCCGCGATGCAAGCGAAGCACGCGTTGTGCGCGTCAAAGCCATCGACGCACTGCGCCGCCTGCGCGTCCGAATGCCGCACCGGATCCAGCGCATCCTGACGCCCATCTTCCAGAACACCCGAGAACATCCACAAGTCAGTTTAGTGAATGGAATATAATTTATTTTCTGAGTCATTTTTGACCAAAAAAGCACATTTTTACAATAAAACATAAAAAATTAAAGTAAAAATTGATAAAAAAAAAAGACTAACAATTTTCCTGAACCGTAGGTGCGTACCGCGGCATTCGCCATCATCATGTACACCCAGCCAAAATCGCAGTTGGTGGACCAGCTGATGTACACCATCGGCAAGGAGCCCAACAGGCAAGTGCGCGCGTTCGCCTACCGCACCATGAAGATGATGGCCAACTCGCAGAACCCCAACGAGCGCAAAATGTGAGTGAATACAGTAGGAAAATGTGAAAATGTCCATATTTTATATGGTAATTATTTACTGTATTCCACGGACAATTTCAGTGCCCAGCACATCAAGGCCGCCTTGAAGGTTGCCAATGTTGACGAGGACGAGTTGCGCGCCATGAGCGGCAAATGGCAAGTGCCATTGTTGTACAACGCGAAACTGCGCGAGGGCCTGTTCGCCACCGTGGCGACAACCATCTCCACACGGTCCGTATTGCCCGTCTACGCGCATGCCCAACTGGACTCGCAGTTCAACGAGCAATTCCAGGTGTGGTCGGTCATGTCCATTAATGCAATTTTCGATGTTGTAATTGTGTATTATTTATAGAATTATATTTATTATTTCCAGCACAACGCCATGAAGTTGTACATGATGCAGCAGGAGGCGGAGCAGTGGTACGGGCAGATGACCGACAACTTCAAGCAGTTCACCAGCATCAGCAGGGCAGAACGCCAGACCAAAGGACGACACAACGATAAGTTGCGCAACATCTTCAAGATCCTGGGCATCAAGAACAGACTGTCCGACAACTACTACCAAGAGGAGGTGAGATCAGGAAAAATAATCTAATTTATGCATCACAACTCTGAATCATGAAAACTGATACCATTCAAAAATGCGGAATAGATTTTCTGAATCCGGAATTCTTGTTTTTTAAACGATCTATGGTATTCTAGTATCATTCATTTTTGCATCAAAAATGTAAAATTATNTCTCTATAGGATGGCAACACGATGGAGCAGTCCCAGAACATGAACCAGCCCTTCGCCATGCTGTGTCTGCGCACCAACGACGTGGACCGAGGCTTCTGGGCTCTGGACATGCACATCATGTCCGAGCAAACCAAAAAGATGCTGAACGGAGAAATGTGAGAAACAATTTGCATAAAAATCCAAATCATAAACAGGGAAAATATTACTGATTTAAAAAGCCAGAATATAAAAAATAAACTGGAAATTAACTTACCCAAAATGAAAAGAAATGGAAATCAGGAAAAAGTTTTACTAAATTCGTATTCAATTTTTATATAACGAAATTTGGAAATAATCCAAAAATATATTTTACGAAATCGTAAATATTTTGCACCAAATTTACGATTTTTTGTTATTTTCTATTAATTCGAAAATTCCTATTTGCAGGAACATGCTTGGCTTTGTCGAGCTGGTGCAGAACCAACTGCAACCCATCATCGACGGCGCCATGGTGGGCAACCTGAACGAGAAGCAGGCCCGGATCCCGACCTCCGCGGGAGTGCCTTTGAAGCTGCTCAACTCCATGCCGATGATGACCAACATCCAGCAGGGCCAGGCCCGGATCAGCATCAAAATGGACGACATCATCACAATGGGCATGAAGGCGCAGGTCACCGCATCCGTGGCGCACATCCAGAAGATGGTCAGTATGGCATTTTGGGAAGTTTTAAAGACAAATCATGGCACATACTAATCCTCTGTTTTTTGCCATATTTCTAAAAGTACGATCGAATCCTTGTTCTACTGGATAGTTCGAGCATAGCTCAATTATTCATTATATATTTTTATGCCATTCTAAATTATTCCATGATCGGAAAATCGGAATAAATTTTTATTCTTATTTGTTGCCCTATCTCTTTCAAATATTTTTTTCTCATTTAGCAATCAAAATTAGGCATTTTTCATCAATTTGTCCCTCAACAGGAGTGTTGGACCCCCTTCCTGGTCTCGGGCATGCAGTCCATTCGCTCGGCCGAGCTCAACCTTCCACTTGATGCGGAAATCAACGCGGATCTGCGACAGGCTGCGATCAGCATCAAGGTGATGATTTTACTTCTTTTAGCACTTTAGAGAGTCAACCCAAAAATATTTTCCTTATCAACTTTTGGACATATTTAAATTATTGGGTCCGACCAATCCAAAAAATCCGATACATAGTATCGATTAAATTATAATTTTATAAATCTTGTCTAAATCCTTCAAAGTATTAGTAAAGGCAGATGTTTTTTAATCCTATTAAATTGAATCAAAAATTCCCTCCGCAGGTGAACATGCCGCGTCAGGAGACCCAACTGGCGGCGATCCACTCACTGCCCATCACCTACACCGCCACTGTGGACCCGCGCACCGGACTCATGAACGGGCCCAGCCAGATGCGCACCATCCACAACCTGAAGCTGGAACGACAACAACACGAGATGGACACAATGTGGAAGACCATGGGGATGCCGATCCGCGTCCAAGGTGAGCTGATCAGATCATAAACAGAATGTATGAGCAATTTATAAGAAGAAAAATCTGATAGCAATCGATCAGAGAACGAATTTGATTCTGATTTCCAGGATTCTTCCACTGCCCCTCCACGCCTAGCTTCGAACAGCTCGTCCAGATGCTGATGGCCACCGAGAACCTTGTCCATATCACCTACCAGCCGGAACAAAACAGTCCGCGCGAGTTGTTCTTCCGTGCAAAGAGCGCCTAC
>LDKF01000035.1:35060-53190 GCA_001026735.1 Rotylenchulus reniformis
GGGGCATCGTGCAACAGCGCATCCAATCTGACCGGTTTTGGCCCATGCTTGCTGGAATCGCAATATTTTAAAATAATAAAAAATCAGATTCCACAAAGAATGCATTTCAAAAATCCATCCAACTTTCCCGTCCCTCACCTGAGACCAATGTCCGATTGGGTACCAGTTGGTGGAGTTCAGCACCAGACTGCATTGGATCCCGTTCTGCTTCAGCTCGCTCCACCAAGAATCACAAGCTGCCTGCACGACCATCGCTGAAAATTGCAGAATATTAGGAACAGGATGGACCAGAGATGTTGGCCATTACATAGTTTATATACCTATCGTATTTCCTCTATTTTGATATACCAGGTTTTATATTGCAAATTTATGTTAATAATTTCATCATAATTCTTACGCTGGACCGTAGTTACACACCACGTAGGTTTTCCAGGTGGAGTTGGGGCATCGCGCAACCGCACAGCCAATCTGACCGGTTTTGGCCGAAGCTTGCTGGAATCGCAATATTTTAAAATAATAAAAAATCAGATTCCACAAAAAATGCATTTCAAAAATCCATCCAACTTTCCCGTCCCTCACCTGAGACCAATGTCCGATTGGGTACCAGTTGGTGGAGTTCAGCACCAGACTGCATTGGATCCCGTTCTGTTTCAGCTCGTTCCACTAGGAATCACAAGCTGCCTTCACGACAATTGCTGAAAAATGCATAATATTAGTAACGGGTTGGACCAGAGATCTTGGCCCTTACATAGTTAATATACTTATGTCCATACATGGATTACTTTATGCATTCGGGCCATATATGTACCAAATTTTTCACGTTCTCTAATCTTACATACTTCTCGCCATAAAAAACTCTACCCTGAATTCTACATTATGTATTCTAGCTAACTTATACATTTTAAGTTTTAACACACAACTTTTATTCTGCTGTTAATTCCTCATTCATGATAGTAAAGTATAGGTATATGACTTTCAGTGTTGGCAAAAGCTCCTGCTCCGGAGCTGGAGCCGTAACGGAGCCAAATTTTTGAAAAGGCTGGAACTGGAGCCAGAGCCAACATTTGTGAAGGGCCGAAGCCGAAGCCCGGAGACGAATTTTTGTACCTCCGGAGCCGGAGTTTTTTTTTAAGGAGCCGAAAATTTTTAGGCCCGGAGCCAGAAATTTTGAAGGTCGGAGCCGGATCCCGGAGCCGAATTTTTGTAACTCCGGAGCCGGAGCTTTTTCTTTACGGAGCTAAAAATTTTTAGGCCCGGAGCCAGAAATTTTGAAATGTCGGAGCCGGATCCCGGAGCTGGAGCCGAAAATTCTCATTTTCCCAATACTGGTGGCTCTATTGTATCTTGTATCATCACCTATTTCATCTTTTGACTGTATAATCGGTGAGTGTTGTGAGCTTGTAAAGCATTAGCCTAGCCTCCTTATTTCTTTCATAAGTGATAATACACCACTAATACCTGGCGTGACTTTTGCGGACTTATTATAATTCGGCTCAAACATAATCTAAGAAACCATTCTAGGTCAAAAAATAAAATAAAAATTACCTACAAAAATAGGTTTAATCGCATTTAAATTGGCCCACAATAAAACTAACAAGGAAGATTTTTGAAGTGCCTCACCCCGATTTATTGGGGACCCTTTCCAATTTGTAGAGCATCCGCGCTAACCACGGCATTGTCCTATTTATTTGGGCCACAAATGGCATTGAGTATTTATAGCAAATTTTCTATATGAGTTTTCGGCGTGCATTAGGCGCCGAAGAACGGTGCTGCGCCGAATACCACGCGTAAAGCACGCCGAAAAATCATATAGAAAATTTGCTATAAATTATAAAGTGATTTTTTATATAAATCTGCTATAAATATAAAGTGATTTTTTATAAGCAATAAAAAATGAATTTCGAAATTTGCTTTGTGATGCCTATTGAAACGGTCAATAAATAACTATCTTCATTAGAAAAATTATTAAAAAATGAAAAAACTTGACAAATAAAATTTTCAAGAAAAATTGATATTTTAATGTCAGATCAAGTAAATGTGTAAATAATTCATAATTATATCTGTTTTTTATGGACAAGGATATTTTTATTTTTATTTTTTCTTCACATTAATCTCACAAGTCAGCATTTTTGTAAATTTTTTTTATTTTTTTTTATTTTATTATTCTAACAGGAAGCATTTTTATAAAAAAACGACACTATTCAAATTTGTTTATACTAGACTATCCTTGTGATTTGGGGTCCAAGAAATTTTTCATGAAGTCGTTATACAATAATTTGATGAGCTCTGTTTCGAATAAGCTAATATGTGATGATAAATGATTTTTTTAATTTCATTTGATCATCTGATGAGCATTGAAAAAATACTGACTGAGAATAACGTGAAGAATGCCTGTTTTTTAAACTCCTTTTGGGTAAAGGAGTTTAAATCTATTGAATGGTCTTTTTACGTTTGTTTTTTTTCAAATTTGTACTACCTATGTTAATAGTTGTTATCTTAAATATACAAATCTAGATAACCTAATATCTTAAAATATCTGAATTCAAAAATAAAATTTAAAGAAAATAACAAAAAAAAATGATTTAATAATTCGTTTATACTCATAATCAGCCGGCCAGCATCAAATAAAATATTGGGTTAAATTTAGCGAAAATGACATTTATTAGGATTAACTTGTTGTATAACGAATGATCAGCAGAGGGATAATTATTTCAAAAAAGTAAATTACCAAATTACTAAATTTTTCATCATCCTCATCATCATCACAACCATCCGCAAGCACGACATGCTAGTTTCCCACAGCTTAGATCGGGACGTAGCATGCCGAGAACTTTGACCTGGGCATGATAACAGTTGTTGGAGATCAAGCTGTCCAAATTTTTAAGGAATTTTTTAAATATCGATATTTATTATTCCTAGTGGATTAGGTTCTTTTTTCATTCTCTCTTTTTCAATCACTTTCAGAAGAATAAAAGCATTTAGTATAAAATCAATACTTAGTTTAAAAAATCTTAGACCCTATTATAAATCGCTTTTATTAACTAAAAAGGGAGGTTTCCGAGGTGCCGCACCCTGATTACTTCGGGATCCAGCTCAACCTTTATTTCGCCTAAAATTATTTCGCCTACCGCTTATTTCGCCTACACCTTATTTCGCCTACTCTGATTTCGCCTACAACCTTATTTCGCCTACAATATTTTCGCCTACAACTTAAAATTTTTATAAAAAATAAGAGGAAGGACTGCTATATAGGTGAGTGCTGTATGATTTTTAATTTTTTAATGCAAATTTTTTTATTGTTGGGCTCGCCTAAAATTAGGCTAAAAACTAGGCGAAATTTTGTAGGCGAAATAATTTTAGGCGAATTAAAGCATCCCCGGGACCCGTTCCAATTTATAGGGAATCCGCGCTAATAACCGCGACAGTATCACATTTATTTGGACTACAAATTATTATGAATTTTCATATTAATTTTCTAAATGATTTTTAGCGTGTTTTAAGCATCGTTTTTAAGCTGTTCTTTGGCGTTTAAAGCACGGTATAAAATCATATAGAAAATTAATATAAAAATTCATAATAATTTACAGCCCAAATAAATATGATACTGTTGCGGTTAGGGCGGATTCTCTATAAATTGGAATGGGTCCCGAAGCAATCGGAGTGCGGCACTCGGGAACCTCCCGTGTAAGTTTAGCCGTGAGGGAGAAAAAAGGAGCTCGTAAAAATTTTTTAAATTAGAATTTAAGAATTTAATCAAGATCAATATATTATTATTATTTACATTATTATTTTTCTTTTACCTGTAGCCCCGCGGTGCATTCTGAACAAGGTAGGCCATGGTACATTTGCGCGTCGGGTTTTCCCATTCCCAGGTGCCTGTCCATTTCCCGTAGTTGACATTTGCGCTTCGGGGCTTCGTCACTTCCGTGCCATGGTTGTTGTTCTCGATGAAATACCCAAAGAAAAAAAGATATTTTCAAATTAAAATACGAGTAAATTCCTAGTAATTTTGCATAAAAATCAGCTCAACTAGACTTTGAAGCATTTTTATTCTTTATTTTACTAAATAAAATCTTAGATTCTTTTTCACAATTTTTTTTGTATTATAAGTCTGAATTTTTCTTAGGAAAAATATTGGCCATGATCACTCACTCTCTGCCCAGATGGGTTCGCACTAGGACTCCAACATGAGGCACCGGTCGCCATCCGTCACTTTCCTGAAAGGGTTATATTTTTAAAATCCAAAATATTTCGTCAAAAAATCAGTCATATATAAATTCAGTAAAATTGTATACCAAATATTTCTGATTAGTCATAATGATTGCAGGAAATTTGAATGGTTCCCAATGAAAAATTGTTGGCATTATGGGATGAGAATTTAAAAAAATACCTGAAAACATCGATAAGCAGTCACCCATTCGTCAACCCAATATGCCGATTCACCAAGTTGGTAAGCACTGTATTGTGGCCATAAAACGGTTGCAGATTCTGAAGAGGAGGATCTGCTACTGCCCCAGTCCCACCAAGCCGACGACACCCTTGTTGCAAGCATTAGAAGATGCCATGTCAATGGGAGCAGCAAAAGGTTTGTTAGCATGGCCTAAATAGTCAATTTAAAAATTATATAATTAATTTAATTTTAAAGAATAAAATTGATTTTCTTTAAAAACCGATTTTTATTTATACTATAGGCCAAGTTTATGATCTATAGATATTTATTTATTTTTTTAATTAATTACTCAACTAAACAGTTTAATTAAATTAATTTATTTTAGCCCATAAAATAATAAATTATTTATTTTTGGATATATTTACATTCAAAAATATAATTAAAGCCGGTGATAATTATAAAAGGCATGCATCATGAATCATGAAAAAAAAACTTTTGGATTATCCCAATTTATTCTTTCTCATCCCTAATCCTATCAAATAGGATGAATTTATTACTTATTAGCTTTCTACAATTTTTTGCTTTAGTAAATATGCTTCTTTTGCATATTGACTAAAGCAAAAAAAAGAGCATATTAGTCAAATGCTTTTTTTATTTCGTTTTGAGGTATACCTTTTCCTTTCACTCTCACAAGTCAGTTACTTTTGATTGTCATCAAAACTGCTTGTAAAAATTATTATTGGTGATTACTATTTATCAGCAGAGTTTCAAAAAATGATCGGACGACACCACTGTTCGGGTCCATTTCATCCATCAATCACACATCCATTAGCTGTTGATACTAAATTAGCACAAAAAATCCATTTTTGTAGTGATTGAATGTATTTTAATGGATATTATTTAAGTTTCAATTAAATTATAGTAATGTATTCAAAAACGAACTAACTTGAAAATGAATGGTAGAAAACTTATCAGGAAGGGGAACAGCTGCATGGGCTTTGAGAAAAAGGTGTACCAAATGGCAAAATCTAAAATAAAACTTCTAGGCTAATATATAAAGGCAAATATGAGCAGTTTTTCTGCACTTTTCAGCCATGCTTTTTTTATAGCTTTAGCCCTATAAATTTCACAAAAAGCTGTAAATTTGGCGCTTATTTTTAACGTCCTAACACCGGCAAAACTCCGGGTTCAGGATTGGAAGATATTAGTGGTGTTACGAGACCAAATTTTTCCGAGACTCGAGAGTCGATACCGAGACTCTCGAGTCTCGGAAAAATTTGACCCCGAGACTCGAGACCGAGACCCAAAAAAACCGAGAAAAGTCTCGACTTGAGACTCTCGAACAGCACTAGAAGATATCTTGCTGCCCTTTTTCATCTCTCCTCCTTCTTCTCCGATCTCGATAACAGCACAGCAAGCCTGACCAAATCATCGTTGGTTTAACAAAAAATTAGATGAATCAACAGCGGTAATTTAGAGTGGAATAAGCGCCATGGGAAATCCTCTACAATCATCTTTTTTATTGCCTTTGAAATATATTACTTCGCTTTTTTATGAATTTTGTTTAGTTATTTTATTTTCCAGAGAAAGTATGTTAAAAAATATTTTTACAAATTACAATTGGTTATGAATTTTTTATATTTTAAGGAACTTAATTATCACTCATAAATGTTCTAGAATAATAATTAAAATATTTTTAATGTAAACCAGATTTTGATTTCTTTTAATCATGGAATAAATATTTTTCATTCTTTTATCAATGGTCAAATAAATTGGGCAATTTATTTTATTTATGTCCCGAATTCCTGTGCTAACTTAGATTTAATTGTATCAAAAAGAGCCATTGAAAAATGAGTAAAATTATGCTCATTTATTAAAATGTATTTACATTTTAAAATTTACAATATACATCCAGCAGAATTGGATTTCACATTTTTCGGAATTGTAACAGAAATGCCCATTTGGCACTGTATTCTACAGTACGCTATAATCAATCATGGCATCAGACAAAGTCCGCTGGTACTGTTGCATGCGGCCCCGATTCCGGCACATCCACTGCATGCCGAACCCTTGGTGTACACGGTATGGCCAAGGTAGTTGCCCCTGCATAAATGAACCATTTTATATAATATAAACATGTAAACATAGATTTATGATAGCATTTGATGCTACATTACGAAATTGACAAAAAATAATAATATTAGACAGGGGTGCTCACGCGGATACCCGTGAGTACGGGCATGTAATATGTATGATTTTTGAAAAAATATACGGGTACGGGACCGGTATAAGTATCAGTTGATACTCATGGTACCCTCATTTACCCGCAATGATGAGTTTAAGAATTTGTCTACGACAGCCAATAGCCCTAACTTTAATGAAAATTCTTCATAAATTTTGTCTTAAGCATGGGTCAACATTTTAAATAGCGTTTTTTAAATTTAAAAATCTGAATGAATATTGAACATTCAAGTTCTTTTTAAAATTTTACCTAAATGGTATTATATGGCTAAAAAGTCGTGGGTTTAAAACATGATGAGACAAAAACAAATTAGTTGAAAACCCTGTTTGATATAGGAGGGTCCATATCCACAACTATGGTATAACATTGATATATAGTATTTATGAGTAGTATATTTTGGTAAAAAAAATCATAAAAATTCTTACGCCGGACCGTAGTTGCACACTACGTAGGTCTTCCAAGTGGAGTTGGGGCATCGCGCAACCGCACAGCCAATCTGACCGGTTTTGGCCCAAGCTTGCTGGAAATTGCAATATTTTAAAATAAAAAATCAAGCCTCTGTAAGCTAAGGTTGGACTTTCAAAAATCTGTCCAAATCTTCCGTCCCTCACCTGAGACCAATGTCCGATTGGATACCAGTTGGTCGAGTTCAGCACCAGACTGCATTGGATCCCGTTCTGCTTCAGCTCGCTCCACCAAGAATCACAAGCTGATTTGACGACCATTGCTGGAATTGGAGGATTGAAACAATTTCGATTTTGCTTTGTTATTTGTAGTTATCTTGGTGAAAATTTTAATCTACTTACGTATTATATCCTATGCAATTATTTTTTACTCAATTATCGTGATAATGGTTGGTTGAGCTGGAGTTGGAATCATTTCGTACTATTTCTCTATAATTTATATCTTGTTAGTTTTTAGTCAAGGCTTGAAGACCCCGATACGGGAGGACCAGTTTTTTGGGGGACCCGACAATTGAGGACCCATATCCCAATATTTTAAATTTAAATAAAATTAAATTTTAATAACTTCTCAAGTTCGATCTTCAAGATTTTCACAGCTTTTGAAGGCGAGAGTTTTTTAATTGTTTTTTCATGAAAATGTCGGGTTTTAGGGATCTTCGAATCCCTAATATCAGGTCCTCAAGTGCTGATATACATAGTATGGGTGTTATTTTTTATACATACCTATATATATCTTACCATGACCATGTATATGTCATATCTATACCATTCCATACTTTTATACTGACATTCGCTACAATTTACCATCAGTGACTGTTGAGGAGCTGGTCATGTACAGGTTCTCGCCAAGCCCGGGCCTTGTGGAGGAGCTGGAGTGGGACATGGTGCACTTGTTGGCCCAGCTCTGGGCGATGGACTCGATGGTTGCGTTGTACTTGAGCTGAATCAGATTGGCGCCTGCTGGCATCAGGCCCGTGATGTTGGCCGCCGTGCCCTTGGCCAACTGGGATCGGTAGGCATTGTGGCAGTCCAGAATGGCCTGTTGGTCAGCGGCCGAAAGACCGTGCACCAGCGAGGGCACTGAAAGATCGGAATTGATCAGAAAAATCAGTTTTTGTAGAACTCAAAGCTATCCAATCATTCGATCACTGATGATTTATTTGATAATAATTTGACCCCTGAATATGGTATCAAGATTATAGTACAGGATATGTATAATATGAAATTTTGAATGTTCTTAGAGTGTTCATGAATGATGTGAGCTTAATATATGGGTTTAAAGGGCCAAAAAACTTTTTCTAATAGGATTGTGGATGCCATATAAAGTTGACCAGCAAATTTTTATTTAAATTTGAATAGCATTAAGCTCTATGAAAAATATGGTCTTAATTTGGATCCTAATGATTTTTAATTTATTTAGACCCCTGATCTTGAATCAAAAATTATGTTTAGTCCCTGTGATGATTAACATGAAAATTACGACGAGAAAGGCCATCATTGTTTCAGTATGGATGAGCAGCGAGAGCCAGGGATTATGAAAATTGTTTTTTTCGGATGAATGAGTGATCGGAATGGAATTTGATGGTTTGGATTAGGAGCATTGTTCTCCCCTTTTATACACTTAAAAATTGTTGTTGATAATGGATCTACGAAAAATAATCGGGCATTTTTGAAAGGTGTACAAACAGAAAGAGAGGAACCGTTCTCAGAAAATGGTTTATCAAAGTGCACATTTTTGCCTAATTTTAAACTTTAAAACCTCGAAAATTTCAAAAACAGTCTGGCTGAATACGAAAGTTTTTCGGCGGATCAACAACATCAGATGTGCAAATATGGAACACATTTTGGCGGTAAACTACCTTCCTTGCGATGGTATCGAATTTTAAGAGGACAAATACCTATAACAAATATACCTATTGCACTTTTATCTTTTCCCAAGCAACCGAGCAACTCAGAATGGCTTAAAAAATACAAAGATAATATTTAATATAAAGGAATTTTATCATCAAATTTTGATTAAATTTTAATGGAAAAAATTTAAAATTTGAGTTTAAAAAGTCAGTTCAAGATGTTGATGAGACTGATGAGAAGCTGGTAACCATATTTTTATTACATGGCATTTTTCATGAAAAAGGGGTTCTTACCATGTTTTTGCCATGATTTCTTCAGATGCTATGAAAAGCCATGATTTTAACCTTCCAAATAATGGATTTTTACCAAAAAATGTTCAATTTCCTTAAGGAAAAAAGATTAAATCCTCAAAATTTTCTCTGGCGGCCCCTGTTGGGGATGTCGACACCTTGTTTTTGCCACAATTTTGGAAAAATTTTTCCATGTTTTTGATGTTTGGAGAAGGTCACCCTGGTTTTGATGTTCGAAAATTATTTGTTTACAAATTGCACATTGCATATTTAATTATTTAATCCCATGCAAATACCTAATCTCTGATTATTTTGCGCATTTTTGATCTCACGTGAATCTCGTGTTAAATAGGTGACAATCCCATTCTGCTGATGTAAACCAAATATTTTAACTCAAAATAAAGATCTGAATCTCTCCTTCAATTTTACCAGACTCGGGACAAAAATAAAAAAATGAAAGAAGTTTTTGAAAAATAAAAATTCAAGCCTTTTCTTGCATTTACTTTCATATTAATTTCTGAAAAACAATATTCATCTTCTCCGTTGGCCTAGTGGCAAGGCGTCTGTCTTGTAAACAGAAGATCGCTGGTTCAATTCCAGCACGGAGCAAAATTTTTTATGTTTTAATTTTCCAAAAAAATTCTCAAAATATGTAACAAGAGGATCTCTAAATACCTATTAGACAAGTAAAAAATAAATAATCAATTTTTAAATCCTTTAATAATTATTGAATTTCTATAATTTTCATTTTTTAATAATTTCCATATCATATGTGGTGGTGAAATTGATGGATGGGTGGTGTAGGGGGGGGGGACAAGAATGATATTTTTTAATCAGTTTTTTGGGACCGGCTGACTTCAATCATTTCGTCGTGAACAGCAGCAGGAGAGGTCGATCATGGAGGACTGTCAATCTTGATGAGGAAAAAGCCAAAAATTGCTGGTATGGAATGGTCGAGATCATACACTATGGAATGCACAAATAATGAAACGCATAAATTAGGAGAATTATGAATAAAAAATAATAATAAAAACGTATCATAAACCCTATATATGTAAATATCGTAAATCCAAAATCAATGCTATAAAAAAATAAATTTTTTGGATATATAGACTTTTTTTTGAAATTACATTTATTTTTTATGTTTTTAATTTTCCAAAAAAAAATTCACAAAATAACAAGAGGATCGCTAAATATTAGACAAGTAAAAGATAAATAATCAATTTTTAAATCGTAATTATTTTTAAAAATTTGCATTTCTATAATTTTCATTTTCTAATAATTTCCAAATCATATGTGGTGGTGAAATTGATGGATAGGTGTAGGGGGGCAAGAATGACATTTTTTGATCAGTTTTTTGGGACCGGCTGACTTCAATCATTTCGTCGTGAAAAGCAGCAGGAGAGGTCGATCATGGCGATACTTCAATCATGATGAGGAAAAAGCCAAAAACTGCTGGTATGGAATGGTCGAGATCATACACTATGGAATGCACAAATAATGAAACGCATAAATTAGGAGAAATATGAATAAAAAATAATAATAATAATAACGTATCATAATCCATATATACGTAAATATCGTAAATCCAAATAATAGCTATAAAAAAAGATAAAATGGATTTATGGTTTTTATTTAAACGAAAAATTAAATATAAACTCTTTAATTAATACTCTGATAAAATATGCAAAATAAATGGGAAGAAAAATAAACTAAAATAATGGAAAAAATCAATTAAAATGGGGAAAATACACAAAAATGAATCAAGCACCAATTATGATTAATGAAAAGTAAAATTATAAATACGATATTATTTTGCAAAGAAAATTTAAGAGCTCAAAATTTTTAAAGCTTTAAACAATTATTTTTCAATTTAATTTATTAATTTCATAGTTTTGTATTATTCCGTCCAATTTTGGTTTAATATATCTTTCGTAGTTCAACAGAGCAAGAGAAAAAGAGGTTGCAGACGATATTGGCCCAAAGAGATGGAATAACTGACAGTTCCATGGATTGTTATCAGCAATCAGCAAATTTTTGAGCAGAAAAAAGGCGACTGTCCGACGCCATTCGGGGTCAATTTGGCCCCCAAAATTTTGGAATAAATAGGCCACCAATGGAGCACAAAGGCACACTCGGCCAAAGCAGCCAACTTCTCCCATCCCCTCCAAGGACTCCGAACAGTACCAGCAACACCACCCAGAACAGGTCCATTTTGAACACTTCTTTTATTAAAATCAGCAGATTTATTTTTCCTAAGAAAATTCACAATTTCATACTATTAAATTCGAGGACAAATCTTAAGATACAATGTAGGATTTTTTCAAAAAAACCCAACTTTCCTGGAAATCTCATGAGAAATTTAAAGTATTTCAAACATTTATAGGCCTCTAAAATTATTTTTTATCTTGAAAGACAATAAAAAAATAAATAAAAAATTTTTTCTAGTTGCAGGAATTCAAACCTCGAAAGGCTCAACCATGTTGCGGACCCTGGCGCTTCTGGCGCTCGTCTGTCTCTGCGCGGGTGCCAAGACGTACCGCCCGCACCCATACCCGTATCGCACCGCACCATCCATGCCGCAAATCTACGATGCGGATCTCGCAACCACCGAGCCGATGCCCTTCCGCGCCCACACCGAACACCGCTTCCTCTACAATGTGCAGATGGCATCCGGACTGGTGGCACCCTCCGCCGATGAAGACACAGCGGTAAGGGAAATCCTTAAGAATTATGCAGAATAATAATCTGAATAAAGTAAAATCCAAAAATGAAGTCCAAGGTTTATTTTTTCAAATTAAAAAATTGGCGGAATTGATAACCTATAAAAAGACATCAAAAAATGATTTTTATTCATTTTATAATTCAAAAATGCTCATTTATTATAATCCTTACTAATTATTTGTCCATTTTTAGTCGATGCCCCAGCAAAAGGCTGTGATGCGCGGCCAGTGCCTGGTCCGGCTCCAATTCGCCTCCGAACGCTATGCACAGCTTCGCCTGGAGCAGTGCCGCATTGGAGAGCAGAACGAACCGATGTCGGAGCCCCAAAAGGTGCAGCCGATGGACGCCTTTGACCCGGTCAATTCAAAGAACATAAACCATAACAATCATCGATTTAAGCTCTAAGATTTTGGCATAGGTTGAAACTGAAATTATTCACCCGATAATTACGGCAACATTAAAGTTCAGAACATAGGATTTCTGATATTCAAAGAAAGGAATTTAAAATCAGATTTTTTTCTAAAATATGTTATGATGTTTCTTTTGAAGTTTTTGGTTTTATCATTTTTGAAGGTTAGCCTAAAGTCGCAGTTTAACTAATTTTCTTTTTTATCAAAGGTCTAACTTAAAAAGCACTTTTATTCGTTTGGTATCCCAAATATTTTAAGAAATTGATCCCCGAGGACATGCAAAAGCAGCTGGAGTTGCCGTGCCAATTCAGCTACGAGGACGGAGTGATAGAGCACGTCCAATTCCACGAAGAGGACGACGTGTGGTCCAAGAACATGAAGCGGGCGGTGCTGAACATGATCCAGGTACAGCTAGAATTCTTATGAATAAAAAAATGGATGGAAATGGAAGTTTCAAAATGCATTTTCCGACCCTTTGGCAGTAAATTCGCAAATATTAAATTCATAATTCATCTATTTACAATTTAATCTATATACTCCAAAAAAATTACTAAAAATTGGATGAAAATTTATCAAAATTTTCCGAGATTCAAAAAAATTATTTTTTTTATTTTGCAGATGAAAAAAGAGCAGAGCATCGAGAAGGCAAACCAGAGCAAGACCTACACTGTTCCCGAGGTTTGGAATTCTATAAACCGAAAAATTTATTTGGATCATGTTTAAATAAATGGTCTTCCAATTGTTTCCTGCTAATAAATTGTAATAAATGCTAATAGATTTTTCATTTCCTGCTAATAAATCAGATTATTTCACCAGGGTTTAGTTATACCCTTTTTATCATATTTTGGTATTTCAGACCACTCTCGAGGGTGCCTGCCAGACCACCTACACCATCTACAAGCTCCGGGGCCAGCAGCAACAGCAGTTCAACGTCACCAAGAGCATCAACTTCAAGCAGTGCCAGCAGATCGCGGATGTTGCCTACGGGTACCAGACCCAGCAACCGCAGGCCAGATGCGCAATGTGCCAACAACAGTAAGGAGACTTTGAGGGTTCCAATTCCAATATAAAAATAATAATCCCGAGTTTTATAGAAATTCTTAACTCATAATGGTCAAATTTTTCTTTATTCCTCTTGGCCCAAAGGACAAGATAGGAAGGATTAATTAGTAAAGGAAATTTTTCTGTCCATGGGTTCAATTACCGTCATTAAAGCTAATTAATATTGTTTCAATTTATAGGATGATTATCAAATTATTTTTTTAAAAGGTTCTGGACCCAACAACAGAACGACGAGCAGAACCCATGCGCAAAGTGCGACCCAAAGGAAGTGAAGGAACAGGAGGTGGGTGTTTGGATATTCTATTTTTTAAATTTTTATATCAATTTTTTAATTTAAATGCTCATGTTATTCACTGTTATCTGTTTCGCTTTTTTTCAAGATATGGCTACATCCTTTTTCTTCTGATTCTATGTACTTTTCTTAATAAATTCTGTTCTTTTACTCTTGTTGTGCGGCTCTGATTCTGTTCACCATCTTTTCTAAATTATCTTGACCTCCGGCGTTTTAGTTAGACCGCTCCACGGTGATCCGGTGCCAGATCCAGCAGGACCAAGATCAACCAACCGCCCTGAAGCGCTGTGAACTGGTCTCCCAGTACGTGTACCGGAACAGCAAGATCGAGGACGGCAAGTACGGGTCGGCCATGCAGATGGTGGTCAGCGCCAGCCTGGAAGCTCGAGGAGGCGCACAACTGCAAGCGGAAGCGGAACAGCAGATCCCGGCATTTGAGAGCGGCAAGCAGGAGTCGCTGATGTACTCCAACCAGTGGGAGATGGACGTCAAGCGCTTCTACATGGTCAGTAAATTTATTCTAAATATTTTCTTAAATTTTAACCTTTGACATTTTGCAGTTCGGCGACGACGAATTCGGCCAAAACGGCAGGGACTCGCCTTTCGCGCGTGTGCCGAAAATGCAGCAGGCGGAACAGGCACTGCGCAAGTTGGCCCAAGCGATGGAGGACAGGCAGCGTGGCATTGAGCAACAGGCACCTGCGCAACTGCAACGCCTCGTGGAAATGTTGCGGATGAGCACAGAGACGGACCTGAAGAGCATCGAGCAGAAGGCACAGAACGCGCAGGAGAGGCAGATCTGCATGAACGCAATGGCGGTGTGCGGAACGCGCAACTGTGTGGCCCGACTGGCTGAGAACATCAAGAACAAGGTGGGTTAAAATTTTATAAACAAAATTACAATAAAATATTTTTTTTAAACTTTTATAACTGCTAAAAATCACTACATGTATGTTTTCTTCCAGGAGATCAACTCGGCCCAAGCCGTGCAGACTCTGCTGGCGCTGAACCAGATCCCGGTCCCATCCGACCCCATCGTCCAGCAGGAGATCGAGCAGTTGTGCACCAGCCAAATCGTCAAGGAACAGCCCGCACTCAAGCAGTCCTGCTGGCTGACCTTCGGCGCCCTGGTCAACGAGTTGTGCCAGTACAGCATGGAGCAGAACATCAACAACAACGGACAACAGATAGGGTTCTTGATGGAGGAACAACAGTGCCCGATGGTCAAGAAGCAGCAGTACAAGGAGGTCAGTATCTTACTATTACATTTCTATTACATTTTTTTTTCTTTTAAAATAAATTTTGATTGGCATCTTTGGTCACTCTTAAATATAAGAGATAAAAAATCTCCAAATTTGAAAATATAGATCGCTTAAAAAATTTCATTATTTTTATTCAATTTTTCAAAAAACCAAACCATTTAAAATTCTTGATCTGAACTAACCCATAGAATAAGGATAAATCTTTTAAATTTTATGATATATCTAACTTTTTAGTCTGGATTTCTGAAACCAGAACCAGATAACAATTCTCAACTTTGGTTCATTTTTTCTAGAATTTTGGACATAATTTTGTTTATCTAACTTTCATTTCTTCTCAGGCCATGATGACAATGTACAAGAACTCTGAGTGCATCTATGACAAGATGGTGGCACTGAATGCGCTCGGAAATGCCGGTTTGGACATCAGCGTCATGGACCTGGAGCAGATCATCCGCGATGCAAGCGAAGCACGCGTTGTGCGCGTCAAAGCCATCGACGCACTGCACCGCCTGCGCGTCCGAATGCCGCGCCGCATCCAGCGCATCCTGACGCCCATCTTCCAGAACACCCGAGAACATCCACAGGTCAGTTTAGTGGATCGACCAATAAATCATTATGACCAAAATTTATAATTCATATTTCAGTTTAAAAAAGTGTATTTTAAATGGAAAATTTGAAATTTTTTTTATAAATTTACCTGTACCACAGGTGCGTACCGCGGCATTCGCCATCATCGTGTACACCCAGCCAGAATCGCAGTTGGTGGACCAGCTGATGTACACCATCGGCAAGGAGCCCAACATGCAAGTGCGCGCGTTCGCCTACCGCACCATGAAGATGATGGCCAACTCGCAGAACCCCAACGAGCGCAAAATGTGAGTGAATACAGTAGGAAAATGTGAAAATGTCCATATTTATATGGTAATTATTTACTGTATTCCACGGACAATTTCAGTGCCCAGCACATCAAGGCCGCCTTGAAGGTTGCCAATGTTGACGAGGACGAGTTGCGCGCCATGAGCGGCAAATGGCAAGTGCCATTGTTGTACAACGCGAAACTGCGCGAGGGCCTGTTCGCCACCGTGGCGACAACCATCTCCACACGGTCCGCATTGCCCGTCTACGCGCATGCCCAACTGGACTCGCAGTTCAACGAGCAATTCCAGGTGTAATGCAATTTCCGATGTTGTAATTGTATATTTCAAAATTCCTTTTTATTATTTCCAGCACANTTTATAATTCATATTTCAGTTTAAAAAAGTGTATTTTAAATGGAAAATTTGAAATTTTTTTTATAAATTTACCTGTACCACAGGTGCGTACCGCGGCATTCGCCATCATCGTGTACACCCAGCCAGAATCGCAGTTGGTGGACCAGCTGATGTACACCATCGGCAAGGAGCCCAACATGCAAGTGCGCGCGTTCGCCTACCGCACCATGAAGATGATGGCCAACTCGCAGAACCCCAACGAGCGCAAAATGTGAGTGAATACAGTAGGAAAATGTGAAAATGTCCATATTTATATGGTAATTATTTACTGTATTCCACGGACAATTTCAGTGCCCAGCACATCAAGGCCGCCTTGAAGGTTGCCAATGTTGACGAGGACGAGTTGCGCGCCATGAGCGGCAAATGGCAAGTGCCATTGTTGTACAACGCGAAACTGCGCGAGGGCCTGTTCGCCACCGTGGCGACAACCATCTCCACACGGTCCGCATTGCCCGTCTACGCGCATGCCCAACTGGACTCGCAGTTCAACGAGCAATTCCAGGTGTAATGCAATTTCCGATGTTGTAATTGTATATTTCAAAATTCCTTTTTATTATTTCCAGCACAACGCCATGAAGTTGTACATGATGCAGCAGGAGGCGGAGCAATGGTATGGGAAGATGACCGACAACTTCAATCAGTTCACGAGCATCAGCAGGGCAGAACGCCAGACCAAAGGACGACACAACGATAAGTTGCGCAACATCTTCAAGGTCCTGGGCATCAAGAACAGACTGTCCGACAACTACTACCAAGAAGAGGTAGGAATCAGGAAAAATAACCCGAATGCTTTAAATTTAACTAAATTTATCACACTCAACTGGATTATGAAAATCTATTAATGTCCAAAAATCACACATATAGCTTTTGAATAGATATCAATTTTTACATCAGATTCAAAATTCACTTTATTACAGAAGTAAGTGGGATATTAAACCAAATACTGACATGAGCGAAGACATTTTAAACACATATTTGAAGTTATAAATGGTATACTAGTTAGTCAATTACTAACGTAAAAATTGCAAAATATTAGACATTAAAATTTCAAGATCTTCTAACATCTGTATAGGATGGCAACATGATGGAGCAGTCCCAGAACATGAACCAGCCCTTCGCCATGCTGTGTCTGCGCACCAACGACGTGGACCGAGGCTTCTGGGCTCTGGACCAGCACATCATGTCCGAGCAGACCCAAAACTTGCTGAGCGGAAAAATGTAAGAAACAATTTGCATAAAAATCCAAACATAAAACAGGGAAAATATTACTGATTTCAAAAGCCAGAATATAAAAAATAAACTGGAAATTAACTTACCCAAAATGAAAAGAAATGGAAATCAGGAAAAAGTTTTACTAAATTCGTATTCAATTTTTATATAACGAAATTTGGAAATAATCCAAAAATATATTTTACGAAATCGTAAATATTTTGCACCAAATTTACGATTTTTTTTGTTATTTTCTATTAATTCGAAAATTCCGATTTGCAGGAACATGCTTGGCTTTGTCGAGCTGGTGCAGAACCAACTGCAACCCATCATCGACGGCGCCATGGTGGGCAACCTGAACGAGAAGCAGGCCCGGATCCCGACCTCCGCGGGAGTGCCTCTGAAGCTGCTCAACTCCATGCCGATGATGATCAACATCCAGCAGGGCCAGGCCCGTATCAGCATCAAAATGGACGGCACCATCACAATGGGCATGAAGGGGCAGGTCGCCGCATCCGTGGCGCACATCCAGAAGATGGTCAGTATGGCATTTTTAGGAAGTTTTAAGGACAAATCATGGCACATGCTAATCCGCTGTTTTTTGCCATATTTCTAAAAGTACGATCGAATCCTTGTTCTATTGGATAGTTCGAGCATAGCAAA
>LDKF01000035.1:53290-183977 GCA_001026735.1 Rotylenchulus reniformis
GAGCCCAGCCAGATGCGCACCATCCACAACCTGAAGCTGGAACGACAACAACACGAGATGGACACAATGTGGACGGCCATGGGGATGCCGATCCGCGTCCAAGGTGAGCTGATCAGATCAAAAACAAAATCTATGAGCAATTTATAAGAAAAATCTGATAGCAATCGATCAGAGAACGAATTATTCTGATTTCAGGATTCTTCCACTGCCCCTCCAAGCCTAGCTTCGAACAGCTCGTCCAGATGCTGATGGCCACCGAGAACCATGTCCATATCACCTATCAGCCGGATTCGAACAGTCCGCGCGAGTTGTTCTTCCGTACAAAGAGCGCCTACTTCCAGAAGGCGAAGAGCAGCGAGTTCGAGCACCCGCAACAGCTCGGCGACTTCTACAACACTCGCCTGGACAGTGCGTACTCGTGTGAAGCATCGGAGGGCAGCGAGTGCGACGCATTTGCCATGCATGAGCAACATGATGCGCAGGAGTTGGAGCAGCAACAGGAACGCCAACAACAACTGAACACATTCATGGAGCAGTACAAGAATGATGGCCAACAGTACAAGCACTCGCTGAAACTGACCATGCAGACAGACAAGAACGCCCGCGCCCAATGCGAGATGCAAATGCAATGTGATGCACGCGTGCAGTTCTGCAAAGTGCAAATGAAGGCAGACCGGACGCCGATGTTCTCCGAAGAAAGCCGAAAATGGACACTGAAAGCTGACGCCCAGCTGCTCATGCCGGAGACCGATGCAGCACCATGACGCAGAAGGATCAGAAGACGCACATGCAGTTCATTGCGCGAGTGCAGGCTCAATGGGGAGAGCAGCAGAACCAGCAGAAGGTAAGATTAAGTTTGCACATGCATTTTTTAGTTTTACGCATTAACATTTACAGGTCAACCTCCGTGTGCACGGTATGCAAGCGTACACCGCGCAAGTGCGTCACATCTTGCAACAACAGCAACAAGAAGGCCGCGACCTGGTCAGTGCACGTCAAATGGAGCAGCTCCAAAGGCGCACCGCATTCCTGAACAAGTTCCACGTGGAGGCGCAGTACTCGCTGAAGGCCAAGGCCCAGAANGGATCAGAAGACGCACAAGCAGTTCATTGCACGAGTGCAGGCTCAATGGGGAGAGCAGCAGAACCAGCAGAAGGTAAGATTAAGTTTGCACATGCATTTTTTAGTTTTACGCATTAACATTTACAGGTCAACCTCCGTGTGCACGGTATGCAAGCGTACACCGCGCAAGTGCGTCACATCTTGCAACAACAGCAACAAGAAGGCCGCGACCTGGTCAGTGCACGTCAAATGGAGCAGCTCCAAAGGCGCACCGCATTCCTGAACAAGTTCCACGTGGAGGCGCAGTACTCGCTGAAGGCCAAGGCCCAGAATGCAGTTCGACGCATGATCGAAGTGCTGAAGAGTGCGTACCTCTGGAACACCAACTCGCAACTGACCGAATTCGGAATCCAACGAGAAGGAAAGGTATAAAAATTACAGACAAAACTGATCAGAAAAATGTTTATAACTGATCAGGATAATTTCATGTTCAATCATAGGCCATGGCCACGATGGTGATCGACCCGCTCACCCGGAAGCATGCCAACATGACCATCAAGACCCCCGAGCAGCGCGTCCGCATCCAACAGATCGAGTTGCCTTTCCGCATCCGTCCTTTCTCGCTGATGCGCATGCAAAGCGCGCAACAAACGCACTCCCTGACGCAGCTGTTCAACCGCTTCAACGTCGACCAACGCGCGGAATGCACCGCCGACGGCGAAACTGTCAAGACATTCGGTGGGTAAAGGCTAATCAGGAATAATGGTACATGATATAATATTAGAACGCCAAAAATAGTTGAATGAATAAGCTATGACCAATAACAAAATGATTATGACCCAATCCAAAAGATATGTTATAAATTTAGTATTAGACTTATTAGTGAAATTGGAGAATTTATTTTCGGGATTTCCATGCTGTGGATTTATATATAAAAATATTTCCCAAATTGGACAAACGGCACAATTGGGACTCACACATTCATAAATTATATTTGATGCATTTAAATTTAACATTTCGATTTTGAGCAATTTTCAGACGATTCCGAGTACGCGTCCCCGTTGATGACCAGCTGCTACTCCGTGTTGGCCAAGGACTGTGGATCGGACCAGCAGCCCCAATTCGCTGTGATGATGAAGAAGGCCACGCAGAATGCACAACCATGGAAGAAGACGGCCAAAAATGGACAAAACGAGCAGAAGGTTTGCAGTCATAAAAGAATAATTTATTTGTGTTTGATCATTTTGATTTAATTTTGATGATTATTGGTGAATATTTTGAAAATTTCAGGCCATCAAAGTGCTGACCCCGGAGCAGGAGATCGAGTGCCAGCCCAAACCCAACAGTCAGTCTCTTATATGCTGGATCGATGGACAGCAAGTGAACCCGGATGAGCAACAGCAAGACCAGGAACAGACCGTCCAATTCAACAACGACCAAATGGACGACGTGACCATCAAGGTCAGAGGGCATTTTGGAGATTCTTTGATCAAATTTATGATCTGAAAATTTTTACAGGTTGAAGGCATCGCGGTGCGCTTCAACGGGCGCAAGGCGTGGATGAAGGTGTAGCCGATGTACAAGAGTGCCGTGTGCGGACTGTGCGCACACTACGACGACTCGACGGACCGCGAAGACGAATGGCACATGGCGGACGGCAAAATTGGTAATTAAATGCATTTTAGGGGGAAATTCAACGGAACCGGTACCCGAAAAAACTATTCTCTGGAAAATCTTGTTTTGGATCTGAAATAATAAATTTGCCATAGCTAGAAAAAAATGTAAAAAACCTATATCAAAAAATTAGTCATAATCAAACTAAGTCTCAATGACAAATCGAAATTATCCTTAATATTCCCACGTTCAGCCAACGACTTGGCCGAGTTCCATCGTTCCTACGCTCTGAGCGACACCAAAGTATGCACCCAGCAAGAGTTGGACCGCTTCTACAAGAACGACGAGAACAAGGAAAACCAGGGCGAATTCCACCGACAACTGTCTGCCTACAACGACAAATATCGAATGTTCGGCCGGGTCCAGGACGCGGAGCAATTCTACGGGCAGAGCGATGCCGCCAAGTTCGGCACCTACAAAAGCATCTTCGGCCAACTCAGGTTTTTTTGAACCGTTACGACAACGACGACGCGGCTACTGCTGTGCCTTACGTTCGTCCTGACGTACGCCTTGCTCTATACGGTCCTCTACACGGCGTTGTTTACCACGGTCTTTGTCGTCCTCTTGGTCCTTCTTCCCTTCCTGGACAAGGGTAAGTTGGGCACTCAAAAAAAGATTGAAAGATGAAAACATTCGTCAACACTTTAGTGAGCCCGGTGTTGATGACCAAGGTGTCGGAGCAGCACCACGCGGTGTGCTTCTCCACCAAGCCGGTGAAGGAATGTCCGCGCGGCACCATGTGGTATGCGGACGGCGACGACGATGAAGCACAACAACAACAACAGCAGCAGAAGACGGTGCGCTTTGTGTGCATGGAGCGCGCGGACCCGGAAGCGCGTCGTCTGCTCCGCTTGCTGCGTCAGGGCCAGCGCGTCGTCGACGTTCCGGAAGAGCGCGGGACATCCTTCACCGAGCGCGTGCGCGAGCCCCAGCAGTGCCGTCCGTATCATGGACGCTTCTGAGCACTGATCGGACGGAAGGATGGATAAATGGATGGATGATCCCCGCGGTTGGATCTGTAGTCGGATCCTTCTCGTGTTGAGCACAAATCTTTAGCTGTTAGTCCTCGTAGTACAAAGCTCTGATCATTCCACCATTTCATGTCCGTCATATTGTTGCCATAACTGTGCAAATAAAGCAATTCAAAAAAATGGATTTGATTCATTCCCATTAAATAGCAAATTTTGTGATGCATTTGTAAGGTGCTATAATCCCTCCCTACTTCAAGATTGGAAATCCAAGTCCAAAACAATTTAATATAGCTTTGCAATTAAAATTAAGGCATTAATTGTCCTAAGCTATGAACAAAAATTTTGAAATTGAAAAATTTATATAAATGAATTGGGTTCTTCCTTTAAGTTTAACTTAAAAACAACAAAGTGTAAATCTTTTTCTCGGGAATCGAGAGTTCGGGAATTGTTGAAATTATTATTTAAATAAAGAATTTATCATAATTAATCAAAAGAATTTATCATAATTAAATAAAAGAATTTATCATATTAAATAAATTGGTCCTCGAGAGTCTGCATTTTGGTCCTCTAGACTCGTCGTCGTAGTTGAGAGCCCATACTTTGTTCGGGATCCTCGGGACTCTATTGGGACTCTAACCCCCCCCAGACTTTTAGCCCCAGCCAGAGGGGGATAAAACAGGGCAAGTAACACTCACCTGATTATAATCTGAATAGAGAACAAACCTGTTCAAATGTTCTTCGAGTCTCAATTTGATGCCAACATTTTGTGCCCATTCAATTGCATCGTCAGCCAACTCCAATTCATCAAAGGGTTTGTCTTTTTGATTTACAATTTATAATTTAATAAATTATTATTGTATGTTTATATAAATCTGTTGCAAAATTTAAATCTTTAAAATATTATTAATTACTATTTTTAATTAATACTTTTAAAGTGATTCAATTTATTTTTCTATTAGTATGCATAAGAATTAATGATTTTTTAATTATTTTGCAGATTATTATTTATTTTTATGAAAATTACCATTTTCGGCACCTATGGCCTCCGTTTCTTTTGCTTGTCCGTTAGTAAAAATTAAGGCAAATAAAAAATACGCAAACAACTCCATTCTAATAAAATGAAAAATTGGTATCAAATAAATTTTAATTCTTAAAAATATAAAATTTTATAAAATTATGCCTTTGCTCTGATCTAAATTTTTCTCTAAAATAAAGCTTTAATCTTTAAAACATTCTAAAGCGTAGACAATTAACTTAAATATAGTATTTTGCTCCAAATTTTATAAACCATCAAATCCACGTACGGATCTTTTAATAGCAATGAGGTAGAAAATTTAATTCATATTAAGTTAATAAATAAATTAATTATTTTTTTGCCGTCCATTAACTACACGTAGGTAAAGTTAATACCGTATTCTCTCTAATAGAAGGGCCTCTCTATTTGAAGGGGCCTCTCTATTTATTTACCCTGAAATCGGTGGTATTTACTAGGGTTGATCCAGACCGGTTTTAAACCGGTACCCCCGGTTTTCGGTTTGACCGGTTTTGGGGACCCCGGTTTTCGGTTTCGGTTTTCGTCGGACCCCCGGTTTTCGGTTTCGGTTTTTTCGGTTTTAGCTATTTTGAAAATTTTTGAATTTTTTTTTTGAAAATTTGGAAAATTTTGAAAAATTTTACCCATTTCTGGTTTTTTGCATGTAATAGATAATTTTAAACGAAAAAAATACTATAAAAATCCCTAAATTGTAGCATTTGCTCATTTCGGCAAAAAAATGGGCAAGGTATTCCAGCAATTGAGCCTAATTCGAAGCCTCAAAATTGTTAAAAAGTGCCATTTTCTTAAGAAATTTGCTCATTTTTTGTAAAAATTTCACTGGTTAGAAAGGTGCCTGCGGCCCTGATAGGGACGCCGGAGAAAATTTTGAAATTTGAGCCCTTCATAAAAAAATTCGTGATTTTTTGGTAATACTTTTTTGAGTTATTCTGGGTTAGAAAGAAAGATATAAAAAGTTGNTCCTGAAAACTTTCTGGAAGTTCTGATTAGAAAGCAAAGAATTTATCATCATTTCTAAAGAAAAAATTTATGTTTTTCTGATAACATTAATTATTTGTAATGTATTTTTATTCTAAAAAATTTTTAGTTCCAAAAAGTTTTTAATATAAAAAATAAATGAAAGAATATTTGAAGTAAGGATTTTGAAAAAAGAGCGGTGGGAGAATCGAACCTGCGCTCTTACCGTCTATGAACCAGGCTCGTTTCCAGTGACCCAAGGACCTCATGTTTCTTTCTCCCACCAAAATCCCTTTAATGTTGGATTCAAAATGGCATTTTTGGGGGTGCATTTTCAAGAAATTTTACAAAAAATCCATTTCTTAGGGGTGTATGTCAAAACCGAAAACCGACCGGTTTGGACCCCCGGTTTTCGGTTTTACCGGTTTTCGGTACCCCGGTTTTCGGTTTCGGTTTTTGGCCCAAAAAACCCGGTTTTCGGTTTCGGTTTCGGTTCGGTTAACCGACCGGGATCAACCCTAGTATTTACCCTGAAATCGGGGTAAAATTTTTACCCTTTTACGGGTAAAAATATGGGGGGGGGGCTGTTTACCCCGTATGCTAAAAGAAGGAAAAGGTGCTGTTTACCCCGAAATCAAGGTAAATCGGGGGTAAATAGCACCGTTTTTTAGCGTACGGGTTTTAGGTAAATTATCCGGTGCCGTTTACCCGGTGCTGTTTACCCGGATAAACAACACCGTTTTTTAGCATACATGCCCATATGATGTTTATATGACATCATAATCTCATTTTTTTTAGATATTTATCAAAAATTAATCATATGTATTTTGAAGGCATAAAAATATTTTTAAAAGAATTTTATAAAAAAATGATGTTGATTACAACGATAGCAGCAATCACGTTTAATCTTTTGCTAAAACAATTAAAAAATTTTAACCTTCGAAAAATAGAAGGGGCCTCTCTAATTGAAGAGGCCTCTCTAATAGAAGGGGCCCCCTTGTAGGTGGTTGAAACAATAGAAGGGGCCCCTTCTATTAGAGAGATACGGTCTGGCTTATTAATTTTTGTATTCAATTTTGTTTATTTTTCACATACATATAATGCGAATTAATATTTAATTAACTTTAAAAAAATTACTACGAAGTCATATTGTGTTCACTTTTGATCATTATTTTGTTTATTACGGATCCATGGTTTATCCTGGTTTGAGCATTTTCTTCACATTTTAGTCCATTTTTATAATAAATAATAATTTATAGTTACAAATTTTAGTTGAAGTCATTAAGGACGATTTATAAAATCGGTGCAAATTCCATTGAATTGGAAATTTATTTTTGGCTCTAAGATTTTATGAAGAGGAAGTTTTCCTTTATAAACATTTTTTCTGCACCTTTCTATGTATTCTTTTACCGTCTTGGTTCTCTGTCACTCAGTGAAAGATCGCTTTATAAAATTTTAGGTGAAAGCAATTCAATCAGCGCCTAATTTTCATTTTAATCACATAGTGGAATCGTTTTAGCCTCTTAGCTACGGGTAAAATAGAGAATCTTATTCTTTCTTTATCTTTTTCGACTTTATACCTGGGTAACTCGTAAACTAATTTTTTTCTTAACCCTGTTTATAATATTGTATAAAATAATATTTATTGTTTTAGGGAATATAGGGGAATACCTAATTTTCTCTTCTACTTAGTAATAGTTTTTTTTCGATAACTCACCTACATAAATTATAATTACACATTAAATGAATATATTTGTTGTTAGAAAAATTCCCATAAGCTCACAGATCACTATGGGATTATTCCATCAATGTTGGATCTGATCATTTTCTGCTCTTCTCCGATCAATCTTTTGATGAGCCGATGGTCTCCCAATAGATGAAAAAGCCATGGCGTTCCTCGGCAGGTTGGTGGTCACCTGACTTGAAATGCATGGTCACCACATTGCTGGCCATCGTCTCCAGAACAATTGGCAGGGTCGTCCATTTCTGCACAAGGGTGCCATTTTGGCCGGATAACCTGTATTTTTGTTTTGAATATTATTTTTAAACCAACTAATCAAAATTGAGAACAAATAGAAATCAAATGCCAAGCATTTTTAGGCCAAAGGAACCAGTTATGAATTGGGCACTAGTGGAATTTGTGAGCACTTTACCACTCCCCATTCCCATTCGCCCTTTGTATGTATTTTATATTTGAATCATTTTTCTAAAAAAATTGAAACTCAAAGTCAGTCTCCTAGGGGTGTTTTAGTGTGTGTTTTTAGTCTGACATCAGATGGATATAATGTCAAATAAAAATTAAAAATATGAATTTTAGTCAAATTTTTTCATTTTCATAAAGATAGATTAAAATTAAAACTCATAGCAAACTCCACAAGTACCATGAACTTTCAAACCAAACTGATTATCATGGATATTATAAATTTTTGAAATCTGGCAATTCTTGCATGTTTTTAAATTAATTTTTAATTGCATTATTATTTTTTTGAAAGAACTACAAAAAATTCGAACAATAAAATTCAATTATTGTAAGGATTAAGCATTGAGTGCCACACCCGAACAAATATCAATGTAATAAAATTTCTTAAATTATAATTAATTTTTGAAGTCTCTTCTTTAAAGAAATAATTGAAATCACTCCGTTAATGGATGAAAATCCGTCAAAAAAACTAACAAAAATTTGAAAAAAATGGTTTAAAAATGAAAAAACATCCCCTGGTCCTTTCCAAAACGAGTTATCATTTTAAATTAAATTTATCAACAGCAGTTACGTTTATCTTCTTCGTTTAATAATGATTTCTACTAATATACATATATTGTCTGTATATTCGATTAATGGCTTTTGCCGATTCTCAAATTCTTTCTACTTGTTTATTTATGAACTCACAATGCCATCGATCTGCCACGATTGGCATCCAGAAACGGGCCTTCAACAATGCGCAACTCGTCATGATTCAGTGTGCAGAATAGCGGAACTGTGAGACGAATGCGAGTGCCGGAAGGGCCANCATCCCCTGGTCCTTTCCAAAACGAGTTATCATTTTAAATTAAATTTATCAACAGCAGTTACGTTTATCTTCTTCGTTTAATAATGATTTCTACTAATATACATATATTGTCTGTATATTCGATTAATGGCTTTTGCCGATTCTCAAATTCTTTCTACTTGTTTATTTATGAACTCACAATGCCATCGATCTGCCACGATTGGCATCCAGAAACGGGCCTTCAACAATGCGCAACTCGTCATGATTCAGTGTGCAGAATAGCGGAACTGTGAGACGAATGCGAGTGCCGGAAGGGCCACGGATCTTGTACAACTGGCTCCAATTGGCCGGATATTCCAGCGGGTAGTCGGGCGACGAGATATTTCCGCTTTGGCCCTCCAAGGATACCACATTCAGGTCACGTCTGAAATTGTCGTCAGATGTTTTACCATCATCACCTTTTAATTAGTTAAGATAATCATGATTAATAATGATCTTGATCATGATCATACAAACCAAGATTACTTCTAGTAAGTTGAGCGATCAAGAAAGAGGCATTATGAACAGAATAAGATTTCATAATCACCATGAGCGGCACTAATCATGATTTTTGATTGCTAACAATTAAGACCTCGCACTACAGTATAAAATGGATTGGAACAAAACCATATTTTACAGGGGAATAGTGATTAACCAAAAGTTAAAAAACGAATAGCCAAGACATCAACATAACGGCAAAATATAAAACTACCCCAAAACTGTTAGGAAAATATTCCAAAAGGTTGTGTAATTAAACGCTTTTTTCAGCGTTATTGAGATGCAGCAATTTTCCGCATACCTACCTGCTGACCTTACATAGATGTTAAGAGTAAATTAGAATTGTATTTCGACATAAATTCGATCTAGTAGCAAAAAAATTCTAAAGTCAAAAAAAAGATAAATACATCTATTTTATTATATGAATTTGCAATGTGCATACATTGCGCGATAATGGGCCAACCAGCGTTGTGGCGGTACACCCCGGCGGGCCGACTGCCGGCGGCCGACTGACGGCGGCCGACTCATGGCGAAGAGGAAATGACTGAGAACTACTAAATGGCTTTAATAGATGTTTTTTTATCCTATAAAAATCATAGACTTAACAGCCTAATTCAGATAGGCTTGGATTTCTTAAGATGATTTTTTGTTTGTGACATTAAATATAAACGGGTCTAGAATAGACGGCCCAAAAAAAATATTCAATTTTTCAAGTTTGACATTAAAGCCGTCTAATCATAATGGACAACTTTCAACATCCTACAATAACAGGTATTCATGGAACCTTGCAATTTGGTCTCCGGCCATTCCCGCGCCTTCGTAAACCGCAAGATTGTCGTTGCCGCATTGGGCCGACTTGGCGGTTGGACAGGTTTGAAGCTCGCGGAATGTTAACTCGATGCGGTGTCCCAGTGGGGCGTGGATGAAGTAATAGCAGAGCAAGTTTGGCGGATATTGGGATGGGTAATTTGGGCTTTTGAGCTGCCCGTGCATCGTGAAATAGACCAGTTCCGGACAACTGAAAATTGAATCAAACGGTGCTATGTCGTTTCTTAAAAACCTCATAATGCGCGTTTCTTAAATATCCCTCAAAACTCAAAATGAGCGTTTTCTCCAATTCCTACTGTAAGTGCGCGTTTCTTAAATATCCCTCAAAACTCAAAATGAGCGTTTTCTCCAATTCCTACTGTAAAATGCGCNTTTAGAATCTAATTTTTAATCGATATCATTTTATATGGCTAAATTCGTTTTAAAAAAGTTAGATTTCTGGGAAAATTTTCGTTGAAATTAATATTTATTAAAAAAATATCCTAGACGAAAGCGGCAAGCTGCATGTTCTCTCAGCAGCAAGCCCAAATTCACTTGTGGCATTGCGTATTCAGCTGTATGATCCACCACGACGGCCCACATTCGAATGTTCAGCATGTTAGACAAAAGTCGGAAAATGATACAGAAATTGATCTATCATTTTAAAATTTGTTAACTAGGATTTGTTAAAGTTTATTCAATTTTTAAACTAATTTTCAATTTATAAAATTTTATTTTATCGGAGTGCTTCCTATTCACAATGAGTTTTGAGGGATATTTAAGAAACGCGCACTTACAGTAGGAATTGGAGAAAACGCTCATTTTGAGTTTTGAGGGATATTTAAGAAACGCGCATTATGAGGTTTTTTAAGAAACGACTCAGCACCAATCAAACTTGGTCAATAAAGGGTAGCCTGGCCGATGGCAGGGAAAAATAAGAAAATAGCATTTTTGGAGTTCAAAAAATTTAAATGTTCTTTAGTCTAAAATACTAAAGACTTTTATATAGGGTAAATCTCATATTTTAATGCCCAAAAGTTTAAAAATGGTATTTTTAGGGTTCAAAAATAACCAAATTGTATTTTTAGGGCCTAAAATTGGTGTTGAAAGGTTAAAAATAGAAAAAAGCATCTATAGGGGCTTGGCTATTCAATTTAGATGATGTTCGCCACTGACTATCCCGCAACTAGTTAGGATGGGATCCAATGAAAATTTCCGAAGGTGATCCAGCTATAATTTACCCTATTGTTAGTTGAAAAAAACATCGTTCTTCACTTTGGACCTTTATTTTCACATTTTCGTCTTAAGGAAAAATTTTTTCTTTTTATACTTTTTGTCTAACTTCCCTAACCAAAAAGTTTTTAGGGACTACTTTTTAATTTTGGCACTTTTGGCTGAAACGCTCATTATGGCACTTTGGCTGAAACGACTCTCCTTCTTTCGTGTTTCTTCGATTTGTTCGTGTTTTTTCTCTCACCTTTCGTGTTTCTTCGCCGCTTTTCGTTTGCATACAACTTGTTGCTTCATTTCGCAACCAATTTTGTGCCAGCCGTTTTTGGGTCCAATTTGCCAAGCCAGACACAACTGTTGTTTCGCTCCTCCGACAATGTTTGACTGCTCCAGCGATGTACCAAAAACGGGATAAAAATAATTTTTATTTATTATTTTTAAATTTTTAAAATTTTTAATATAACCAATATTATGCAATTTACTATTCATGAATTTGGTGAAAAATGCCCTTTGATCCCCGTCGTCCCAAAAGTAAGCATTTTTATGGTGCAATGCAAGCCAAACGGTCGCGTTGTTTGTTTCAAGGGTGTTGAGCACAAAATCTTAAAATTTAATCCTTTTACAATGCATTGTCTCATTTAGGAATAAATTAGAAAATTAATTTTACATATCATTTTATTTAAATTGGCTCTTCTTGATAAGTTCGTTTAAAAGATTGTAAAAGAAAAAATATAAAAAAGTTCTGGGAAATTTTTGATTTTTATGTATGATAAATTGAATGTTAAAAACATCTTAAAATTGGCGTCTTATATTAAGAATGAAATTTTGACGAGCTCTATAAAGTGATTTAATTGACCTATTCAGAAAGATAATATTTTCTATTTTTTTACTAAACCTATATGATGGGTAATGTATATCAAAATGAATTTCTGTAATAGAAATGTGGATAAGAAAATCTGGTCATCCTTTCTATCCCATTTTGAAGTTTATAAATTTTGGTTTTAATTTTTTCGATGCTTACAAGAAGCTTCGAAAATTCAGCTATTCACCCCCTTAACTTGAAAAATTGGATTTTAATTTTTAGGAAAATGTAATAGTTCCAAAAAATTTAACCCCCTAAATACCACAATTTTTGTCTATGGTATTCTCACTTGTGACAAAGTCGTATTCGTCCTGACTTTTCACCGACAGAAGCATTCCCTTCTCAACACTCTGGCAATAGTTAGCGGCATCCGTTCGGCCGACACGGATGCCGGCGGCGAATGTGTAGCAATGGCCAAGTCGAGAGTCGAAGGTCCACCCACCGGGACAGAATGGGCTGGACTGGGCCCAACAACAGCAGAAGATGTGAAGGATCAGCAACAGGAGACGAAGCAATCCATTGGTCGAATAAAATTGCCAAAAAGTGGAAAAATAATTGTAATTTCGAGTAAATTAGCGTGTAATTTTAACGGAGCAACCCATAATATTCCCAACCAAATGGGTGTCTCATTTTAGCCAAAATGCAAAATCAATAGACGATTAGGCTCATTTTGTGGTTATTTGCTATGTTTTTGATATAAATTTATTTCTATATTTTTTTGAATAACAAATTTTATCTTAAATGTCGGATAATCAATGTTGCAATATGGGATTCATTTTTAAATGTGGAATTTAGGGTAATTGTTCTTTGGCGCCAAAGTAGACCAATAGAAAAAAATATTAAAAACTTGAATTTTGAATGAGATTATGGATGAATAGGAAAAGCTTATTCCAGCATTGGCGGTTAAAGATGATTTTTTTAGATGACTAATGACAATGTTAGGAGGAACAGCATAAGCATATGTAAGATGGTGTAAACTCCCACAACAGATCGGAAATGGAGATAGGGATGTGGGGGATCTGCAGATTTTGTTGCTTACTTCTAACAGTGAAACCACTTATTCTCCCTGGGAATGTTGATTATTCGGTGCTGGGTCTTTAAAAAAAGAGGCCAATCGGGGCGTTAAAAAAGTGGCCAATGTGCAACTCTGGCTGAAAACTTTTTTGTTAGACTTGTTAGACAAAAACAGTGTTGTTAAAATCAGAAAATTTTGCTCCGACTCCGACTCCGGGCTCCGGCTCCGAGAAATTTTTGCTCTGACTCCGACTCCGGGCTCCGGCTCCGAAAAAATTTTGCTCCGACTCCGACTCCGGGCTCCGGCTCCGAGAAATTTTTGCTCCGACTCCGGCTCCGATTCCGATTTGACTCCGGNTAAAATTATCAAAAGTCAAAAATTTTCAAAAATTCAGAAAAAAATTTTCTAAAATTTTCAAAAATCCGCTAATAATTTTCAAAAAATTTTCAAAGTCAAGATTTTCGTAAAAAAAATTTAACACTTTTCACATACCAAGGCTTTATTATCAAAAACAAAATTATTCGATGATTTGTCATCTGCACCTTTCGGTATTTCGTATTTCTACGGCGTTTTGTAGTTCATAGACTGCTCTCTGCTCTCCCTCCGTGTATGCGGGAGAGAAAAATACATAGAGGAAGAGAAATAGTGTGCATTTTTTGAACTTTTCCGCCCAAAAATACATTTTCTCCCTCTTTTTTCTCAAAAATTTACCTGCTCCACCATAACTTTCCCGGAGTCGGAGCTTTTCCAAAAAAATTTTGCTCCGACTCCGACTCCGGGCTCCGGCCTTTCCTACAATTTGGCTCCGGCTCCGACTCCGACTCCGGAGTCGGAGTCGGAGCGGAGTCGGAGCCGGAGTCGGAGTCGGAGCTTTTAACAACACTGGACAAAAAGTATAAAAGGCAAAAATGTTCAGCATTTTATGCTGATTTGAATGGCATTTTTATTTTTCGAAATTCGGCCAAAAATTTCGAAATATCCCCTAAAACCCATATATATTTTAAGGTTATAGCTTTTTGTCTAATAGCCAAAAAATCAGAAATCCAAGATTCGTCTGATCAAACTAAAAAGTTTAGTTGTTTAAAAGAATATTTGCTTGGAGAATCTAGCAAGTATTAGAACCGATTAATTGAGATAGAAATTCAAATTTATATTATCGATCTCATGTATTTTTTGGAAATTTTTTATTCAGAATAACGTATAAATATCATTCTCCTGAGGAAGGAATCGTTTCGAAAACATAAAAAATATTCGCGTCAAAATGCAAAATTTTAAATCCTGAAATTGTCCGGATCCTCGACGTCTTTTGTCATACTGTAGCTTGGTCCAAGTTCCGCCCCACAGGGATCATCGGACCTCGACCGTGACTTATCCATCATCAAATCCACCTGAATTGTTAAAAATTATTTTATTTTTTATATTTATTCGGTAAAATTTCTGTTGAAATTTAAAAAAAGAAAAAAATTAAATAAAGAAAATTTCAAAAAATTGTCAAACAATATTTTATAAAGACAAGACAAGAAAAAAATAATTTTCGCAATGAAGAAAGGCTCGGAAATATTGAAATTGAATTAGTCTGATTACTAAAAAATTGAAAAGGGCAAAATTATAAATGCAATAATGTTAATTTTTGAGTGTACAATTTATTTTTAAGTTAAAAAATGAAAGCTCTTGCTGATTTTTATTTACCGATATTTTTGTGTAAAGTTTGTGCTCTTCCACGTCGACCAATCTGTAGAATCCATCCAAACTGTTAATTCCATCAGTGGGGGCACGTTCGGCTGCTTGTTGGGTCAGCAATTGATAGCAAGCTTTGCTAAAAAAATATAAAAAAATAAGATGTGAAAAATAAAATAAGTATATCAAGATGTCTCGATAATTCTTTTTTGGTGGATCATTTTCTTAAATTAGCATTACTTTTGTGTTACATGAAAAGGGGAACAAGTCTGAATCCTCAGAAAATTTTTATAATTGAACCGACCCCCGTTTTTATTGACATCGATTACATAATCGATTTCAAAAATTTCATCGGTTGACAATTGAAAATTTAGGTATGAAATAAATTTCTAGACTTTATTCCCTTTATTTGATACCAAATAATAGAACTGATAAATAAGATGGATGGCACTTAAGATTTAAATCTCTTGACCCTAAAATTACCTATAAAAATGATGAATAATTATATAGATAGAAATTATTTTAAATTAGTGATCATTCCGATGCATAAAATTTTTTAAAATCTAATTAATTTTTAACGTACCTGATCGGCTCGTCAGCTGTGGTCCTTTTGCTTTTGCCTCCTCCTAATGCTGTATAGAAACCACGGTCGCCCGATGGCTTTTCATATGTATAGCCCATTTTGAGTGCTCTAAATAAGTTGGAAAATAATTACAATTCGGAATTTTGTACTAAAATTGAATTTAGTGCTCTATATGTACCTATATATATGATCAAATCGTTTTGTTATACAAAAATATTTGATTAAAAATAATCAACCCCAATTGTATATATCTAAGTACTATATAGGAAAGAGGTGATTGCCGATGATCCGAATAATTGAAAATCGAAGTTTCAAAAAAACGGAAAATCACAATACAAAAAATCACAATATTTTTGCTTATCAATACCAATATGAAATAATGGACAAACAACCATATATAATAATATAAACCATATAAGGCATCGATCTATTTTCTACAATTTTCTTTAAATATACAAAATTCACTATATACTTTCATGGTTTTCTGGAATCATTACATTAAATACATATAGCTTGTATTTTATATTTTGCATGTATTTTATGATTTATATTTTTTGCATTTATTGCACATCACAGCTGACGGTTATACGGTTATACCTGTTGTATAAGTCCGCTTCTGCGCCTTCCCAGCCCCAGAAGAAGTTTGAATAGCCATTGATTTGCTTGAATTGTGCCGGTGTGAAGCCCACAACTCGGTCATATGCGGCATTCCTGCTCTTCCTATTGATGAAGCATATAATTATAGAGACCATAAGAGTATAAGAATATAATATAAACAATTGATCTTTTTTGTTTAATAATTCTGTGCTAATAAACAGGCCGTAAACTCTCTAATATAAGCACGCTTAAATATTTTTCAATCTCCCTCCGCCGAAGGTTACTTTTAATAGAGAGGGTGCTTTTATTCTTTAACTAATGTGATATGGGGCACGGGTTCAAAAGGCATCTAAAATTTAGAACATATATTAAGAAAAATTGATGATTTTTTGCCCAACTCCTCAATTTCTGAATTTATATTTTCATAGCTTATTTTTCCATTTTATTGGATTATAATAAATAACTACAAAAATGTTCAAATTTAAAAGTTCCAAGGCTTCTGAAGATGCCAGTTTTAGAAAATACCTACATATTCTGTTTTAGTTCTTTCATTTTTTGATAAAATAAGCATAAATACATAAGTTTATGTCATTTGTCCTTAAATTTTGATGGTCCACCTATATTTGGTAATTTTCTTGTTTATCCTTCCAATCATGAGTGCTTTTATCAGAGGGGGTGCTTATAATATAAGAGATGCTCATATTAGAGGGTTTACGGTAATTAAAATGATACACTTAATAACCAAATTCTTCTATACCTCACAACAAAATAATAATCCAAAACTATTTATTATGGTCTCTTCAACCTGTATTGGAACTCGTCGCTGGTGCTGTACAGGTGCACGGGCACCTCCGGATTGCATCGGTACAGGTTCATGTCATTCTCGGGAATCATGTCTACCTCCGAGAAAATCACGCAATCCCAATTGTTCCCTTGATCCAGGCTCATCACTTGGTCGAAGCCAGCTGTAAGATCATAAATAAGTTCTTTTTTTCATTATTTCGATTATTACGGCACCATTCAGCAGTTTGGCCCTGTTGAACTTGTCTTCCGGGTCTCCGGCTTGTTCAATGACGAAAATTTTGAAATGTGCTTGTTGCCGTTCCAACAATGGCAACATGTTGGCCAAAAAGCCTCGCAAATGTGCTGATTGATCTCTAAAAAGTGGTGAAAATTTTCTATCCTATTAACCATAAATTATCTGATAATATTTATTTAAAATATTTCCATAAAAATTGGGAGCTATATTGTTCATTATATAGGTTGATATGTAAATATATATCGGACTGGATTGGATCCAGGCCTGGATTTTTCCTGGATCCAGAGTCCAGATCCAGACATTTTAGGGATTCTGGATTTTTTCTGGATCTGGATTTTCCTGGATTTCTGTCCAGAAAATCCGGGTCCAGAGGTGGGGGGACTGGATCCAGATCCGGGTCCATTCCGATCTCTAATATAAAGCACCCATATACAATAATAATTCAATATTTTTATTTTTTTGTGATGCTATACGCATAATTTTTTAAAGAGTTGGGCTACTTTTAAAATTCAATCTAAAACTTGATGTTATTGAGTGTATTTCAAATTTTTAAAAATTTTAATTAAAAAAGCAACATTTATTATTTAGCATACTATGTAATATGTTTATATGTGGCGATTTTTAGAATAAATAAATCCATTTTCTATATTCCCCAATTTTTCTTTATTTTGCTGTTTATCTCTTTTATAGAGATCATTTTAGAAATTGTATAATTCATAATTTATCCCTACAATAATTATACTGTATAAAATGTATTTCAGACCTGTACGGTATGAGAATGGCCACATTGTTCCGTGACAAGCACTTTGGCCTCCACTCGCCGCCCTTGGCCACCTCGGGATGAGTGCGTTCCAGCTCGGCCATCGACGGGAACCGGGTCCGGTTCACGTGGATCCGTCCGTACAACTCCACTGGCACCTCTGGACAGTATGGACTCCAGGGTTGGGGTCGATACCTGGGCAAACTGTCGGCAATGTTAGCAAGGCATAATAGCAGCTGGATTGTGAAAAGGCATTGAAGCAGAAATTTGCTGGCATAGGAGGTCATGGTGAATATTCTGGAAAATTTTTTAATCATGAATGAATAAAGTTATTGGAAGATATCCGAAAATTTGAAAAAAAATGTTCGAATTGGATAATAGAAAGAATAGATGTGTTGTGTCCGAAGGGAAGGTAGGCGATTTGATCTTATTAGACCCTGTGCTAAGGATGAGTAAAATGTAAAATTGTTATTTGAGGTTTTTTGCCTAGAAACGTTATAGGGATTATCCTAAATATAAAAATTCAATGTAGGTATATCAATCTATCCTATGAAAAATACAAATTATATATAAAATACGCAAGTTTATACAATATATTTTTTGCCATTTTATTTTTGTTGAATAAGTAGAAAAATAAAAAAGTGATATTTTACTCATTATTTTTTATTTATGCCAAGTTATGAATATCATTTTATTGTTTATTATAGAATTATTTATCGATTTTTTATAGAGATTTTTCAAACTTTAATTACTTTTGGGTGTGTTTTTGTTCGCTAAAATTTAGACCATTTTGCACCAAAATGTCCAAAAATAATTTTTTTTCCTGCAAAATAAAACTCAAGATTGAGAAAATTGGGGATAGTATTGGACCAGAAACAGATTGAATGAATGAATAGTGTGTTTGGGTGATTGATTCGATTTATACTACGACGACGACGAGGACGGGAATGGCGGAAGGACGGAGGAGGAGGAAGGTCGTTCGGCGAACTGGTTCGGCGGCGACCGTGGGTCGGTCGAAGTCATCCTCCCAACTCCCAATTTCATCTTCATCTTCTTATTGAACAAATTTCGTCGTAAACACCACATTTTTGGGGGCATTACCCTGATGATGATCAACAGCAGCAGAAGAACAATGTGTACACGTGCGATCGGACGGATTTTCAGCTGATTTTTTGGCACGAATCTCTTCTTACCTGATTTATTGGTTAGAGTGAAAAATGGTTAGAGAGAGAGAGAGAGTATAAAATTTGGTTGGATAATAAACTCACTCCACAATCCGTATGACAGCTCCACAGAGGGTGTGTTGTCGAGTATGTATTAGTAAGTCAGTGATTTATTATTTATTTTTGAAATGAACCACATCTCATCCTATTGGCGAAAAATGAAAAAATTGAGCGATAAAAACAATTTGTGGAATTAAAAAAATCGATTAAAAATACATATAAAATCCAATAAAGAACCCAAAAAAAATCAAGTTTGACAATTTTAGGTCTTAATCCATGCGGCATAATAAAAAAATTAAAAATTGCAGAAAAAAGTCAGTTTGCAGAAAAAGCAGGCCCTGATTTGTGCTAACAATTTTTTTTCAAATTAATCGTGAAGAGCTTAAAAATAATGAAAAATCATTAAAAGCAATTTGAAACGGACAAACTAGCCGAACAAAAAATGGAAATGGGTTAGGGTTTAGGGAGAGTATAAATTTTTTTATACACTATTTGTGTAATAAGAAAAGGTTATTGACACGATTGTCCTACTTACAAATATGTAGATAAATTATGTATTTGTTGTTTACGCACAACATCAACAAGGACATTTTTTCAGAGCTGATTTATTTGTTTGTTTTTCTGAAACATAAACCAGGGGTGCCATCTGAAAATTTTCAAAATCGGAACATTTAGCTCAAAAAATCAGATATCATGGTCAAAAATCAGAATTTTATAAAAGAAAAACTTTAAAATTGATCGTAAATTCATTTTTTGTGTATTCAACTATCGCTTTTCTCACCATCCATGATCAATTCCAACAATTGGGAGAAGTATGAGTAAATTAATTCTATACGATGCAGGGGAAAATCCATACTTTCGTAATGAGGGAGAATTTTTCCGAAGGGGCGAGCTTCGGCAGCCCTTCAGGCCCGCCGCCGCCGAGAAAAATTTCGCGTTTTTAGACCATTTTCTCATGAAAACTGATCAATTTTTTGCATTATTATGAAGAAATTTCATGGAATAAATGTGGAGCCGGCAGCCCTGATAGGGGCCGTCGGCGAAAATTTTTTGCAATTTCAGGCTTCTTCCTTAGGAAATTTGGTCATTTTTTAAAATATTTTTGTCGGAGAAAATTTTGAAAAATTAGTCTTTTTTAATGGAATTTCAATAAAAATTCAAAAATCAGGACAACATAAGGACAGAGGTCGAAAATCAGAATAAATCTGACAAATCAGGAACATTTTCATTTTGTCAGATTTAGACCCTTCAAATCAAAACATTTCTGATAAATCAGAACATCGGCACCTCTGTAATAAACGCAACTTTCCTTTTCATTATGGCAGCTAAAAGGGAAAAAATAAAATCAAAAAAAATCGTACGAATGTGTTCTTTATGAAATTATAGTTGAAATAAATATTTTTAAAAAATAAATTGAAATTGAGAAACAAAAAACTGGAAATGGCCTAAATCATGCCAGTAGAAACTGATCAACCGTGTAAAATGTAAACTATAGGGTATAGAGTAGAAGAATGTAAATGTTCCCATACCAGTTTGGAAACACCTCCTTTGCACAAAGTTAAAAGATTCCTAACCTACAAAGATAGGCAATTTTTTAATTTACACAGTCATTTTTTGATCACTTTCATACAATTAGACACCATCTTTTGTCATTACTACATAAAAATAAAAATGATAATTAGAGAAGTGATTGATCAATTACGCGAACTTAGTTTACACCCTAAGTAATATTATTGGGGTGGAGGAATAGATTGGAAAACTAATTAATAGTTATGTTTTTAATCATCAGACAAAATTACTCATTTCTCTTTTATAATTTTAACAGTTAATTAAGAAATTCGCTGTAGTTTGATTTTGTTAACTCATAATTAGGGGTCGGATTTATATAGATGGACTAAAAACTTGGGCATTTTTCAAATTTATTTTTATAGCTTGGAATTTAGTCTTCAGATTTTTATGAAATTTAGCATTTTTTTATATCCCAAGAATAGTTTTTATTAGGTAAATTTCAGGATTTTTCCTTCTCCCAGAAAAATCCACCCACAGAAAATTTCCAAACTTTTCCAACTTGATTAGGTTGGTCAAATTGATTTTTGTTAAAAATTACTGGATGAACGAAAAATTCCATTCCGAAAATTTTAAAATTAATAGAACATGTTGAGAGTTATTTTTCAGCTACTTTACAAATATAAATGAACTTGAAAAACCAATTTTTTAGTACATATAAATCCGACCCCCAATTCATAATGTCAATTAATAGTACCTAGGAATTTATTGAAATTTAACGAAAACTCTCCAATAAGATCTAGACCCAACTTGCTATCTAGTTGATCCTTTTGAGTTCAAACTTAGGCCGAATTCAGATTTTAAAGCAGGAATTCAGGTTATATATCTAATTATAATAGAAATTTTTGGACAAGGAAAAACACTTTTTGAATTGCTTTATTTTCACAGTTATGGGAACAATATGAAATGGATGGTGGAATGATCAGAGCTTTGTACTACGGGGACTAACATCTACAGATTTGTGCCCACACGAGAAGGATCCGACTACAGATCCATCCGCGGGGATCATCCATTCATCCATCCATCCTTCCGTCCGATCAGTGCTCAGAAGCGTCCGCGATACGGACGGCACTGCTGGGGCTCGTGCACGCGGTCGGTGAAGGACGTCCCGCGCTCTTCCGGAACGTCAACGACGCGCTGGCCCTGACGCAGCAAGCGGAGCAGACGACGCGCTTCCGGGTCCGCGCGCTCCATGCACACGAAGCGCACCGTCTTCTGCTGCTGTTGTTGTTGTGCTTTATCGTCGTCGCCGTACGCATACCACATGGTGCCGCGCGGGCATTGCTTCACCGGCTTGGCGGAGAAGCACACCGCGTGGTGCTGCTCCGACACCTTGGTCATCAACACCGGGCTCACTAAAGTGTTGTCGAATGTTTTCAACTTTCAAACACTCTTTCGAGTGCCCAACTTACCCTTGTCCAGGAAGGGAAGAAGGACCAAGAGGACGACAAAGACCGTGGTAAACAACGCCGTGTAGAGGACCGTATAGAGCAAGGCGTACGTCAGGACGAACGTAAGGCACAGCAGTAGCCGCGTCGTCGTTGTCGTAACGGTTCAAAAAAACCTGAGTTGGCCGAAGATGCTTTTGTAGGTGGCGGCATCGTCCTGGCCGTAGAATTGCTCCGCGTCCTGGACCCGGCCGAACATTCGATATTTGTCGTTGTAGGCAGACAGTTGTCGGTGGAATTCGCCCTGGTTTTCCTTGTTCTGGTCGTTCTTGTAGAAGCGGTCCAAGTCCTGCTGGGTGCACACTTTGGTGTCGCTCAGAGCATAGGAACGATGGAACTGGGCCAAGTCGTTGGCTGAAAATGGCAATATGAGAGAATATATGATTTAATCCTAAGGCTATTTTTAAAATTTAAAAAAAAGTATTTTTTAGGAACGCTGAATTACAAAAATTATGTTAATTTTTTCAGGGATTCCTTTCATGTTCTTGGTATAATTTGTTGTTAATTTTTCTAATATTATCGGATTTCCCCACCAATTTTGCCATCCGCCATGTGCCATTCGTCTTCGCGATCCGTCGAGTCGTCGTAGTGTCCGCACAGTCCGCACACGGAACTCTTGTACATCGGAGACACCTTCATCCACGCCTTGCGCCCGTTGAAGCGCACTGCGATTCCCTCGACCTGTTGAAAAAGTTTAATTATAAATTTGGTCAAAGACTCTCCAAAATGCCTTCTGACCTTGATGGTCACGTCGTCCATTTGGTCGTTGTTGAATTGGACGGTCTGCGCCTGATCCTGCTGCTGCTCCTCCGGGTTTACTTGCTGTCCATCGATCCAGCAGATAAAAGACTGACTGTTGGGCTTGGGCTGGCATTCGATCTCCTGCTCAGGGGTCAGCACTTTGATGGCCTGAAAATTTTCGAAATATTCACCAAATCATCAAAATTAAATCAAAATGATCAAACCCAAACAAAATGATCAAAATTATTCTTTTATGACTGCAAACCTTCTGCTCGTTTTGTCCATTTTTGGCCGTCTTCTTCCATGGTTGGGCATTCTGCGTGGCCTTCTTCATCATCACAGCGAATTTGGTTTGCTGGTCAGAGCCGCAGTCCTTGGTCAACACGGAATAGCAGCTGGTCATCAGCGGGGAAGCGTATTCGTAGTAGTCTGAAAATTGGTCAAAATCGAAATTTCAAATTTGAATTGCCCATAGGTGACTTCAAAGTTATTTTATGAATGTGTCGACATCAATTGTATTTTGCACAGACATGTGTATAGGGTATCAATCTTCTCGTTAAATTCCCGAAAATATGGTCCAAAAATCGAAAATCTACAAAAAACTATGAAAATTCTAATCTAATTAGTCTACTTTGGTAGTACATTAATGTATATTATTTTAATTCTCTAATCCTGAATAGCCTTTACCCACCGAATGTCTTGACAGTTTCGCCGTCGACGGTGCATTCCGCGCGTTTGTCGACGTTGAAGCGGTTGAACAGCTGCGTCAGGGAGTGCGTTTGTTGCGCGCCTTGCATGTGGATCAGCGAGAAGGGACGGATGCGGAAGGGCAACTCGATCTGGTGGATGCGGACGCGCTGCTCGGGGGTCTTGATGGTCATGTTGGCATGCTTTCGGGTGAGCGGATCGATCACCATCGTGGCCATGGCCTAAAATTAGACGAAAAATTTAGTTCTGTTCAATGTATAAGGATGTTTGCTGATCAGTTTTGTCTGTCATTTTTATACCTTTCCTTCTCGTTGGATTCCGAATTCGGTCAGTTGCGAGTTGGTGTTCCAGAACATGCGTGAGAAGTCGTGAAGCTAGTACGCAGCTTGACGCAAGACCCGGAACCGGAAGTCGCTCATGACGCGGAGGTGCACCTTGAACAAGTCCTTACGCCACGCGGAAACCTCGACGAGGTAAACTGCACGTGACTGGTCCAGCGCCGGAAGAACAACGACTTGTTGCAAGATTTGACGCACTTGCGCGGTGTACGCTTGCATGCCGTGCACACGGAGGTTGACCTGTAAATTTTAATGCGTAAAACTAAAAAATGCATGCGCAAACTTAATCTTACCTTCTGCTGGTTTTGCTGCTCTCCCCATTGAGCCTGCACTCGTGCAATGAACTGCTTGTGCGTCTTCTGATCCATCTGCGTCATCGGTGCTGCATCGGTCTCCGGCATGAGCAGCTGGGCGTCAACCTTCAGTGTCCACTTTCGGCTTTCTTCGGGGAACATTGGCGTCCGGTCTGCCTTCATTTGCACTTTGCAGAACTGCACGCGTGCATCACATTGCATTTGCATCTCGCATTGGGCGCGGGCGTTCTTGTCTGTCTGCATGCTCAGTTTCAGCGAGTGCTTGTACTGGTGGCCATCATTCTTGTACTGCTCCATGAATGTGTTCAGTTGTTGTTGGCGTTCCTGTTGCTGCTCCAACTCCTGCGCATCGTGTTGCTCATGCATGGCAAATGCGTCGCACTCGCTGCCCTCCGATGTTTCACACGAGTACGCACTGTCCATGCGAGTGTTGTAGAAGTCGCCGAGCTGTTGCGGGTGCTCGAACTCGCTGCTCTTTTCCTTCTGGAAGTGGGCGCTCTTTGCACGGAAGAACAACTCGCGCGGACTGTTCTGTTCCGGCTGGTAGGTGATATGGACATGGTTCTCGGTGGCCATCAGCATCTGGACGAGCTGTTCGAAGCTAGGCTTGGAGGGGCAGTGGAAGAATCCTGAAATCAGAATAATTCGTTCTCTGATCGATTGCTATCAGATTTTTCTTATAAATTGCTCATAGATTTTGTTTTTGATCTGATCAGCTCACCTTGGACGCGGATCGGCATCCCCATGGCCGTCCACATTGTGTCCATCTCGTGTTGTTGTCGTTCCAGCTTCAGGTTGTGGATGGTGCGCATCTGGCTGGGCTCGTTCATGAGTCCGGGGTCCACAGTGGCGGTGTAGGTGATGGGCAGTGATTGGATCGCCGCCAGTTGGGTCTCCTGACGCGGCAAGTTCACCTGTGGAGGGAATTTTGATTCAATTTAATAGGATTAAAAAACATCTGCCTTTACTAATACTTTGGAGGATTTAGATAAGATTTATAAAATTATAATTTAATCGATGTATCGGATTTTTTGAAGTTGATCGGACCCAATAATTTAAATATGTCCAAAAGTTTATAAGGAAAATATATTTGGGTTGACTCTCTAAAGTGCTAAAAGAAGTAAAATCATCACCTTGATGCTGATCGCAGCCTGTCGCAGATCCGTGTTGATTTCCGCATCAAGTGGAAGGTTGAGCTCGGCAGATCGAATGGACTGCACGCCTGAGGCCAGGAAGGGGGTCCAACACTCCTGTTGAGAGACAAATTGATGAAAAATGCCTAATTTTGATTGCTAAATGAGAAAAAAATATTTGAAAGAGATAGGGCAATAAATAAGAACAATTTATTCCGATTTCCGATCAGTCATGGAATAATTTAGTGCCGATCTGCCCGGATGAATGGCTTAAAAATATATATAATGAATAATTTTGCTATGCTCGAACTATCCAATAGAACAAGGATTCGATCGTACTTTTAGAAATATGGCAAAAAACAGCGGATTAGTATGTGCCATGATTTGTCTTTAAAACTTCCCAAAATGCCATACTGACCATCTTCTGGATGTGCGCCACGGATGCGGCGACCTGCCCCTTCATGCCCATTGTGATGGTGCCGTCCATTTTGATGCTGATCCGGGCCTGGCCCTGCTGGATGTTGGTCATCATCGGCATGGAGTTGAGCAGCTTCAGAGGCACTCCCGCGGAGGTTGGGATCCGGGCCTGCTTCTCGTTCAGGTTGCCCACCATGGCGCCGTCGATGATGGGTTGCAGTTGGTTCTGCACCAGCTCGACAAAGCCAAGCATGTTCCTGCAAATCGGAATTTTCGAATTAATAGAAAATAACAAAAAATCGTAAATTTGGTGCAAAATATTTAAGATTTCGTAAAATATATTTTTGGATTATTTTCAAAGTTAGTCTATAAAAATTGAATACGAATTTAATAAAACTTTTTTTGATCTCCATTTCTTTTCATGTTGGGTAAATTAATTTCCAGTTTATTTTTTATATTCTGGCTTTTGAAATCAGTAATATTTTCCCTGTTTTATGATCTGAATTTTTATGCAAATTGTTTCTTACATTTTTCCACTCAGCAAATTTTGGGTCTGCTCGGACATGATGTGCTGGTCCAGAGCCCAGAAGCCTCGGTCCACGTCGTTGGTGCGCAGACACAGCATGGCGAAGGGCTGGTTCATGTTCTGGGACTGGTCCATCATGTTGCCATCCTATACAGATGTTAGAAGATCATCAAATTTAATGTGTATTATTTTATAATCAGGATTTACGGCCCGAAAGCTATTATATTATTAAAATTTGGGATTTATTAAAAATTGTCTTGGCAAAAACTATTATAGTATTAAAACTTTTGGGATTTATTAAAAATTATCTTGGCAAATTAATTTTTACTTATCCCTTTCACCAGTGCAATAAAAATAATTTTTACATTTTTGATGTTAAAATGGATGATACTAGAATGCCATAGATCGTTTAAAAAACCAGAATTCCGGATTCAGAAAATCTATTCCGCATTTTTGAATGGTATTAGTTTCCATGTTTTCATGATTCAGAGTTGTGATGCATAAATTAGATTATTTTTCCTGATCTCACCTCCTCTTGGTAGTAGTTGTCGGACAGTCTGTTCTTGATGCCCAGGACCTTGAAGATGTTGCGCAACTTGTCGTTGTGTCGTCCTTTGGTCTGGCGTTCTGCCCTGCTGATGCTGGTGAACTGCTTGAAGTTGTCGGTCATCTTGCCGTACCACTGCTCCGCCTCCTGCTGCATCATGTACAGCTTGATGGCGTTGTGCTGNACACCTGGAATTGCTCGTTGAACTGCGAGTCCAGTTGGGCATGCGCGTAGACGGGCAATACGGACCGTGTGGAGATGGTTGTCGCCACGGTGGCGAACAGGCCCTCGCGCAGTTTCGCGTTGTACAACAATGGCACTTGCCATTTGCCGCTCATGGCGCGCAACTCGTCCTCGTCAACATTGGCAACCTTCAAGGCGGCCTTGATGTGCTGGGCACTGAAATTGTCCTTGGAATACAGTACATAATTACCATATAAAATATGGACATTTTCACATTTTCCTACTGTATTCACTCACCTTTTGCGCTCGTTGGGGTTCTGCGAGTTGGCCATCATCTTCATCGTGCGGTAGGCGAATGCGCGCACTTGCGTGTTGGGCTCCTTGCCGATGGTGTACATCAGCTGGTCCACCAACTGTGATTCGGGCTGGGTGTACATGATGATGGCGAATGCCGCGGTACGCACCTGTGATTCGGGAAAATTTTTAAATAATTTTAATCTCGAATTCAACATTCAAATTTTGTTTAAAAATGCACTTTTTGAACCAAAATGGTATTAAATTATAAATTATTGGCCATAATGATTTTATTGGTGGATCCACTAAACTGACTTGTGGATGTTCTCGGGTGTTCTGGAAGATGGGCGTCAGGATGCGTTGGATGCGGTGCGGCATTCGGACGCGTAGTCGGCGCAGTGCGTCGATGGCTTTGACGCGCACAACGCGTGCTTCGTTTGCATCGCGGATGATCTGCTCTAGGTCCATGACGCTGATGTCCAAGCCGGCATTTCCGAGTGCGTTCAGTGCCACCATCTTGTCGTAGATGCAGTACGAGTTCTTGTACACATTCAGCATCGACTGATATGAAATGAAAGTTAGCAGATATTTTTTATTATAAAAATCTATAAAATTCGTATAAGTCAGATAAGACCTTTAAAAAATTTTAATATGTACACCAAGCTACGAGATATGTATTTATGATTATCAATTTTAGGTCCCAATATTTGGGTCAAAAATCTACCGATCAAATAAAATTATCTTGATTTGGTAGGTCAAAAATCTGAGAAAAATAAAAATTTCTAATGCCTTGTCTTTTTTAAAATCCTACAAAAATATTTCAAATTTTTTGGGAAGTGACTTTTTCATATTTTAGATTTTGTATCAGATCTGCACCAAAAAAATGTTGACTAAATTTATTTTCAGTGATTATACCAAGAAATACATTTGTTCTACTGATACAGACCTCCTTGTACTGCTGCTTCTTGACCATCGGGCACTGTTGTTCCTCCATCAAGAACCCTCTCTGTTGTCCGTTGTTGTTGATGTTCTGCTCCATGCTGTACTGGCACAACTCGTTGACCAGGGCGCCGAAGGTCAGCCAGCAGGACTGCTTGAGTGCGGGCTGTTCCTTGACGATTTGGCTGGTGCACAACTGCTCGATCTCCTGCTGGACGATGGGGTCGGATGGGACCGGGATCTGGTTCAACGCCAGCAGAGTCTGCACGGCTTGGGCCGAGTTGATCTCCTGGGAAATGTAATAAATGAAGATTAGTCAAATAAAGGCTAAAAAATAAATTTTAATAGGATCTATAAGATTGTGAAAACCTTGTTCTTCCCCACCTTGTTCTTGATCTTCTCCGCCAGTCTTGCCACACAGTTGCGCGTTCCGCACACCGCCATTGCGTTCATGTAGATCTGCTTCTCCTGCGCGTTCTGTGCCTTCTGCTCGATGCTTTTCAGGTCCGCCTGCGTACACTGACGCAACATTTCCACGAGGCGTTGCAGTTGCGCAGGTGCCTGTTGCTCAATGCCGCGTTGCGTGTCCTCCATCGCTTGGGCCAACTTGCGCAGTGCCTGCTCCGCCTGCTGCATTTTCGGCACACGCGCGAAAGGCGAGTCCTTGCCGTTTTGGCCGAATTCGTCGTCGCCGAACTGCAAAATGTCAAAGGTTAAAATTTAAGAAAATATTTAGAATAAATTTACTGACCATGTAGAAGCGCTTGACGTCCATCTCCCACTGGTTGGAGTACATCAGCGACTCCTGCTTGCCGCTCTCAAATGCCGGGATCTGCTGTTCCGCTTCCGCTTGCAGTTGTGCGCCTCCTCGAGCTTCCAGGCTGGCGCTGACCACCATCTGCATGGCCGACCCGTACTTGCCGTCCTCGATCTTGCTGTTCCGGTACACGTACTGGGAGACCAGTTCACATCGCTTCAGCGCATTGGGTTGGTCTTGGTCCTGCTGGATCTGGCACCGGATCACTGTGGAGCGGTCCAACTGAAACATCGGAGATAATTGACATTTTAGAAAAGATTGTGATCAGAATATTAAAAGAAGAAATGGACAATGAGAGCAATAAGAATCAAAAATAAGAAGGCTACAACTATAAATCCGAGCTTAAATAATCAGAAAAATATAGAATATGGCCAGAATTTGAAGAAACAGATGGTTCAGAAACTAATCTATCCCTTTAGAGCTCATAAAAAATCCTTAGATGACTCACCTCCTGTTCCTTCACTTCTTTCGGGTCGCACTTTGCGCATGGGTTCTGCTCAGCATTCGGTTGCTGTTCACGTTGTTGTTGAGTCCAGAATCTTAAAAAATGATTTGATAAATATCAATAAGGTTAGCTTGTGGAAGAAGTGTTGTTGCGAATTTCCCATTGGAGGAAAATTTCCTTTACTATTTATTCTTCTTATTTTGGGCCAATTTACGAAAAATAAAGAAAAATTTAACCAATTTCTAAGGATTTTATTTGAGCAAATTCAGATTTTTTTTAAATATAATATATAAAGTCTACTAAATTTTATATCAGAAATGAAATTTAAAAAATCCTACTCGTGTTGGCACAGTGCGCATCTGGCCTGCGGCTGCTGGGTCTGGTACCCGTAGGCAACATCCGCGACCTGCTGGCACTGCTTGAAGTTGATGCTCTTGGTGACGTTGAACTGCTGCTGCTGCTGGCCCCGGAGCTTGTAGATGGTGTAGGTGGTCTGGCAGGCACCCTCCAGCGTGGTCTGAAAAATAAAAATAATAAACATATCAAATTATGGGAATATATGATCATGATTAAGGCTTGAAAAATACCGAAATCGGTATTTTTTGCGGAGACTCAAAATGGCCTGAAAATCAAATAAAAAGCATTTCTAGCTTGATTTAATTCCAAAAAGCAACTTTTTCGCCGGTATTTTCGGTATTTTCACCGGTATTTTGCCATTTTTGAAAAATTCTTAAGCAAAAATGCAATAAAATCCAAAATCTGAAAAAAAAAATTTTTGAAAATTTTTTTTGAAATTTTATTTTTACCGAAATTGGTATTTTTTCAAAGATTTTTTCGTCTTTTTGGCCAGTTTCTTCATGTAAAACCTCGAAATGTTCCTTACTTGCAATTTCAACCAAGTAATTTTTTTGAAAAATTTTACATTATTTTTCATATCTAATTTGAAAAATTTATGTCGGTATTTTCATTATTTTTAGCCGGTATTTTGCGATTTTTGGCCGGTATTTTTCAAGCCCTAATCATGATACAAAAAATCGGAATTTTTATTAACAAGAGGGTTAAAGTCTTATAAAATAAGGGTCTTATAAAAATTATAAAAGAATTAATTTTGTTTAATACATTGAAAAATGCTAAAGCCGTCCATCAAATGGATTTATGCCCAAGACACCAAATTTTCATCTATCTTGTGGATGCTCTTAAAATGGACTCACTCAATTGTTCGGCTTTGAACTTTCTTTACCTCAGGAATGGTGTAGGTCTTGCTCTTGTTGGCCATCTCGATGTTCTGCTCCTTTTTCATCTTCAAAATGAGAAAAAAAATTCATTTTTATATTTGGGACAATATGAAAAATTTGGTAAAATTTTCACCCAATTTTTAGTTTTTTGGAGTAGATTAAACGAATGGATTATAAATAAATATTTGCAAAAATTATTGCCAGAAAGATCGAAAATACATTTTGAAACATCAAATTTCAATTTTTTAAATTTTTATTCAAAGGAATTCTAGCAGTACCTGGATCATGTTCAGCACCGCCCGCTTCATGTTCTTGGACCATACGTCGTCCGCTTCGTGGAATTGGACGTGTTCGATCACTCCGTCCTCGTAGCTGAACTGGCACGGCAACTCCAGCTGCTTTTGCATGTCCTCGGGGATCAATTTCTTAATAAAATGGCTAATAAAGTATAATATATTCTTTAAAAAATGGATAAACCTCCAAAGGCCTAGGGACCTCAGAATTTTATAAATCGATAAACGAATGCAAAAAGTTTTGACAAAAACTTTAAGGTTGAATGATAATCCTTTAATAAGTTTTAGCCAAAAAAAACATCAAAAAGAACAAAAAAAACATCAAAAGTTTTAGTCAAAAAATATTCTATATTCTTGGTTCAGATGTCCTAGTCTTGAAGATAAAATTTTGGACCTCATTTTCCTTTATTGATCATCAATGTTATACTTGAACTGACCGGTTCGAATGCGTCCATCGACTGCACCTTTTGCGGCTCCGACATCGGTTCGTTCTGCTCTCCCACTCGGCACTGCTCCAGGCGAAGCTGTGCATGGCGTTCGGAGGCGAATTGGAGCCGGACCAGGCACTGGCCGCGCATCACAGCCTTTTGCTGGGGCATCGACTAAAAATGGATAAATTTTTAATAAGGTTAAGGTTATGGGATTTTATACTTATAAAATCTATAAATATTTGAATCTGTGGTTTATTGCATTTTTAAGAAGTGAAAAATTTAGCATTTAGCATTTTTAAGAAGTGTATTAAATTTAGCATTTTTAAGAAGTGTACTTTTTTCGACCCCAAAATCTTTAATTTTTACCCTTTTGTACTTTTTTCAGGCATCGGCAAGTTGGGAACCCTGGTTAAGGTTCATGGAATTTTGTACTTATGAATTTGAATCTATGGTTTATTGAATCCATAAACTGGTTTTATTAACCTCAAAAATGTCAAATTGTGTTGGATTTAAACAATTTTATTTTTTAAATATTACCTAATAGGATTACTGTGATTTTTTTATTAAAGAAGATGTAAAATCAGATTATTAGCTTACCGCTGTGTCTTCATCGGAGGGTGCCACCAGTCCGGATGCGATCTGCACATTGTAGAGGAAGCGGTGTTCGGTGTGGGCGCGGAAGGGCATCGGCTCGGTGGTTGCGAGATCGGAGGTGTCCAGCATGGGTGGTGCGGTGCGGTACGGGTATGGGTGCGGGCGGTACGTCTTGGCACCCGCGCAGAGACAGACGAGCGCCAGAAGCGCCAGGATCCGCAACATGATCGGGCTTTCGAAGTTCGAAATCTTTAAGAAAAACTTTTATTTTCTTAAATTTTAAAGTTTTATTCGGTCTTTAAATCAAAAATAATTTTAGAGGCCTAAAATTTTTTGAAATCCTTTAAATTTCTCATGAAATTTCCAAGAATTTTGGGATACATTTTTCTTTAAAAAATCATAAACAGTGTATTAAGAGTTGTTCTAGATTTTTGAACTATTAAATTGTGAATTTTCTTAGGAAAAATAAATCTGCCGATTTTAATAAAAGAAATTGTCAAAATGGACCTGTTCTGGGTGGTGTTGCTGGTACTGTTCGGAGTCCTTGGAGGGGATGGGAGAAGTTGGCTGCTTTGGCCGAATGTGCCTTTGTGCTCCACTGGTGGCCTATTTATTCCAAAATTTTGGGGGCCAAATTGACCCCAAAGGCGTCGGACAGTCGCCTTTTTTCTCCCCAAAAATTTGCTGATTGCTGATAACAATCCATGGAACTGTCAATTATTCCATCTCTTTGGGCCAATCTCGTCTTCAACTTCTCTTTCTCTCGCCTTTTCGAATTACGAAAGATATATTAAACCAAAATTGGACGGAATAATACAAAACTATGAAGTTAATAAATTAAATTGAAAAAATAATTAATTAAAGCATTAACAAATTTGGTTTCTTAAATTTTCATTAATAAATAATATTGAATTTGTAATTTTACTTTTCATTAAGCATAATTGGTGATTGAGATTGATTCATTTTTGTGTATTTTCCCTCATTTTAATTGGATTTTTTCATTTTTTTTCTTCCCATTTATTTTGCATAATTTACAGAATATTAAATAAAAAGTTTATGCAATTTTACAATCCAACATTTAACCTATGTAATTTTTCGTTTTTTTAATTTAAAAATCCAAGAAATTTTTATCTTTTTTATATCCATGATTTTGGATTTACGATATTTACGTATTATTCATATTTCTTAGAATTTATGAGTTTCGTTATGTGCCCTTCCGTTGTGTGTGATCTCGACCATTCCATATCAGTTTTTGCTCTTTGCCTCTCCTCAAGATTGACAGTACCTCCATGATCGACCTCTCCTCCTGCTGTTCACGATGAAATGATTGAAGTCAGCCGTTCCACAAAAAACTGAGCAAAAAATGTAATTCTTGCCCCCCATACACCCATCCATCAATTTCATTCACCACATATGATCTGGAAATTATTGGAAAATGAAAATTTTAGAAATTTAATTTTTGAATCATTATTAAAGGGTTTAGAAATATTTATATAGATTTTACTTGTCTAATATTTAGAGATCTTCTTGTTATTTTATGAAATATGAAAAATACATGTATGATGTTGTTAAAAAATTTAAAAAAAATTAAAATTTGGGCTTTTTGGACCAAAAAACATAAAAAAAGTAAACTAACAAAACATTTTAACGTTAAAAAAAGTTTATCTAACATCTGAAAAAGAGATTTCATAACGAAGAGATGCATTGTAGAAGTCAATTTTTGACGAAAAATCATGGATTAATTTTTGTGACTTAGGGAATGCAATCCCCCTTAAATGTGGAGGGAAAAATGCGTTAAAATTTCGTTTAGAATTAAAATATTTTTTTCAAAACGTTTAAAGGAATTAGCTTTGGTAAATTTTAAGGGTCCAATGGAACTCTTAAGTGATCTAATTAACATTTAAATGCTTTAGAAACTGTATGCAGAAAAATAGATTATTTTTTGATTTTTGGTCTCCAAATTCTATTGTAAAAGTTCTACATTTTGTAAAATACCGTATTTCCTCTAATTTAAGCCCCGGGGCTTAAAATTTTCAACCCCCTCTCTGAGGGGGGCTTAAATTGGAGGGGGGGCTTAAATTTTTCGACTCTAACTTGAAGGGTGGAGGGTGAGGAAAAAAATAGAAAAATTTTCCTAGAAATCCCTAAAAATAATTAATTTCTAAGTTAAAAAATCATAAAATACTATTTTTAAATCAGAATTTTTTTTGATATCGATATTTTTATAAAAAAAATTGTCGGTATGCACTCAGAAATTGCCATCCAGAAGTAGAAGGGAGGTAGTTGTGGAGTTTGAGTACTGTTTTTGACGCAAAAATTTGTATTTGTTCATTTATTATTGTAAAATCATCTAAAAACGACTTTCCTAAGGATAATTTTTGACGCTGAATCCGATTCTTACGTCCAGTTTGGCCGATTTTAAATTTTATGAATTTTGACGTCAACGTCTAGAAGTGACGTCAGATGACGTATTACCTCAAGATGGGCATTGGAATCGGATTCAATGTCAAAAATTACCCTAAGGAAGTAGTTTTAGATGATTTTTAAATGAAGTCGTTTTTAGACGATATTTTTTGTGGGTCAAAAACAGTACCCAAACTCCACAAGTACCGAATGGGAGGGGCTTAAATTGGAAGGGGGGCTTAAATTAGAGGGGGGGCTTAAATTTTTCAATTCACTCTCTGAGGGGGGCTTAAATTGGAGGGGGGGCTTCAATTAGAAGGGGGGCTTAAAATAGAGGAAATACGGTATCATTTTTTTGAAAATTTTATATAAATTAATTTTTGTTGTTTTCAAACAACATTTTTGTAAAAATATGATTTTTGCCTATTCGGGTTAATTTTAAAAATCTGAAAAGGCCAAAAAATCTAACATATTCTTCTGCTTAATTTGCTGTTGAGTTGCATTCTAGCTAATAAGTGTAAAAAAATTTTAAAGCAAATTAATAAGTTATTGGATCCCCTAAAAATTTTCATTGGATTCTTAAACTGGATTAAAGTCAAAGATTTTTCATACCTAACAAATGACTTTTTCTTTTACAAGTTCACTTAATATTAAATTTATTGTCCAGAATAATGAATTGTTCAAAAAAAGCATTCGCTCACACATAGGGAACACATGTTTTGATGAGAGTGGTAGAGAAGCGAGCATAAAGCGAGAGAGTATGTGAGTTCTTGCTCATTTCCTTCTCTTATTGCAACCCACAAATAAATTATTTCACAAACACATTGAACCAATCAAAAATTCTAAGTTATTATCGGCGTTTTGAATGTTTTTGTATTATTCGGTATTTAACAATTTTTGGAACGGGGAAACCATTGTCCCCTTAAATAACAGAATTTAAATAAAATATGAAACAAATCAAGTTTTACAAGAAAAAATTGATCTTACAAGGGAAGGACAAAACATGTTAATCTCGGATCAATTCGAGACCCATATAATATTGTAGAACATCTACAAATTCCGTTGTAAATTTTAATATTAGCGGCCCTCGTCCACAAGAAAAAAAAGTTATGAGTATTTCTTGATCCGCCCGCGTCAAGGGCGTGCGAGTGAAGGTGCGCTGGAAAAATGAATGATCATTTGCCAAAAAAAGGATGGCGTAGATATAATAAATAAATCCGCATATTGTGCCAGCTGCTCGTGGAAATTCTTTGGAGGACGTGGTTCGCGTAAAACAATACATAGGTAATTCGCGGATGAGTTTGTCATTAGCGCAAATGGCGGGTGGGGTCACTATGGCGTAGCCATTATGGCGTCAGCGACAATAAACTGGTCATAACTTTTTTTCTCAAAAGACCTATGTTTCAGATCTTGGTGTGAATAGATGGCCCTGAATGTCTACTACAAAATTGCAAAAAAGACCACCCGAATTGGTCAAGTTTTAAAAAAGTTATGGCCAAGTTAAGCCACAAAATCGTGTTTTGCCAAAGATATGGCCATAACTTTTTTAAAACTTGGCCAATTTGGATGGTTTTTTTGCAATTTTGTAGTAGACTTTTTTGTAGTGGCAAACTACAATTACCTATGTATTACAATTACCAAAATTACCTATGTATTGTTTTACACGAACCACGTCCTCCAAAGAATTTCCACGAGCAGCTGGCACAATATGCGGATTTATTTATTATATCTACGCTATCCTTTTTTTGGCAAATGATCATTCATTTTTCCAGCGCACCTTCACTCGCACGCCCTTGACGCGGGCGGATCAAGAAATACTCATAACTTTTTTTTGTGGACGAGGGCCGCTAATATTAAAATTTACAACGGAATTTGTGGATGTTCTACAATATTATATGGGTCTCGAATTGATCCGAGATTAACGTGTTTTGTCCTTCCCTTGTTAGTCGCTAATTTATTGATGATATTTAGCTGGGTATTTAGATTTAGATAGTTTAAAAGGTGCTAAGTTTTTCGAAATTCGAACAAAAATCGAAATTTTTCGAAAATTGAGAAATATAGTGTATTTCGCGAAAATTTCTAACTTTTTGTTCGAATTTCGAAAAACTAAAAACACCAGCAGATAGAACATACTTTTGGTCTTTTTATACTTTTGGTCTAACAAGTCTAACAAAAAAGTTTTTGGGGAACATATTGAGTTTTGGCACTTTTTTGTAACGCCCATTATGGCATTTTTTTGTAACGACATAGCACCGTTTAAAAATAATAACTATAAAAAATGTAACCTTTTGTACGATTTCGTTCGATAAAATTTTAAATACATCTTTTTTCTACAGAGAATCGAATTTTAAAAAAATGAAATTAATTTATTTTTTTTTTATATTTTTACAATTTATTCAAAACATGATATATAATAAGACGAAAAAAAACCCCAATAAGTTATCACCCGTCCATAATTAGTGTAAATGATCTTTGATTTTTTAATTTTTTGTAAATTTTCAAAAAAATTTGCTCCATGCTGGAATTGAACCAGCGATCTTCTGTTTACAAGACAGACGCCTTGCCACTAGGCCAACGGAGCAGATGGGTGTTGTATTCAATAAATTTAATATGAAATTAAATGCAAGAAAAATGCTTCTTTCCTTTTCCAAGAGTTTCTTTCATATTCATTTTTTGTCCGTTTTTCTTACTTGTTATCTTGTTAATTAATTAATGATATATGTTTGAGTATATGGATTTGGTTAAAAATAATAACTAAAATAAAAAAATGTAACTTTTTTTACGATTTTGTTCAATAAAATTTTATTATGTACATCTTTTGGCTATACTGCTGTTGGTATAGCCCCCTTTCTGGGAAAAAATTTTGATGTCCCAAAAATGCCTCAAAATGACGTCCTAGGGGCAGTTTTTGACGCTGAATACGAATCTGACGTCCGTTTTGACGTCCGACGTCATCTGACGTCGATTTTTGACGTCGAAAAAATTTGACGTCAAAATTTTTTTCTCTAAATAATGACGTCCTAGGGCCAGTTTTTAACGCTGCATCTGAATCTGTCGTCCGTTTTGACGTCCGACGTCATCTGACGCAACTTTCCGACGTCGGAAATTTTTGACGGCAAAAATTTTTTTTTCAAAATTTCATTTTTAGATTATATGACCCGGCTATCCTTCATAATGCGTGGGTTGCTTAGGCAACCATACGGTTCAATAAGTACGGGCTGAAAGATTATTTATTTTTAACTAATAATTTTAATGTTGGGCTCGCTGAAGGCGAGCCCAACAATAAAATTTCTAGTTAAAAATAAATAATTTTCAGCACTCACCTATTGAACCGTCTAGCTACCAGTACTATGAGCCGGTTAAATACATTTTGCATTTTCTCTTTTTGATTTTTCTTTTGATTTCTTTGCATGAAATTTAATTTTGAAAATAAATTTTTTGACGTCAAAAATTTCAGACGTCAGAAAGTTGCGTCAGATGACGTGGGACGTCAAAACGGGCGTCAGATTCGGATTCAGCGTCAAAAACTGACCCTAGGATGTGATTTTGGACCATTTTTGGGTCATCGAATTTTTTTCCAAAAAAGGTGGGCCACCAACAGCAGTATTACCCATCTTTTTCTCAAGAGAATCGAATTTTAAAAATAGAATTTTCTTTTATTATATTTTTACAATTTATTCAATACATGATAATTAGAAGAAAAACCCCAATAAGTTATCCTTCATCCCTAATTAATGTAAGTGATCATTGATCAGTCACTGAAAAAATTAAAAACACAAAAAAAATGTTGCTCCGTGCTGGAATTGAACCAGCGATCTTCTGTTTACAAGACAGACGCCTTGCCACTAGGCCAACGGAGCAGACATGAATATTATTCAAAAAATTCAATATGAAATTAAATGCAAGGAAAAAGCTTCTGCTTTCTTTTTTCAAGAGTTTCTTAAATTTTTTAACCAAGTAGTCTTTTTTTCGAAAATTCAACAAGTCTGGTAAAATTTACATCTTTATTTTAAGTTGAAAATTTTCTGCTTACATCATAATGGAATGATCACCACATTTAACTAATAATAATATTTATTCCATTCGCAAGGTACCATCGGTACACTAACAGCGAATTCAAAAAAAAAAACAATAAATGTCAAAGTCAAAATGAAACAAATATAAAGAAATTGGTGAGCAAATGCAAAAATTAAAATAGACAAGGTGAATTATGAATCCAAACCGTTCAAATCCATTTCTTCAATATATTTTTTAAAATTTACTGTACTAGAGGCTTCAAATACTTCCTTGGGCAATTTATTCCAATTTGTGACAACCCTTGTGAAAAATTTTTGCTGAGATTTTGGAAAATATTTTCTATTCTGGAGTAAATATGGTCTACTACATGCTCTTTTCGTAAAATTGAAGTATTTGTTTGGATATAAATGTGTTCTCTTACAAGGGAGGTTTTTGAACTGTAACATCCCGATTCTTTCGTAACCCATCCCAATATTTGGAGCACCCACACTAACCATGGCATTATCATATCTATTTGTGCCACAAAGCGTCATATGATTTTATAGTAATTTTTTAAATTTTTTTTCGGCGTGCTTCAGGCGCGATTCGTCCTTGGTGCGCGGGTCNGACCCGCGCACCAAGGACGAATCGCGCCTGAAGCACGCCGAAAAAAAATTTAAAAAATTACTATAAAATCATATGACGCTTTGTGGCACAAATAAATATGATAATGCCATGGTTAGTGTGAGTGCTCTAAATATTGGGATGGGTCCCGAAAGAATCGGGATGTTACAGTTCAAAAACCTCCTTTGTTAGTAATGATTTTATTAGCCATTGCCAAATCAGATATCTTTCTTCTAATAACTAGCTTTTTTAATCCAAAAATTTTAAGTTTTTCTTCATAGCTACAGGGAATTAAACCACACTTCGATAGTGCCCTTCTCGTAAAGAATTTTTGTACTCTCTCTATAGTCTGACAAGTTTGTTTTTTATTGGGGTTCCAAATCTCGGTACTATATTCAAAATGAGGTCTGACATATATTTTGTAAGCCAAAATAATGTTGTTCAAATCACGAGTTTTCAATATTCTTAAAAGATGATACGCAACTAAATAAGCTTGCTTAATGTCCTTATTTATTTGAATGCTGAAAGAAAGTTTATTATCAATCATAATCCCTAGATGTAAAAAAGGCGAGCAAACGGTGCTAGGTCGTTATCGCTAAAAACCGCCACATGCTATAGTCATTAATTGGTAAATAAGAGATTGATTATTATTTATAATATTCATAGGAAAAACAAAATTAAAAATATTTGAACAAAAATTCACAACCGGGGATGTTTCCTTGTAAATTTAGGAGAAACTAGTTAAATGGAAAAAATTTCCAGTAGGGGTAAACTGCACAAGTACCGTCTTGAGATCAAAATGATGCTTATGCGACTGATCAAAGTGTTCAGATTTTAGCTTCTTTCGGTACTTGTGCAGTTTACCCCCTGGAATTTTTTCCCTTAATTTCTCCTAACATTTAACAATTTTCGAATTGATCTGGGGTTTTCACATGCGCTGAATTCGAAACTGATGTCAGATTTATCGTACGATTTCATCAAATCTATGATTTTGAATTAATTTTGATTTATTCTTTCTATACCATCAGATTGTTACAAAAATTGAATAAAAGGTAAAAAATGACAAAATTATAGATTTGATGAAATCATACGACAAATCTGACATCAGATCGGAACTCAGCACATCTGAAAACCCCTGGATCACTTGGAAATTGTTAAATTGGTTAAGGAAAAAAGTGAATAAATTTCCAGGGGAGGGGTTAAACTGCACAAGTACCTAGCTTTCTTTTAATATTTTAATATCTTTATTGCAGTGAAAATATTTTGCTCCGCGTTGGAATTGAACCAGGTTTTTTTCTGTTTAATAAGCACCATTTCAAATTATTTTTACCCTTTTTTCCAAAATTACATCGTCATCGATTTACAGATGCAAAATGATTATTATTCATTATGTAATACATATTATTAGTTCGTCAACAATTATAAGCTTATTAAATATAAAATTAAATCAATAAACAGGCCTTTTAATAGAAAATTGATATGTTTTACTTGTGAATTGAAGAAAAATTCATTATTTATTATAATTATTCGTATAGTTGAAAAAAATAAAAATTAATTTTTAGATGAAATTAATTCTATTTATTCCACATATTATTCCATTCACCATGATATCGGCAATGGAATATTCTGAAAATAGAAATGGAATAGAGAAGGGTATGTTGAAATTCAAATAATGATGTTGTCATTGACTTAAGGATTTTTTAAGTTTGTTTAATAAAAGAATAAAATTAAATGCATAACATTTTTAGAAATTGTTCAGAATAACAATACCGAATTCTCTCTAATATAACGTACCCTTTCGAAGGTGATCGAAAAATATAAGATCTCTCTACATTATAAGGCCCTTCTTATGAGAGTGACAATACCGTATTTCTTCTAAAATAAGGCCTTGCTCTAAAATAAGGCCTTGCTCTAAAATAAGGCCCCACTTTGAGGAGGTTTGAAAAAAATAAGGCCCTGCCCTAAAATAAGGCCCTGCTCTAAAATAAGGCCTCTTTGAGCAAATTTTTGAGAAAATATATGTTTAGCCGGCCCGGGACTAATCTCATCATTCTCATTTCATTCTTCACAGAAGCATGGCTGTCAACCACACACATGGCCAAATTATTAACAATTTAAACCAAAACAGATAATTTTCCAATTCATTTTTGATTTCAATGCCTAGAATTATAGATTAAGGTATTTTATTTAAATTAAAAACAAATTTAAGAAATTCAAGGCATTTTAAAGGATTTTATTAGTCAGAACTTTATAGTACTTTATGGGTGGGGTTGACAAAACGTGCCGCTTTGATTCCGTTTTTCTTTTTCGAGAATAAAGTTCTTATAGGATTAAATTATTTTTTATTTTTTATTTATCTATGCTGCNTTTTGGTTGGAGTGTGGTAGATAACCTTTAAACTAAAAGGCGCAAAAGATGTTGAAATAAATAGAATGATAAGAATCAAATAACATTTGTCTACCCCACAGATCAGAATTTTAATGCAAATTAATATTTTAATTAATTTTTTTTGGAAATTTTGAACTATTCAAAGGTCTATGGAAATCATTTTTTGAAATTGATTTGTTTTAAGAAAAGGAAATCGGGTTTTGAATAAGAAATCGTTGGGATGTAAAGAGAAATTGCACTTGAAATTAGAAATTTTATTGGATAAATACACATTGAAAAAAATAAGGCCTTGCTCTAAAATAAGGCCCTGCTCTAAAATAAGGCCCCCCTTGAGGAGGTTTGAAAAAAATAAGGCCTAGGCCTTATTTTAGAGGAAATACGGTATATTAACCCAAAATGGATTGAATTTGAAAATAACAAACGAAAATGAAGAATGGTATTTCAACTCAAAAAACTTCTTGAAATTCATGCAACTATTATAGATTTTTTTTTGAAAATACATACCATTATAAGCATTACGTGCACAAAAAAATATAATATATAATTTGTCATAATATCATTAAACCTAAACATTAATTTTCGAAAATACATCTTTGAAAAATTAAAGCCTCTCTCTATTATAAGATCCCTCTCTAATATAAGGCCCCCTTTGAATATGATCGAAAAATATAAGGCCTAAGCCTTATATTAGAGAGAATACGGATGTATGTTCCAAAAAATATACAGGCAATATCAATTTGAATACGGTAAGGAAATTTAAACCCGGTTGTACCGAACAAATAGTTACGAAATACACCCTTGTCACAAACCTTGAAAAATTCACCAAAGAATATGGAAAGAGCGACAAAACAATTGCATGGGCATGTAATTTTGATGGTATGAATTTCATTATCAAAGTAGAATTGAATTTAAATTTTTTTGAAAATACATGAATAAAATAATAGGCATCTAGCTAATTTTTATATAAAATCTATATAAACAATAATAATCATTTTTTGTGATAAATTAGCCTTCTCAAACCTATTGATTTTTAATTTTTGTAGGTATTCAAAAATGAAAATTGTCATTTTCCTCAAAAATTGAATAAAATAGTGCAGTAAAATATATCTACAACAAATATAAACAATGAATATTAATGGGGTTCTTCGAGGGATATGATATAATATAGGATATGATATCCAGTGAGGGATATATGAGGGATATGATATCCAATGATATAATTTTTGTTTATTTTTTATGCTCATCAGTCAGAGATATCTATCAGGATTCACCCCAAATTCCGATATTCTACGCCAATACATTTCATAAAATTCTGGGAGATTTGATAAAAATACTTTAACAACAATACTTTTTTAATTCGATTTAAAAAGAACAGTTCACCTAAATCCGATTTCTGACTTGATTAGTTTCGATTATTGGATCAAATCAATAGGACAGATCTGCAAATGTGGAATAATTTTTTGGAATGAACCTATTACATACAAAGATCTAAATTTTATAAAATAAAAAAACTTATGGAAGACAATTTTTCCAATAAAATTGCTAACCTGTCTTAACAACCTATAACCTATCATGTATGTCATCTATATATACTATTATTATGTTATCCATTAAATTTCATAGGTATACTTGACTGTGGTGCCATTGAATGGACTAAGAATGGGGGTTGTGTTTGGGTGGCAGGAAGTGATCCGACCGTGGAATTCCTTCGTTACAACACAAAATACCACAAAAAGTGTGATCGTGGAATGATCAAGTTCCCCTCGGACAATCTAATTCGGGAAGTCAAACTGGAGAAGAAATCCAAAGTGAAGAAATCTCATAGCAATGGTGATGAAAAAGTGCGGAATCGTTTGATCAACGCTCTTTTCAAGAAGCCTCAGGAGTTCTTCAGAAAATGGCGTAGTCATTGACGTTTCAAAAAATCGCTATTAAATTTTTGGACATTTATAAATAATAATAATTATTATTACATGTTCTATTATATCAATAGTTAGACATTTTGGGAAAACACGTACCAGTGTCACGCACCAATAGGCATGAATACACGTATACCGTAGTCACGTACCAAAAACACGTGAAAACTAGTACATGAGTTTGCATGTGTCGTTGAAAAAACAGTAGAACGCATCACGTACTTTAGTACGTGGTTTAACTCTTTTTAATCATTTTCAATTTAAATTTTCTGAAATAATTATTATAAATTAGATATGTGATAGATATAGAGATAGGTGTAATGATTTGATTTTAGTTCTAATCTATTCGGCGCCCTATTCCTCATTCAAATATGTATTGACTTTTTATTTTGTGCTTTCCTTCATTTGGATCCGGAGCAGAAAATTTTCAGGGATCGGAGCCGGAGCCAAAATTTCTCATTTTCCCAACACTGGACGTGAGCTCCGTTGGCTTAGTGGTAAAGCGTCTGTCTAGTAAACAGAAGATCGCTCTGGTTCATTTCCAACATGGAGCAGCATAATTTATTTATTTTTGCTCCATATTAAAAGAATTGACATATACTAGCATTATTTTATTCCATTATGATTTATCATATATTTCCTTATGAATTATCATAGAATAAAAAAAATAAATTTATTTATTCTATTACGTTATATTAAATTGTACATACATTTAAAAATATAAATTTTTTAAACAAATGACATAGATATTGTTAAAATAATGTTTTGAGACCGGTTTTGGCCGGTTAACCGACCGGGTCCGCCAAAATTTCTACTAAATTAATCGGTAACCGGGCAATTAACCGGGGGATAAAACTAATAATCGATAACCGGAACTTTATTAGCCGATAACCAGAACCCTTATTAGATTATTAACCGGGTCTGTCCTACCCTAATATATATATATTCATGATTTTCGGTGGTTATCTTAAATACAGTTTAATGGGAAAAAAGTTTTTTAGTGCACTATTTTATAATCATCCTATTTGAAATAGATGTTCAGCACCATTTATTTATTTCAAATATCCTATCTCTTGGCATGTCATTAGAATATACAATATACATGTATTGTGAAAAAAAATGAGAAGATTACAGGATATTTTTTGGTTTTTTGCCTAAATTAAACATCCAATAAAGTTAAAAATAATTAAAAAAATATTTTATTTATTAATAAATAGACGTATTCAAACCAATAAAAAGTTTTAGCTGAAATTATGCAAAAATTTGCTTAATTTTTTATTGAATTTTTATTAACTCTTAATTCATAATAACTTATAAAGGATGAATAAAGAGGAAAATTTCGTCTAAATAAAATTAAAGATTAAATTAAATGAATTATTGTTTAATTATTAACTTTAATTACATAAGTATAATAAATTTTGATAAATTAATATTATGTTCGTTTAAATTTTTTAAATCCAGAAAAATAAAAGTCTAATTTTTACAATGTTTTTAGAGAATATTGAGCTAATAAAAATTAAAAATTATATTTTTTAAAAACAATCAAAAAATCTTGCAAAAAGGATTTTTATTCCATTATCAACTGACAACAATAGGATAACACTTTGCGAAATAACAATTATGTGGGTATAATTATCAGATAACAATTTAAATTTACTTAGAAGTAAAATACAATGTTTCAATTTGATTTGTTTGTTTTCCCAATTTTTGACCTCTTTTTCTTGTCGATATATTCGGATTGCTCCAATTTTCTGATGAGTTCCTCCATTTGTTCATTGGTAAGATTTGAGTTGTCAATGTTTTCCAACGCAATTTTCGCGAGTTTTGCTATTTTTTTCTTAAATTTATGCCATTGTATTTAAGCCAATTTAAAAAATATATATAAAAATATAATTGATCTTTTTAGAGCAAAATATATCAAAATATAAAATAGATTTTGTTATAAACTTTTAAAATCGTATTAAGTATTTTTTTTCATTTTTTTTCATGAAAACTAAACATACTTTTAGCTTGATTATTGTTGCAATTTTCTCACCAATTTCTTTCTCCGTAATCTCAACTGAATTATTACGTGAAGATTTTCCAAACCATTTTTTATATGTTTTATTTATTTTTATTCCATTTGCTCATTGATATCATCCGGATTTACGGTTTGATCAGTGCTGATCTGATCAACTTTTTCATCTTGATCAGCCTGGTCAGTTTTTGTGCGATAAGAAATGGCCAAAAAATAAAGAATCAAAACACCCAATTGGCAATGAAACATTCTCCTTATTATTTAATTTCTACAAGTATATATATATTTATTTATTTATAATCTAACAATATGGAAGTTTTAATTACAAATAAATTTAAAAAATATGTGAGTTTACCTCTGTAATAAAGATAAATATTTATCTTTTTAAAATTTGATAAAGATTTTGATAATAAAAAACTAATAGAACCTAAAAGACTAAATAAATAAAGGTTTTATTTAAAAAATTATTTATTAAGACGATTAAAAATAATTAACCTATGAACATAATTTAATAAAGAGGATAATCATTTGAAATAGGATAGATTCATTATTCATAATATTCGATGCTTTTTATCGATTTTTTAAATAAAAATAGGAAATTGATGGCCTTGCCATGTATTTCACTTCCATATTAAAGAAAGCTAAAATAATATTGCAAAATATTATTTGCAAAATATTATTTGCAAAATTATAATATATTATTTTAATTATACATGTTGTAAAAATGAAATACATTTTGTACTTTTTTGTTTTAATGGATTTTAAATTTCATCTACAAACTGTTTGAAAATTGAATAATTGGGCACCAATACTGATGTTTGGAGGTTAGAAAATATTGCCATTTTCGGCTTTAAAAACGCCATTTGGTCAAATTGATTTAAAAAATTTTAAAGCTTGCTATGCCATAATGAAAGCCATAAAATTTTTTGTTTTTAGTATTTTTATTTTTTAATTTTCTTGTAGATTTCTGAAATTTATTCAAACTTATTTGAAAATTGGGTTTTGCTCAAAATTTTCATAAATTTAAGGATTTCAAAAAAAATTATTTCATAGTTTTGGTCCAATTTGGAATCATTTTGATTTTAAAAACCCATAAGAAGAATTACTCAATTTTTAATATCTATTGCAAGGAATACCAACTTTTTATTATGCAATTATGTTCAAAATATATCTTTAAAATTGCATCCATTTATATGTAGGAACACATTTGTTCTGAAGAGGAGAGTGGTAGAGAAGCGAGCGTAAAGCTAGAGATTGCACATTTCTTTGCTTCATTCATTCTCCCTACTGCGACCTATAACTAAATCTTTTACAAAACTTATGAACTTTCAAAATGGATGTTTAGGTATTTCGTATATTTTGTATTTTCGGTATTTAGAAATTTTTGGAACAGGGAAATTTTATTTCCCTTTATATATTTTTTTTGTTCGTGGCCATAGTGAAAATTCAAAAAATTTTCACTTTTTGTAACTGAAAAAGCATTTTTTGAAAATATAAATTACGCCTGTGAATTAATGCTAACTTAAATTATGTAAAATTTTTTATTTGAAAAATTCTCTAAAAATTATATTAAAATTTTTTTTAATAATTAAATAATATTTTCTTGAATATCAAATTCGTGTGATGAATTGAAAATTTAAAAAATATTCTATTTTTTCTTTTTTACAGAAAAATTACATAGTAATTTGGTATGAATAGACTTGAACTTGACACCAACATGGATGAAATTTTTCAGATTTTTTCTAAAATTTTAAAATTTCAAAAAAAAATTGTTGCTCCGTGCTGGAATTGAACCAGCGATCTTCTGTTTACAAGACAGACGCCTTGCCACTTGGCCAACGGAGCAGACATGAATATTATTCAAAAAATTCAATATGAAATTAAAGTTAGGAATACCTACCTACCTATTCTGTCTTCCTGTTTTATCATATTTTCGATTTTTTTATGCATCTTCACCCTAAAAATCCCCTTAATACAAATAGAGAAGGGACCATGATAATATGTAGTTTTTGAAATTTATACAAGGTCTGGCACCCGACTATTTAGACCAAGTTATATGTTTTTTTATTTTAAAATTTAACAATCATCATGGGTGGCGCAAGCTGACCAAATATTCCCTTATCCTCATTATTTTGCTGACATTTTTCTAACTTTTTTATCCTCCAATTCGATCAAAATTTTAAATAAAAATTTTGTTCTAATCATATTTCAACATGTTTTCTTCATCCTTAGTGTTTCTACTTTGTTCCTTTTTTATGCTCTGGTAATAATGAATGAATGAATTTTTATTTAATTTGTTTTTATTTATTGAAGAATTGAAGCATAAAAATATTAAAAAAAATTTTTTTACCTAAATCGGATATAGTAAAATATTCTTGTTAAAAAATATTTTTTTACGAAACAGGACGATTCAATCCTACCTTTTCAGTCCCATTGCTAGAAAAAAATGATTATAACTCATCAGTTTAAAGCAACCTAGAATAACGATTTTGATACATAACAAAAGGTGGGTCTAAATGTCTGCTATAGACTTGCAAAAAGCATCACCCGGATTGACCAAGCATTTTAAGCATTCAAATCGTGATTTTTAGCCAGATATCTAGTCAAAACTTTTTTTTACTTTGCCAAGTCAGGTGAAATTATTGTAGACTTTGGTTCTATCTATTGACACCAATGTCGTTTTTCTAGTTTTATAGTTTCTGACAATGAGTTTTAATCATTTTCTACCAATGAGACTGAACGTCATCCAGCAATTTTTTTTATTAGATTTTAACAAACTAAATCATATCAAATTATAAATTTTTTGTTAGTTTAATTTATCCTTTTCAGCTCAATGATTCGCACTGATACCTTTTACTGGTGACGATGACGAGAAATCGGGAGCAAATTTATGAATTATTCTTAAAAAATTGTCTACTTGTAAGATATTAGGAATTTACATCGGAATTAAATTTTATTTATCCTCTTTAAGCAATAAAAAGCATTGATTCTGGATTTTAAAAAGCATATTTATTAAATATATTTTTTATCAATATCCATGTGATCCATATTCCCCAACCTATATGTATAAATAGCAAAAATCATCAGGATAATGGAAATATAAGTAATAATAATTTAAAAATATGACATATAATAATATAAATTTAATTTGTAATATGAATTTGGAAATTATATGTACTTAGTAATAGAATGCAGCTACATGAAAAAGTTTAATATTTAATGTGTATTTCATTACTAACCTTAGTAATAGAAAAATAAAAAAATACAAAAAGCAGTTTTAATAAAAAATTGTAGTTCCTATAATACATATAAGACCACTGATCTCCATTATAAATTTTAATTGTCTACCTTCTAAAAAAGATTGAACAATATTATGATAGAGAGGAAATAAATATATCAAATATTAACATTTACGCTTGGCTTTATGCTGCGAATTGCGATATTTTCCTTATGCTGCGAATTGCGATATTTTCCCATCGCTCCTTTTTAATTAAGCTTTAATATCCTATTTTCCGTCTTCCAAATTCCCTAGAGCCGCTATGGCAGTGGACTCTTTATCATGCCAATCTAATTCAAAGAGAGAGTGTTGCAAATGTTGAGGATATGCAGAGAAGCTCGACAGACGAAAAAGACTGTTGCGATTGTCCTAATTCTTTGCCCGTGACTGCAACTCAGCCAAAAATCTTCCCAACAAAAATGTCTCCCTATATAAGTGATGCACCAAGTTGTGTGCCCGTGTCGGTTGTCTGCCAAGGGTGGCGTACGCGTCGATGGTGGCGGTCGCAGAAGGTCCGATACTACGGCACGTATTGCGCGTACTCATGCCCGAAGTGGCTGTAAGTAGTGCGCCTGCGCGTTGTGACGTCCTTTACTTTACCCCCCCCCCATACGACGGACTCGCTTTCTTAGTCTCCCCAGGAAAGCGCACCGATGCATATGCCCACTGTCCGGATGTGCGCGATTCTGTCTTCCCGATGAAGTAGGCAACCGAACCAATTTTTTTTCTTACATGAACGAGGAAATCACAATTTTAATCATTTTGATAACAAGTTAAAAGGATAGAATACCCCGCATATGGATAGATATTTTCCGATTGGTGAAATACCCAAAATTCAATTTTTTGAATAAAATTTGCCGTTAAAAATGTTAGAAAATGCTATATTATGTGTTACAAATTATTATATAAGGGGGTCGAAAAATCTTATGGCCAAAAAACTCAAACATTGTTTAATATTCTTGCGATCAAATCTAAAAAATAAGAAGAAAACCACTCCCAATTTTTGGCTGACGTTATCGAAGAAGCTCTACTTCAATTTTATCAAATTGGAAAAACAAAGAAGAAGCCTTTTTCTTACATTTAATTTCATATTAATTTTTTGAATACAACACCCATCTGCTCCGTTGGCGTGGCAAGGCGTCTGTCTTGTAAACAGAAGATCGCTGGTTCAATTCCAGCACGGAGCAAAATTTTTTATGTTTTTATTTTCCAAAAAAAATTCACAAACTAACAAGAGGATCTCTAAATATTAGACAAGTATAGACATATTAGACAAGTCCGGCTGCGCGTTGCCCTTACCCCCAAACGGACTTGCTTTCTTAGTCTCCCCTGGAAAGCGCACCGGTGCATATGCCCACCGTCCGGATGTGCGCGATTCTCATCTTCCGATGAAGCAGGCATCCGACTCATTTTTTATGATTTTTTTTTTAATTTTGGTTCAAAAATGTAAATGTATTAAGAAATGAATTTGTTTTTAGAAAAATAAGGAAAAAATATTTATAAATTTGTCAAAAAAGCTAAGCCCGCTCGTAGACCACAATGAAAAAATATAAATGTTAAATTCACAGTGTTTTGGCCATTTGGCTCTGTACTTAATTTTTTACATTTGGCCACTGTAATTAATTTTTTACCCCCTTTTTGACATAAATAATGTTTATTCCAATGTTAATTTGAACTCGGAAAAATTATGGGTAGGTATATATGTTTATCGTTCAAATGCATTTCACCCCTTCCGCAACTTCTTCAATCCATTTGCAATTTGGTGCGATTCTCATGAAAACCTCTAAAAACAGTGTTAATATTAGCTAGCATCTGTTATTTTAAAAATCGATCTAATGATGTATTTAAGAGTAGAATAAATTTTTGGCATTTATGTTTTACAGTAATAATATGTAATACTAATTTTATGCTTAAAAAGTATATTTGGTATTTTGAATATATTTATCTAAAAGTACGTTTGGTCTTTTGAATATATTTTTTATTTATTTTTCCAAGAAAGAAGTCCGTCAATTATTGAATTCTTCAATTAATTATATTATTTGATTTGCAAAAAGGTCTAAAAAGGCTTGATGCTTTTGAGCTAAAAGTGAAAGCCAAATATAGGCAAAAATATACAAACAAAATTTGCCTAATTTTTTATTCGAATTTTTTGGATTAAGAGGAAAATTTGAATCATCAGAAAACACGGTTCGTGAAAATTTTTACTTATTTTTTCGGAAACATGGAATAATTAAAAAAAAATAAATTTCTAGAACTTATGGCAACTTTTTTCGCTTTTAAATAAAAAAATTGCTTTTTATTCCCTTTAATAAAACATTAATCCATTTTTATGTATTTTTCATAACAAACCCGGCGAATGACAGATTCCATCTCCCAATATGCCGATGGTCAGCCCTATCTGGTACCAATGCGATGCATCCAGTTTCTGGGCCAATGGGCCACCGCTATCACCCTTTAATAATATTTAGCATTAAAATAAATAAAAAATATATTTATTTACTTAAATGAGACTTAGATTGAGCAGTAAAATTTTAATAAATTATTGAACCTTCCTCTTTAGTAGGATCGTACATTTCTAGAATAGAAAATATGACCATGAAATATAACCAAAAAAATCACGAAATATGCCTAAAATATGACTGAAAATTTCGCCAAATATGATCTAAAATTCAAAAATTTGACTCAAAAAGCATAATAAATAGAGCCCGGACCGATACGATATATCGTCGATATTTTTCGAGATATCGCATCGATAATATCGAAAAATATCGTATCGAATATCGTATCGAACTCATGGAAGATTTTTCGATATTTTTCGAGAACGAGATTTTTCTAGAAAATTTTATCGAATATCGTATCGAAATTATTCTAAATATCGAATATCGTATCGATTCTTTTTTGAAATTTTTTTTTAAATAATATTCATTCAAAAAAGATTTATTTTTATTTGTTCGCTTTTGTGGCATTATTTCAAAGGACATTTTATCTTAATATATAATTATTTTCTTCATAAATTGAAACATTGATTAAAAAGAAGTGCTTAATTCTATATAGCAGCTATAAAAAGCTCTATAGCGTAGCTATTATAGCTTTTTAGAGTATAGCTTATAGCATAGCTTGAGTTGGAAGATTTTTCGATATTTTTCGAGAATCGATATTTTTCGAGAATCTCGTATCGAATATCGTATCGAACTTATGGAAGTTTTTCCGATATTTTTCGATAATCGATATTTTTCGAGAATCTCGTATCGAATATCGATCGTACCCCCAGTCCGGGCTCTAATAATAAACTATTTTTTATTTGCGTATTTAATGCTTTTTAATTATAAAATTAAAGTTAACATTTTTCCAGGTCCATGGTTCGTGTGGTCCCGATTAGAGGACACTGGAATGAAAATTTAGCTTTAAATAATTTGATCATTTTTGTTTTGAAAATATGAAGCGAAAAAATGAGAATTTTGGCACTTTTTGGGCATGATTTTTTTAATTTTCTAAAAAATGCAAAATATGTTCAAAAATGTCCAAATATGACGGTCATATGCCATATGCCCAAAAAGACCAAAATATGCAAAAATATGACGTTAGAAATCCACTTTAGAAGGTTCAAATCATGGTAAAAATGCTTTTTACATGATTTTCAGGCCGTTCAGAACCCACAAAAAATATGAATTTGCTGGGAATTTACGACACTACTCTTTAGTTATTATTGATAATAAATTTGCAATAAAATTATTATTATTATTTAATTATCTATAATGTGTTAAACAAAATTGTAAAATAATGAAATGCATACGTGACAAACATCCTTTTTCGAGTCACAACAAAATGCCTTTTGCGATATAAAGTTGGACCTCTTCCTATAGGACAAATGGTTACGTATTTAAAAAAATTTAATTACACAAAAATCACTAACCTCAGACAATAACGTGGGTCCTCAATGATGCTCCAACTGTCATGCAATTTTGTTGGAAGAGTGAAATTTGTTCCTAAAACAATATTAGTATAAATTCAGTAAATATTTAATATATTTATTAAATATATAATTATTTTTAATATATATTTAAACCATTTTATTGTGAGATTATTTAAAATAATAATAATAATAAAATGGGCGATATTTAAAATTATCATAACATATGACTAAATGTAATGAAATTTTGTTTTGCTTTTTGGAGTCAAAGGTATATTTTTTAATTATTTAGTTTTTTAATTTTTTCAAAATTTTTTGGGTATTTAGGTTGGATATTATGTATCTCTAGTTTTATACAAAAAAAGTTAGTTTATGCCCACTTGAGATCATTCCCCATCCAGCAGCCAAAGCTCTTTCTCCTCTGGCAAAATCGTTTCTTGAACTGAGGCAAATCGGATGAACGGTAGGAGAGAAGCTCAGATTTCGTTCCAACTTCATTGAAAAATATTTTTTTATTGATATTTAATTATTTTTATTGGTCAAATTAAAAATCTAACTAAATTTCCCTTTCTTTTAATACTAAAGTAGTTTCATTGAATTAAAATTAAAAGTCTTCCGAAATCCTTTTTTCATTTGGAATGTAAAACGCTACTTCTCTACATAAATTTCGTTTTATAAAAGAAACAGATAAATTGTATGCGTTTTATGAAGAAATTAACCCCATGAAAATTTATTAGACTAGTATTTATTCTTATGAAAACATTTGAAAACATCATGAAACACATTCAAAAATAGGTTCGAAAAATAGTCCCCCCCCCCCCCTTCACGGCTGAGGTTGAAATATAAATCCTCCCTATGCAGTTAGTTCCCTCCCTGTAAACCCCCTCTGAAGAGGAGTTGAAAATAAGACCCTTGGGGTACTAAAAAGTTTTTACAGTATACCATTTAGGCGAAAGCCAGGATTGCCAAAACGAATAAATAATGATTTTTATGGAGTGCATACTTATGTATGACCAATATTTTTGAACGTTTAGATTTTTTGTTTTTTGGCTTTACTTTTGCTTTCAATTTACCTGGATGATGGCAAGGTCTTCATAAGACTTGGAAAGATCGAACCAACTGTCATCTGTATAAGCAGGATGCGGGAAAATCTTAATTTACGAATTATAATAATTTCCTTTTTGAATTATTTATTTATTAATTTAATTTTCTACCTTCTTGGAGCGAACTACTTGACCACTTTTATTTTGCAAAAAATCCACAACACCAAAACTCAATGTAAATACATCCGTTTCTACAGGTGGCCAAGGACCTTAATTTTTGAAAAATGATGATATTATGTTTATCAATTTAAAAACAATAATGGATTAATTAATTATGCTGATAACGGGAGTGCTGGGACGTTAAAAAACCGCCATGAGCTATAGTTTGGCCTAAAACTTTTTTTGTTAGACTTGTTAGACAAAAAGTATAAAAGTTAAAATTGTTCAGAATATTATGCTGATTCGAATGTTATATTTTGTTTTTCGAAATTCGGCCAATTCGGCCTACTTTTACCCTTCTTAATTTTGCTAACTTCCTTGAAAAATTTTTTAAAATTTCAAAAAAAATTTTTTTATGATTTGCTTTTTACAATTTTTGCCAAGCAAGCTTTTAAAATTTTAGATTTTATTTGACCTATCAGTACCCTTTAAAAAATCTCTACAGACTATTCTAAAGCAAAAAAGAAAACATATAGAGAAACATTAAAATATAACGATTGTTGTTTGACAAAGCTTTAATTTTTTTTCATTAACAAGTATTTGAACCCCTGGATTATTATCAGCCCGAATTTCTTTTCATTTTAACAAAATTCTTTTTCTAAAGTTTGTATTAGCCACTTTTTTATGGGGAACATACTAACAGCTGTGTTACCTGTAGAATTTCCGATCTTATGTTCTTGATAGAACCAGCCTACGCAATGGCCAGCAGTCAGCACGAATTGGCTCGAAATTAGGCTAGCCGAACACCATGAATATGTCCCGTAGAACATATGGGCCATCCAGGGCAATGCCGTTGCGTTGTCCACCTCGTGGCCATCGATCACATGAAAACAAAGAATACCGTAAAAACTCTATTCGAACCACACGGGGTCTTATGGGTGTCTATTTGAGGATTGGGTCCATACCTCCATACATTTTATAGGCGGGAGGTCCGTGGTGAGTCGTTTCTTAAAAATCGGCCAACATCTTTAAACCTAATTAATCCAATTTTAAAAAACTTAAATACAATTATTTTCAATAAAATGATTTTATAATAAAATAAAATGATTAATTATCAAAATTTTGGTGCTAAGACATTAAAAACTCGATAATCAAAATTTGAAAAAAATTTAAGAGCAATTTTTAGTGCAAAATTTGCATTTTTGCAAAATATTCTTCATAAATTTTTAATAAATCGACTAATTATTTTGAATAATTCATTTTCTTGGAAAAAATTTCCGATTTCTAGTATTTTGGCTGAAAATTAGTAATTTTTATGTAGTAATTTTTATGTCTAGTTTTTGTCCATAGTTTATAATTTTTTAATCCATATAACTTTTAGTCTGTTTCTTTTTTTGGCAAATAAATACAGCGATTTGGTGAAAAATGCGGTATCTTAGATCTTTAAGCCTTGGCACACAATAAAATTAAAAATTAAGTAATTTTACTTTGTAATTTGAAGATGATGGTGGATTATATGGGGAATATCCGCATTCTTGCTGCTTGTGAAGTGGTGCAACAAAATTTGATCCTCTGCCGAGGCGAATAATTGCCAAAATAAGCAATGTTGAGTCACAGACAACAAAGGCCACAAAGAAGAAATGCCAAATAGAAGAAAGGCCACCACACTTGTGGTGCATTATGCCAAATAAAGAAATCTGATAAAATATAAAAAAACTACAAATCCACCAAAAACTATTTAAATTATTCTATTTCAAATTAAAAAGGTGTCCCAGAGAAAAAAATTTATCCTTGAAGGATAGGAAAAATGGTTATTTCAAAGAACTAATCTATTTAAATGCATTAGATTTCTACAAATTTACCGTCTAACATGTCTTTAGTCTCTACTTTAAAATGGCCCTTTTTAATTATTGTTTTCTACCCCCATCCCACCCCCATTTTATTGCTAAGATTAATTCGAAAGTTGTTTTTTTTATTTATTTCCTAGGTTTTTGTTGTTTTTGAATGGTTAATCCAAGGTTGAGACGAAAAAAAGAATTTGAATGATGCAAAAGATGACCCGAATGTTCATATGACCAAAAATTGCCTGAATGACCACCACAGTTAATGAATGACCCCAAACCGTTACCAAGGCTTGGGGCGAAAAAGATAACAGAAAAGACGATGAATGCAAAAATTATCATTATCTCCATAAATAATAATTGCACCTATTGATTCTGTCGCTTTTCATTATGGGAATCTAAAGAGTTTTGTATACATGAGGTGCGCGAGATCTAGATCTCCCAAACTTTTAGGATCGTGATTCGTAATTTCTAAATCCCGATTCAGAAATCGGACTCACCAATCCATAATTTCAGAAATTCATTCCCAAACAAAATATATATTTTCAACATATTTTGAAAAAGCCTATTTTATGCCTATAAAATTTTCTGATGTTTTTTTAATTCGTTTATAACAAATTTCCATATTAAGCGAATATGGATTTATTTCCAAAAAATTTTGAATTTTTGCTTCTAAAACCCAAATCAAGTGATAATCGCTAACCCGAGTTTCTACTTTCCTGGTCATATTCAACCTTAGTAATATATTGTAAATAGAGATCGGCCGATCGAGATTTCTCGGTCAAAAATCCCGGATCTCGGTACCGAGATTTGACCGAGAATCTCGACCGAGATCTCGCTGGGTCATTTTCGGCTCCGACCGAGATTTGACCGAGACCGAGATTTGACCGAGAATCTCGACCGAGATCTCGCTGGATCGTTATTTTTTACCGAGGATCTCGGTTTAAATTTCCATTTACGGAAAATGTGCTAATCAATGTCAGTAAAATCCATCATTAACCAATAACGCCCTTTCGTGGCTCAAACGGTAGTACTCTCTCTATTCCTTTTGCATGGTCCGGGTTTGAATCCTGGTGAGAGAAAGTATTTTTTAATTATTTATTTATCAAAGGTAATTAATAGGGTTGGCACTTTTAAGNGAAATTTTTTAAAAGTTGAAATTTTTTAAAATTTAATTTTTTGAAAATATTTTTCAAAAATTTTACAAAAGGTTTAAATTGTTCAAAAAATTTTTTTTTCTAATTTTCAAAAGTTTTTCGAAAATTTAAAATTAAACATTTTTTGAACAATGAAAAAATTTTCTTACTTTTTTAAAAAAATTTTGTAAAATATTTAAAAATCTCGGTCTCGGTCGAAATCTCGGTATTTTTTGACCGAGATTTACCGAGACCGAGATTTGACCGAGAATCTCGACCGAGATCTCGCTGGGTCATTTTCGGCTCCGACCGAGATTAGACCGAGACCGAGATTTGACCGAGAATCTCGACCGAGATCTCGCTGGGTTCTCGCGGCCGATCTCTAATTGTAAATAATGCAATTGTGCCCTATCAAATCAAATTTTAATATTTCTTAGTTAGTCCAAACATTTCAAACTGAATAAAAAAAATTGCTCCGTGCTGGAATTGAACCAGCGATCTTCTGTTTACAAGACAGACGCCTTGCCACTAGGCCAACGGAGCAGACAAATTACTATTCACTTTTGTGAATAAAAAGTTTACTATGAAATTAAACGTGATAAAATGTCCAATTAATGATTTGTTAATAACGAAATTTATTTTATTAAATTTAATTATTAAAAATTAATTTCCGAAATGCGCTGAAGATATTATTATAAGATTTGGCATCGTAAATATAAATATTGATCAGCTTTAATATACTATCAAGGAGACTTTTAATTTTGACAAGAGCTGTTTATGTCATAGCAGTTCATCTGTCAGCCTATAAAATTTGGCGTCCCTTTAAAGAATTTATTATATGTTTGTCATATCAATTGTTTTTAAATTATTATTTTTTTGAGAAATAAATATATAAAAAAAGTGATGAGTCATTTTAGCCAAAAACGTACAAAATTATAAGTAGATGCAGACTTAATGACTGAGGAACAAGGAACATAAATGAGTAAAAAAATACAAAACAATATCATAAAAAAACATTAAAACTTTACTAAGACAATGGAAGTTAAGGGAATTCTAAACCTAAAGAGTTGGAATTTTTTTCAAAAAAGTTCGATTTTTATGCATAAATCACCAAATTTTTAAAGTAAGAAGAGTTTGAATTTAAAATCTAGATTTTTGTCATGGGATATATTTCTAATAAGATGTTTTTTTAATCTTATTAGAAATATATTCTTTTAATCATGTTCGAAAAATAATTTTAGCCATTTAGCATCGTGACCCGTTTTGCACTTTTTGACAAAAACAACGTTAACACCGTAAAAACGAATTAACAATAAATTTTACGCCTTATTTTTGTTTAATAATAAATCATAGCTATGGCTGATCTTGATATAAGTCTGACGACATAAAATAAAATTATTTTTACATTAAAATTTGAACGAAGTAATTTTAAGGGAAAAGGTTAAAACATAATAGTTCGAAGAATAAAGGTCCGAAATATAGAAATTATCCCAAAAAGGTAAATTTAGCAACAAATGTTTATGTCTATCATCTTTAAGTTCCATTCAAAGATTAAAACAGCCACAAACATTTCCCCATCCAGTGGACGAATCGCATTTCCATTCACAGCCTTTGGTTTTCTCGCATTGGGGCTAAAATGGAAATTTTACATAAAAAAGTTGTGAACTGAATTTTAACAGAAAATTCGTTGTATGATTTCTGTTAAATTTTATAAAAATAACAAAGAATTAGATCCGAATTTTTAAATATATATATTTTTTTAATTTTTTAGTTCTTTTTCATCATTCTTTAAAAAATAATCATCATTAAATAACCGAAAAAACAGTTCTTTTTAAAATATTTTATGATTACTATAATTTTTTATAAATTAACTTCATTGCAATTTGGGCCATAATAATGGATAGCAAATCTTTGAAAAAGTGGTAAGAGTCTTCAATCGATGAAAATTTTCCAAGAGGTTTCATTTTTTCAGTGTCTTCAATCGGTGAAAATTTTCCAAAAAACTATATTCCATAGATTATATTCAACCTTACTTAAAAAATGATTTTTTGTCAAATGATGTAAAAATAACAAACCGTTATCAGCATACCACATGCTGGGCTAGCAGCTGCAGAAAAAGTTACACAAATTGAAGAAATGAAAAAAACAGCGAGACTTATGGGCAACAATTTGATGAATGGGAACATTTTTAAGGGATGGACTAAAATTTTATAAAATCCGGAACATAGCATATTTATTTAATTAAGCGTTGATTATATAAGAACATTGAAAAAAATTATGGCCAAAAAAGTCAAGCATTGCGTTTACTATTCTTGCAAGCAAAACTGAAAAAATAAGGAGAAAATCAAGCCCAATTTTTCGACGGTAAGAATTTAAAATTAAAATTTTTTTCCGTTTTTCTAAAAATCAAATATTAAAAAATCCGAAAAATCCATTTAAATTTTTATATAAGGTCATAGAAATTTAGCGGTTCTTTTTTATATTCGATCTTCTCAACCCAAATATGCCTTTACTTTTTTAATAATTAAGCAGAAAGAGCGATTTTCAAAATAAAAAAATAAAAAAAAACATGAAGGTGGGGATTTTCCCCCTTGGAAATTTTGCTTTTAGATATAAAGTTATACATTTATTATTTTTAAACAACCGTTGTTTTATATGGAAATTTAAGTCGTAATGTTTGAACAATTGCCCATGCCCTTGTAAATCCACGTGGGGGTTGATCACAGAATAAAAAATGCGTACTTGGAGAGGAAATCCTAACAAATTTCTGACTTTGTTGTGTCGAGATTTATGTTTCATGCGCCTGTCTAAATAAAAACCAATCCTATCGAAGTTTAATCTTAAAATGCCCAAATAATATGATCAATTAAATAATCGTTTATGGTCCTACTTATTTAAGGATTTTGCAGAATTTGAATGAAAGTTTTTTTTATTTAATTTATTTTTAAATCGTTCGTAAGGTTTTCCACTTATTAATCATATAGTTAATTTATGAATTTATTAAAGACAGTGAAAATGTATAATCCTGGAACATACAAAATCTTTCCAAATTAACAATTCAAGATTATCATGTATGTTTTTTCGGCTATCAGCAGAAGAATTTTTTGGAAATTATCGGAAAATTGATTTTTTCCCATATGAGATAATTAGTTTTTCAAAGATTCCGCAATTCGAGTCAAAAAATAAACCAAATGAGCATAATTTTCTTTTCATTGCTATTAGCTATGTTAAATTTTTTTCCAGATCTGTATTCCGAGCCGTCAATTGGAGCACTATTGAAATCCCGACATTTGCGGCCCTGATAGAAATGCTTCTTTTTTTCTTGCAAAATTTGTGCAAATTATTATGAAAAATAAATAAATAACATCAAAATGGATTTTTAGTTGAACCAAATGGTTATTTAATTGCACAGTGTTATTTATTAGTAAATAGTGGCTTGGGTATTTTGTGATGCATTGAAGATAATTTAATTATGGTCGTATGTGAATTTTTAAATCAAATTTCAAAGAATTTAAATTTTGTAGCAGAATTTAAATAATTTGAGGCCCGATTTCTCATAGCTGGCATTTTAAAAGTTTACTTTTCACAGGTTTTTTGTTTTAATAATAAATATCAAAGTTTAGTGGATAAAGAAAAAAAGCAGAATCATTCAAAAGATATTTTTTGGGAAAAATACAAAATTGCATGCCAAAAATGAGAAATCGCTACATGTATGCTAATCTCACCTGTTGAGCTCTAGTCCATCGCGTATGATGACAGTAAAGCTTAAACAATATGATTTTTAACTATATTATAGCATTTTATTATAAAATTTTACCTTTTCCTCCTTTCTCTATCGTTTGATTCCTCTGCTGATAAAAATTTAATTTGGATCAAAAGCGCGTAACAGTGAAATAAAGTACATAGTGGGGAAGAGCAATGCGCTATTTTATGAGTTGATAAAGTGAGAGAGGGAGAGGGCGAGAATGTAATACAGTTGAAAATATAATGACCGCCAGAGTGATCAGAGAAAAGGGAGTGACCATGCAAATGGTTCAGCCTTTCTGACGATTTTTACAAACCAGCGATCATTTTTAGGTCTTCGATACTTGTAGGATTCCATATATGGCGTTTTTGTACCACGATGCTTAAGCAAATATTCCCCATTTTGCAAAGCCTGTGGGAGGGGGCAAAAGCACATTTAGATCGCATTCGCGCATTGGGCAGGCTGCAAAGAATAAGGCCTGCCCTGCGGAGGCGAAACCGCATTCACCGGATGCAAACATAACGCGCGCTGATACTAGACTGTTATCGCGTTCGCCACCTCCTACATTGAGTGGGAATGGCATCCCCGTGATGGGATAACTTTTGGATTGACAATGAAGGGGGCTTGGCCTCTGGAGCCTACACCGCCCGTGCTTGCACTTTTTGCGGGAACGGTGTTATAAAAGATGAAATGCACTGTTGTTGGCATTGCCATTGATGATTTACCTGAAATTATTTAAGATTATACTTGGTATATTGTTATGTTTTTAAGCTGCTACAAAATTTAAATCGTCCTTACATTTTTTAATTTTATTATAATGCTAATAGCATTAAAATTTATGGTAATAAAATTTACCAACTATCAAATTATTAGTAAATATATAAGCACACAAAAATAATATCATTATTTAATTAAATCCAAACAAAATTATAAATACCTAATTGTTAGTTTTAGATAAAAACATTAATAATTTTCAACAAAAAAAAACATTAGAAAATGAAATGTCAGGATCTCAATTAAATTTTCTTCTATAAACAATTCAGTTCCAAGCAATAAACAATTATTTCGATAACAAAATAAAACTAAGAAAAGCTAGAACAATAATAATTAATATATGGAATTACATGCAAAAACATTTTTGAAATTAGAATAAATTTCATTTTTTATTTTGCAATGTCCAAACGATCCTAGCTCGAAATTTTTCTTTAAAAAGGTTGAAAAATCCTTATTTTCATAACAAAACATAAACAAAAAATTAAACCATAAAATGATTAAAATTCGTGATAATTAATAAACATGATATTTTGAATTATATGGAGGATGATTATCAAAATTTCCTCAGATTTTGACCATCAAGCTCATTTCATTCTCAAGATCAGCAAAAGAGTGCGATCTCCAGTGTAAGAGAGGGAAACGGCAGCTGTTGGCAGAAATGTGATGATGGTCACTCACTGGTCTTCGTCTTCTCTGTCGGATCTTTTGCTCGAGTATGATTAGAACAGTTGTTACTTTCTTTTAATGAGGTGGGGATCAGGGCTGCCATAAGGGAAATTTTTAAAATTGCGGAAATTTTCTTTAGAAGACATGAAAGTCGAAAAAAAGATTATTTTTAAGTTGATATGATGTAGGTAATGTTTTCTGCTAATAGTTGGCAGAAATTCACGTGGTTTAAAAATTTCATGGAAAATCAGAGCAGAATATGATTTTGAATAGTATAAAAATAATTTTTGAAAAATGTTTGAAATCCAGTGAGCTCATTGTTGTTATTATTATTTAAAATATTTTTCCGGCCCTGATTGACCTCCGGATAGGACAAAACTTTTTCTGAATAGGTCTCGTGCCCAGGCCCTGGTCTTTTATCATATCGATATCGATTTATCGGGTATCGATATCCAATATGGGTAGTGGGTCCAAGTATCGGTCTTGTCGAATATCGCGAAATTTTAAGTTTCAAGTAGCTTTAATCACAAAGATTTTTTTGTATAATCAATAAATGTATCAATGTTATCGTGGAATTATCAATGATACAATCATTCATGAGTAATGTCATCACCGTTCCAAAAAACATATGAATTTCACCGTATAAATCAAGAAATATACTGTAAAACATTGTACAGTATGTCCATCCATCGATCCGCCGATCAGTTGGAATAGTACTGTACTGTGTAGGGCGGGGGCGGTGAGGGATCCACATGGATTTTGTCCATGTTTGGCTGCTGATCTTTGCTGGTCCCTGGCAGTTTGATCACTTTCCCACAGTTGCAGTGGCGTTGGAAGATGCTCTTCTTGAAGATCTGAGCAGAAATTGTGAAATTGATCAAGATTAGGACAATTTGATCAAAAGTTATGTTGTGAATATGAAAAAATACCGGAATTGTAAGTTTTAATGTTTAATATTGGCAAATGGGAAGATATAATCTTATAATGATAAATTCCTAGAGATTCATAAATTTCAAGAAGAATTACTTAAAATTTGATCATAAAAGGCAATTTTTTGTGTGATATGATCCAATTAACAATTATCTAACCCAATATCTACATATATTCATGCCAATTATTCAACGATATTTACCCAACAATCTATATGCCACTTATATTATCTAATTAAATAAAAAGTATCATTATCATTTCATTTATTTATATATTAACGAATTTTTGAATTATTTTTGCCTCTTTGTATTGGCAAGCAACGCTGATTGTGGCCAGCAAGTTCCACTAAAAAAATATTATTATATATTTTGTTAAATAAATTAAAAAAAAATTACCACGAATGAAGAAAGCACCCAAATAGTCAGTGCCCAGAATTTTTCATCATGTCTCTCAAACATTTTTTGGTGAACTCCACAAATCCAGAGAATCACTTAAATCAATCCTTTGATGGAGAAAATGGTCAGAGCCAAGGCTGAAAAATAAATAAAAAAAATTTCGGGACCAAATTTTGAAAAACAAAAAAAATTCTTAAATTTCTCATCGATTTTTGCCCATAAATTCAAATTGAGTTTTCTCCAAGTTTAAAGATATTATTTTTAAAAAATTGCCACCTAAAAAGTTCATAATGCATTAATTTTTTAAATTTAATTTCTTTATTTTTCGTTTTTAGAAATTTTTTAAAATTTACAAATTGCCAAATGGACTTTAAATCGACATTGGGACCAATTCTGAGTCCATTGTTTGAACTGGGCAAATTTGATGAAGAACAAATTCGCTGCGGAAAGTGCCGCGTAGAAGGCGGCGCCCGCGGTGAAATAATTCTGAAAAATCCAACTTTTAATTAATTTAACATAATTCTTGGGGGCTATGGGCGTCTTAGAAATGTAAGTAATTTGCTAAATTTTATTAATTTCTTTTTTATATTTAATCTAAAATCTATGTAGATTAAATATTGATAATTTTTTAATATCGATTTCTTTCTATTTTTTTAAGTTGTCAAAAAAATAAATTTGTCATTTTTTAATTCTTAGAGTACATTTATATACCTTTTTGATGACACTCGCACAACCATTCCATAAAATCATAACAGCGCTTGCAAAAATCAGAACCAAAAACAATTTTTCTTTACAGAACATTTTCATTTTTGGCCAATATTGTTGCAACAAATAGCATATATCTTGATAGCAAATATGTATCATATATGTACCAACAAGTTTTTCGTCTATCGATCTCGAGTCTCGGTTCAAATCTCGGACTCGAGGCAAAATATCGGTCTCAGACTTATAAGATTAACCACCCATTCACATATAGTCTAATCTTCTTTATCATATAAGTAGCGCTGCTGGGCCCTTGCCAAGAGATCGCTCGCTTTGCTCTCTAGAGACGGTGCTATGGGGTTTAAAAAAGTGTCCATATTGGGTGTTTTTTTAAAAATGCCAAAACCCAGTAAGTTCCCCAAAAACTTTTTTGTAAAGTTTTCTAGGCCAAAACTTCCAGCGACAAAATTGTACGGAATTTTACACTCTATCTTCTGGTATTTTTAGTTTTTCGAAATTCTAACCAAAAGTTCGAATTTTTTCAAAAATATCGAAAAATAGTTTTTTCGCGAAAATTTCGATTTTTTTTGCCCGAATTTCAAAAAATTAAAAATGCCAGAAGTTAAAGCATAAAATTCTGCACAATTTTATCGCTGGAAGTTTTGGCCTAGAAAACTTTAAAAAAGTTTTTGGGTAACATACTGGGTTTTGGCACTTTTTATTAAAAACGCCCATAATGGCACTTTTTTATCTTTTTCTCGGGAAAAAGACAAGGGACCAGCAGGGGACGATTCCAGCTTCTTATGATTACTGTAGATCTCGGCTGCTCTACCAACTGAGCTACCCTAGAGAGAATCGCCTAATAGATCTCTTTGCTTAATCCTTTAAGGGGAATGTTCTTCCCTTGCGTACATAACAAAACAGACGATAAAGTTAAGGAAGGCACCTTGACACCGATGATAGTCAACTTTGGTGAACTGTGTGAATGGTGAAGGTTATACGACATTTGCGGCCCCGACATTTGCGGCTATCGCTATAACTCGGTTTGAACGATACCTAGAGAAATGAATTTGGTGTCAAAAATCGAGAAAAAAATTAGCTTCAAAATAAGCCTAAGCCCACCCAAATTGATCCATAATGAAAAAAGTTATGGCCAAAATACACTGAATTCGGCCAAAATCAATAATTTGGCCACAACTTTTTTTCACATTGTGGACAAATTTGGGTGGGCTTAGGCTCATTTTGTAGCTAATTTTTTGCTCGATTTTTAACACCAAATTCATTTCTCTAGGTTTAGTTTGAACCGAGTTATAATGAATGGGCGGCAAGTGTCGGGGCCGCAAATGTCGGCACACCAATGATGAATACCCCACCACCCTTGTGATTAAACTAAAACTACCATCGATGGCCCAACTTATACAACTTGCCGCGTTGCCCAGGCTACCCCGATGATAATTAATTTGGCTAACGTAACAAGTCACACACACCTGTTATTGTTGGCTGCCTAAAATATCTCACGCGATTTTTGTTGTTGTCATGGAAAAATCGTGACATCAAAAAAATTTCCTAAGGAATACCTATGTTAACGGATTTTTTTGAGGTTTCGAGATTCGAGATCTCGAAAATTTTTCGGACCGATCTCGAATTGAGATTCTCGAAAAATCTCATCTTGAACCGGACTCTAGTTAAAACAATAAATTCGCTATGAAGTTCTGCAAATTTGAACAGTTTCCAGTTCTGTTCCAGGTCCATTGTTATTCTGTTACAGATCTCGTTTTAATAATCTTTGCTCTCCATTCTTTCGTTTTTTTTAAATTTCTTTTAGCTTGTTTCAGTACATAGTTTTTCATCCTTCACTTCCGCATCTTCCAAAAAGCTAACAAGAAATGGACAAAGAGTGATGAATTCATTTTAGGTATACTATCAAGTCCAAAAAATTGTAAGAAGATTTCTTTGTAGAAATATAATATATTTACCAAATAAATGGGAGTAAAATCAACAAAAATATTTATTGCATGAAGCAATAGAAAAATCAACATGCGATAGAAAAAAATACGATTCAATAATTGAATTTCTATCTACTATGCAATTAAAACCAGAATTTCTTTATCATCATCAGATCAAATAATGTTCAGATTTGCGTCTAAATATTTTTAAATAAATAAATATAAACTTATATTTTTAAAAATTATTTACAATCAATGTTTACCTTGCTTCCATCTTTTGATAGCTGTTCGTGACACTTTTAATTTCGCGCAAATTTTGGTTTCAGAAATATTCACATCATCCTTTTTTAGTTGATAATATTTCCTCATTATGACCATTTTTTCATCGGTACTATACAATCTTTCTAAAAAATTATTTTATTTCTACTTTGGAGCTATTAAGGAAGATTTAAAAATATATATTCCTATTAAAATAATACTATGTCATTTTTATTGGATTTTTATATATTAGATATAAATTCACAAAAATCCCATAAAATATGTAATAATGCAAAAATCCGCTCCCTACTATTTACTTGGTATTTGTTGTTCAATTATCCTTTTCCTATGTGACAAATTGCTCTCTGAAATATTCATCATTTTTGCTACTTCTTTTCCTTTAATCCCTGGATTTTGCTCTTTGATTTCATTGTATGCTCTTGCGAATTCATTTTTATCAATTTTTTCATAGTTAATTCCTGGAATCAATTTAAAATTAACAATTATTTGATTTATTATTTTTTTAATTCAAAAACTTTGATTATTCTCTAGAATATAATTCATTTTTTTACATTTTTTTAAATTTATAATTTGTACAAAAATGTATTAAATTTTTAACATTTATGATTTTATCATTTTATGAAATTTTTAATGTTTATATATACATAAAAAGAGATAATTTTCTTTTTATGTATAAACATAAATAATTTATTTAATTAATAAATATACAATTAAATAAATTTATTGTAAATTCGTATATTTATTTTTTAACATTATGACATTATATTATAATAATGATCGGTATAATCACATTTTTCATAATTTTTTTATATTTTTTATGCTAAATAAACAATTTTGTATACCAGGACTTAGTCCGAATTGCCTTTTCCACCTATAAATTGTTCTCAGATCTACTGCTAAATTTTTAGCAATTTCTCTTTCCATTTCTTTGATATATGAGTTTCTGCATTTAGTCCTTTCCATTGCGGTTTTTTCTTTTATGAATTGCTCTAAAATTGCTCTTTTTTCTTCCGGGTTGTATCTTTTGAAACCTAAAAAAATAAATAAATTTTAAAATAGATCCAATGCGATTTTCCAGGCGTGTTAAGTTATTAACTCACAAGTGTCAAAAAATAAAATAATAATTATAAATATTTACGAATTAAAAAATTATTAAATATAATTTTATTAATATAGTTTTTTTGGCCAATTCAATCGGAGGTACTCATTTACTAGCTAGTTTATGTTATTTATGCTCTATCTTTTGACGCCAAATTGCTAATAAGTTACATTTAAGCCCGAGTTATTACGATTGGGAATAATTAGTAATCGAGTTGTCTGGTCTCCATTTTTAATAAATTTAATGTGCAAATATTTATAATTTTTAATTAATTTTATGAAGTAACGAACGCCCTTTTTGGCACTAGTGAGATAAATGACATAACACCATCTCCAGGTTAGGTATACTTCGTTTAGGTTTCAGTTGTCCTAGAAGTCCCTCCGACGAGTTCGAATCTGCTACATTATTCATATGCAAGATCGCGCCTGCATCCTGCAATCCCTGCGAGCTCGATGCTATTGTTTAGCATATGCTGTTCAGATTCCTGCACATTGTTTAAAATGATGTTTATTAGACATTTATTGAACTTACAACGAAAAATAAACCATCCGCTAGAATATTATCCAGATATTGGCCTTCATAACAGGGTATTACTTGACTTTGTTGCGCTAAAAGGTCAGAACTAATTGGTTGCGTTTCTGGTACTGATTGTAATATTGATTGATTTTTGAGATTATTTGTCCATAATCCATCCAAACTTTCCTCCTCATTTTGGTTGTAATCTGCGGAATATGACCGAATCATTTCAAATGATGGGGCATTTGGATATGGTTGATGAACCACGTTCGTTTCCTGAACTGCTTGAAATTGTTGTGAGTTTGTGTGATCATTTTCATCCAGATTTTGCCAATTTCCTTGATGCCATAAAGGACTCCAGAATTCTTCGTTTTGCCAATCCCCATCAGAGAGTTGACCAAATTCTCGTGTAGCAAATGTACAACAAATGGACAATAATAGAATCCATAGCCAAATAAATTCCATTTGTTGACGTTTGAATTTGAACTATAAATTCAATAAAATGAATAGGTATATAACCCATCCAATGATTTAATGCAACAATAAGTAAAACATGTCCAAGAACTTTTTATTTTACCGTATTTCCTCTATTAGGACCCCAGGGGATCTTATTTTTCAACCCCTCATCAGAGGGGGGGTCTATTACAGGGAGGGGACTGATTTCAGGGGAGGATTTATTTTTGTGATTAACTCATCAAATTCAAGAAATTCCATTTCTGTAAATCTGCATGGGTGATACTTTTTGTAAGAATTAAAAGATAAAAAAATACTTCTAATCTTTTGAAGATAATACAAGTTGATTCAGAATCAAAATTTTATTCGCTATATTTTTAATCCACATTTGGTAAAAAATAATTAGACAAAATTAAATATTTTAATCTTATGTACTAATTATTATTTTATTATTTTTTCACAAAAAGTACTATATTTATTTAATCAACTAGTCACAAAATTTCTACGGATGAAAAATAATAATTATTCTTTTAGTAACAATATTATAATAATATTTTATTATGTATTGCATCTTTTTATGATATTAACTCACTGTCAGCAATTTAAAATAATTGAATTCATATGAATTCAAAAAATTATTACTTTTTTCATAAATCATATAGTGATTTGGTAAAAAAGAATTCTATATTCGTGATATGATTTTCACTTATAACGTGGCATGTAAATATTATCATTATAAATTAAATCCTTTTTCACTTTTTTATAAAAGACATTTATATTTACAAAATAAAAAAAAAGAATAAGAAGATTGGTAACAAAATAATAAAGTTACCGTATTTTTCCTAAAATAAGGGGCATTCTTAAATAAGGGGCATCTCTTAAATAAGGGGCATCTCTAAAATAAGGGACATTCTATAATTAGCATATAATAGGCCAGAGAAGTTTAAATTTTATTTTAGGTTCCCCATTTATGACCCGAAAGCATGTTCCGTTAAAAGATTTGTTGTCTGATTCTTTTTTCCTATGTCCATCACTTTTCATTATAAAGATTACAATTTTTCAAATACTTTATATACCTAAGTTAGATGAATGGTGTCTTTTATATAAGTTATGAATAATTTTCAGTAAATTTGATACACTCATCTTTGTCCATTTTAAGCAAAAAATAAGGGGCATCTCTAAAAAAGGGGCATCCCTAAAATAAGGGGACACCTTATTTTAGGGGATTTGAAAAAAATAAGGGGCCCCTTATGAATTTTTAAAATGAATCTATGAAGATCGCTCAGAATTTATTAGTTTCCAAATTATAAGTATAATTCAAAGCTATAAGGTTTGAAAATTGAGGCCTTTTTAGCCTTTTTGATTAGCGATTGGATTTCATTTTGAAATTATAAATAGTGCTTTTTGTTACAATAATTATTAAAAAACTAATATCCTCTAATCAATACAAAAAAGTTTTTTGGCCAACCTTTTTGGGACCAAAAATCGATTTGTCAAAATTGCCCAAATCGTCAAAATTTATTTTGAATATTTTGATGATATAAGAACTTTTTTGGGCTTTTAAAATGCTTTTACAATTTTATTTTAGACTTTTTGCATTCTATGATAGTTTTTTACAAACCAAATATGAAAGTGAGAAAAATCCCAAATGGTTTGACTTGGTCGCGCACCCTTCTTCAGTGTTTGTGGCCTAGCCCCATTTCAAAGCAATTTTTCTAAATCTGTTGTTGTTAATCTTTTGGGTGACTGTCTCTGCTCCAACATTCATCAGACCGATTAATCCATAGGGTTAAGATCTGGAGAGTTACTAGGCCATAATTCTTCCCCCAAAATCCGGAAACAACTTTTTCACAGGGTACAATTGATGATTTCTTTCCGTGCACTGGTTTGCTGATCTGCATTTCCTCTCAACTGTGATATTTGTTTAGTTTACATCCTAATGATTAATTTTTGGTCGAAAAAATAAGTTCTTAAAACATATTTTTGCAAAAAATTAGCTTTTGAAAGTTGTTCGGGAACTTTATCCGCACCCTGTAGTTCAGCCAATCTACCTATTTAAAATTTCCTTTTCAAAAGTGTCTAGGTAGATTACATAGATGCATCCATAAGCATAAGCATCATCGCTTCATAAATTAATGTTAATATCGGCTAATAAAAATGGAATATATTTAATTTTTTGATTGCATTTTTACTTATCTTTGTTCGTGTATAGTTTTTTTTTCTAATGACTAGTTTTGGAATATTATTTAAAAGGCCGTGCTGATTAAAATTCGGAATTCTATTCGAAATATAAAAGAAAATTTCGAAATTTCAAATATTCGAATTTGAGATTGTTGAACAAAAAAATTTGTTGAATTATAATAATGAATTATCTGACAACTCTGAATATCTTCACCTTTTGGCACTTCAAAAATTTTGGAATTTTTCTTTAAGAAAATGAGTCAATTTACCCGAGTATATATATTTTTTTCATTTTCAAAATTGACTTCACAATGAGTCAGTGCATTAATGCTTCTGACGCTGACCAAAAATATCAATTTTGGTCTTCCATTAACTCTCGCAGCTTGGTGAGGTACAGGACGAATACATGCGATCTCGTTGTTATTATGGACAGACGTATGCCAAACTGTTGCGCAAAATGCAAAATCTGCAGGAAAAATGGGCGCGGGACTGTAAAATTCCTGTCAAAAATGATCAAATCAATCCTACAAAAAAATGTTTTTTTTTATCAAAATGGGTCTAGTAGTTTTCTAGTGATATCTTTCATGAAAAAATGCATTTGTAATGGTGCCCTATCATTGCGCGCCAGACATTTGCGCGCCATTGATTATAACTCGGTTTAAACGTAACCTAGAGAAATGATTTTGATGTCAAAAATGGAACAAAAAATAAGCTACCGAATGGGCCTAATAAGCTCATTCGAATTTGTCCACTAGTTTTGGCCAAATTCCTAGTATTTTGGCCATATCATTTTATAGCTAATTTTTTGCTCTATTTTATGGCATCAAAAATGTTTATCTAAGTTTTGGTTGAGCCAAGTTATGACGAATGGCGCGCAAATGTCTGGCGCGCAAATGACCGGACATGTTTGTAATTGTGATGGCTGACTAGTGCTGTTATTCATCTTTAGATCACCATACTTTGTTGTTTTTTGTTTGATAAATTTTTTGATTTTCGTAAATATTTATGGGGTGCACTCATTATTCAATTTCCTTAAATAAATAAAAAGTTAACATAATATAATTCTTATTTAACCCTTCTATTAATGAATAAATTTTAATTTTATTGTAAAAAATTCAGATTAATTAATAGAATGGTTAATCACAAAGAACACATAAAAATAACAGAAGAATTATTATTATTATTATTGTGGTTAAATTATGACATTGCATGATCATCCAAAACAACAAAAAAGGATAACATATAACAACAAATAATTAATGCAAAAAAATTAACTATTTACTTACTTAGGATGGAAACTAAATTTTGAGGGTCTTTAATTTTTCGAAGAAAAATATTTTTTAAAAATCAAATATAACCCAATCAAACGGTGCTGAGTCGTTACAAAAAAAATATCAAAATGGGCGTTACAAAAAAAAATATCAAAACTCAATATGCCCTCTAAAAATTTTTTTGTTAGACCTGTTAGACCAAAAGTATAATAGACAAAGATGTGTAGAATTTTATGCTCTATCTGCTGGTATAAATTTTTTTACGAATTTCGAACAAAAATGTCGAAAAAAGTCGAAGATATCGAAAATTATGGTTTTTTCTACCCTTTTCGACATTTTTGTTCGAAATTCGTAAAAAAATTATACCAGCAGATAGAGCATAAAATTCTACACATCTTTGTCTATTATACTTTTGGTCTAACAGGTCTAACAAAAAAGTTTTTAGAGGACATATTGAGTTTTGATATTTTTTTTGTAACGCACATTTTGATATTTTTTTTGTAACGACATAGCACCAATCAAACCTTGATTATGCACCATTATTATCGAGTATATATTGCCACTTTTTGGGCAAAAGATCAATATCGGGTGTATAAAATTCGGGCGACTTATAAGCAAAATGAATCCTGAGGTCATTTTTGACATAGTCAAAATGGAGTAAGTTTTTCTCGACTATTAAATGTGCTAAAGAACCAAATCAAGTGGCAATCTAATAGAGTATAATATTATTAATAATTTGAGAAAAAATGAGCTTCCAAATTAATCTATTCAAATTTTTCTGGTGGACCTTTTTGAAACGTTGGTTTTGAGCCAACCCTCCAAAAAAGCATTCCTTAATAAAAATGACCAAAACAAGTTAAGAGTATTGAATTTTTGAAGCATTTTACTTAATTATGCACCATAGTATTAATTTATAATGGTTTATTCATTTGAAAAAGTCTCAAAGTCGAGATTCTCATTTTGACCCCTGAAAATGGCCTAAATTTTGAGGGTTTTTGGTGATCTCATATTATCCTTATTGCACTTTTCAAAAAATTTTCTTTCATTGTGCCGTAAAATTGGGTCCTTTGGGCTATTGTTTAGTGCAAATTTTAGGTTGCCAACTTGGCGGGATACTTCAGCTAGAGAGTAACATTTTTCAACTTATTTAAAATAAAAATGATGCTTATAAAATATTATTACTGCTGGATTTTATAAACAATATTAATAATATGCCAAAATAATATGCTACTAAATTTGGCCAAAAAATCTAATTCTCATATTTTTTAACTCTATTTCGTTGTTCACATTCAGAATAAAAATGAAGCATAAATTATTATTGCACTTCATGCATATTATTTACTTTTACACATCAGTCAATTCATCACCCTATAGCCCAGTCAATTTTGCTGAATACAATTTCAATAATTTTGGATATGTGAAACAAGAACGAGAAGAAGATGGTCATTAAAAAATTAATCAAAATATTTTTTTATTTTTTGAATCTTTAATTTTCATATAATGATAATCGGCTTTTAAGATGGAATTTCTGCAACAAATTTCCTTATGGTCATGGCTCCTCCTCCCATAATCCGATTGCAAAAAATTACAAAACAAATAGAACAAGTGCCAAATCTCGATAAAAACATGCAAAATAGTGCTAAATCACAGAAAATTGATAAAACTACACAAGAAAATCAGCCCATACTAGAGTTGATTAGTAGTGTAAAAAAAGACTATCGAAACACAACAATACCGTATTTCCTGTGTTAAGTCACCTCCCTGCAATTAGTCCCCTCCCTGTAATTGACCTCTCCCCCCTCTGCTGAAGAGGGGTTGAAAAATAAATCCCCTCCCTGCATTAGGACCCCCGGGGGTCCTATGTCCTATCAGTTTTCTTCTTCAGAATTTCCTATTAGATGAAGAGAAAAAAAACGAATTTGGAGGAGAAAATTTCACTTTTTTGATCATCTTCAAAGGGAACTGGTAAATTTTTTACGTTTTATGAAGAAAAACCCAAAGAAAAATTTTTGACATTTAGGCTTTACTGTCCACTTCACCATTCAAAAATGGGGTCGAAAAATAATGCCCCCTCTTCAATGGCTAAGGTTGAAAAATAAATCCTCCCCTGCAATTAGTCCCCTCCCTGTAATAGACCCCCTTCCTGAAGAGGGGTTGAAAAATAAACCCCCCTGGGGTTTCTAATACAGGAAATACGGTATCCTATCGAGATGCAGGGAAATCTTGGAGAAATATTCATACAAAATGATGAAGGAATCCGGCAAAATCTTACTGGATTCGTAAAACATGATGAAGGTACCACGCAAAATTTTAATGAATCTCCAATTGTACCAATTGATTTGCGAAAAAGAAATATTATAACATCGAAACAGAAAGAACCGATTCAAACAGATTCTGATTCAGAAATGGATGATATTGACGAAGACGAAGATGTTGATGATCCAGATTATCAGTATAGTGCTGATGATTCGGATGATAATGCTGATCAAGATGATTCTGATTTTGAAGTTTGTGAAGAGGATATGCCGGAACAGAATCAGTTAGATCAGAACATACATCGGGCATCGATTTCCTCGGGAAAGGATGGATTTCGACGGGAAAAGGATACGAAATTATTTGAAAGATACCAAAAATTGAAGAATGAATGTCCGGAAATGACTGAGGCACAAATTGCCAAAAAATTAAAAATTAGCGCTTCAACATTATACCGTCTGAAAAAGTCGAAAGGCATACCGATAAAGCCAAGTATAATTTCTCTAGTATTTTTTTTCTAGTATTTTTATCGATTAGAATTTTTTATTATAAGGAATACGATCTTAGAATTTTTGATACCTTCTGTTTTTCAATTATATAAAGATTTTTATAAAAATTTTTTATCAAAAACTCGTAATTTATGTTTTAATATTTATGTGGATGCTAAAAATAAATTAAAACATCAATCTTTCGGATTCTTTTAGCCTATAAAATCCATATTTATGTATATTCAATCATAAAATAAAAAATAATAATAATCCAATTAATAAGATAAAATAATCTGAAAATAAAAATAATGTAATAATTGATATGTAATTAATTGCAAATAATTGAAGGGAAAATTACTCTAGTAGATGGAGACCAAAAAAGACAAATAATAGAAAAATACCTTGAAGTGAAACATAAAAATCCAAATCTTACCGAAGAGAAAATTGCAGAAAAATTATTTATTACTCGAAGAAGATTATATTATTTAAAGAAGTGTGTGGGTATGAAATGTAAGAAAAAATTAAAATAATTCATAAAAACAATAACAAAAAAATTAAAAATCGATAAAATAAAATTTAAAAAACAAAAAGAAATTTCCAATGAATAAATATCGAAGAATAGATTTCGCAAAAATATACAAGGAAATCAAAGAGCAAAATCCGGGAATTATGGAAAAAGATGTGGCAAAAATGATGAATATTTCTCAAGCAAATTTGGCAAAAAATAAAAGAAAAATGAAACAAAAAAACTAAAATAAATAAAATTATTTTATTCATATATAGATGGTTTAAAAAAATTAAATTCGATGTTGTCAATTCAAATAAATTTTTTATATTTGTCATGATAATATATTTATTCATTCGATATTATTTATGAATTTTATATCTTTAATGCAATTATTTTTTATTTTAAATTTTTAAGTTTAAAAAATAATATTCCATGGTTCAAACAATTAATCTTTTAATGGAGATTAATTAAAAGTAGACATAATAAAAAATAAATTAACTGATTTGTTGCTTAAAAATTAACAAAGAATCAATTAATTTACAAAGCATATTAAAATTGAATGATCAATAAGTATTTTAATTGATTAATGCAATACCCCTATGAATTTTTTGCATCCAAAAGCTATCTAAAAGCTCTTTTTAATAAGTAATTCATTTTCTTCAAGGGTGGGGTGCTGGCGCCGGCCTCGATAGNCTCTCGAGTCGAAACTTTTTCTCAGTTTTTTGGGTCTCGGTCTCGAGTCTCGGTCTCGGGTTTTGAGTCTCGGAAAACGAAACTTTTTACAACACTATATATTCTGGCATTGTTGAATAGAAAAGATTATAGAGAAAATATCAAAAAATGTGGCATTTTATACAAGTTAATTCTTCAAAATACTTGCAAAAAATGGAAAATTTTTCCCTAAAAAGATTCTAATTTTTTTCAAAAAAAAATTTCCAGCGGTCTCTATCGGGCCTATCGGCATCTACTAATTTTTATAAAGTCTTTGACAAGTTTTCATAGGGAAAGGTCCTGAATTTTTCTTTCTTTTTTTCGGTGAGCACAACTTTATTCATTGAAATTTCGAATCAATTTTCTTAAGAAAATGACCTAAATTTTCAAAATTTTCTGGAAATTAATTAAAAATTCTCCATAAAATTAGTACATTTTGCCTTAGTAAAAAAGTCATCAATTTTTAGATATGAATGGCATAAATTGTATAAATTTTCAAATGAAAATCAACTGGCATAATTTTGATATACCTAATTATAATTATTAAAATTTTGTAGAAATTTGAATTTTCGCTATTTTTTAAAATGAATTTTTGAAAAAAATTTAAAAAAGTCTCAGGTCTCGAGTCTCGGGGTCAAGTCTCAGTCTCGGAGCCATACCTCGGTCTCGGTTTCGTTTTTCAAAATTTTCAAAATTTTCTGGAAATTAATTAAAAATTCTCCATAAAATTAGGACATTTTGCCTTAGTAAAAAAGTCATCAATTTTTAGATATGAATGGCATAAATTGTATAAATTTTCAAATGAAAATCAACTGGCATAATTTTGATATACCTAATTATAATTATTAAAATTTTGTAGAAATTTGAATTTTCGCTATTTTTTAAAATGAATTTTTGAAAAAAATTTAAAAAAGTCTCAGGTCTCGAGTCTCGGGGTCAAGTCTCAGTCTCGGAGCCATACCTCGGTCTCGGTTTCGTTTCTCGAGTCTCGAGAAAATTTAGGTCTCGAGCAGCAATAGGCTAGAGTAATAATTTCCAATGAATTTTCGTTATCAAAGTGATTTTTATTTAGATTTGGGTCAAAATATCTTATGGCGATGGAAACTTGTTGCTATAGACCATTAAAGAATGAGAGAGTGGTTAGAGAAGTGGGAGCGGTCGAGAGAATACACATTTTACTCCCATTTTCTAGCATCTTTTGCATCCAGCCAAATAAACGATCATATATTTTCTGTTATGAAGCAAAATGAAGAGTCATTTTATGATGTGCTTGCATTTCGTTGTAAGTACCTTGCATTTCCTTGTTGAATTTTTGGGACGGGGAGAGTATTTAACAATCCCCTTAAAATTATGCTTTTTGGAAATTATAAATTCACTTATATAATTTTTTGCTGGGAAATTCCATCGAAAACCAAAGGGAGTTTTTATGAGGAAAATCTTTTTTAAAATTTTATTAGCAAAAATTCGCGCACAGATTTTCCTTTTAACTTGTTTCTTGATTTTTTAGCTCCTATTTGCATCCTCCTAATAAAAGCTCTTTTTATCTTTTGTTAGGGGCAAAAGGAGGAGATTTTTCCATGCTCTTCGCATTTCCTTGTTAATATTGAAAAATCTCCTTAAAATGAGAAGTTTTAAAAAGGTAATATTTATGATGATATATTTTGCATTGTAGGAATATAACGAAAATTAAATTATTTTTTATTATTTAAAAAAATTTAAATGAACGAGAAACTTTGCTGATAAAGATTATTACAAGAGGAGAGGGTGGGTAGAAAGGCGAGTGTGGGGCGAGACAGTACATGTGGTCTGCTTCCTTTTTCCATCCCGCTTTTGATCCTAGCTAATAAATTCACTTTTATTTTGGACTTACGAAGCGAAATGAAGCGGTTCCCTTTGTGTCTATTGTATTTGCTCTTGTTGTGTAATTTTTGGGCCTAGGGAATGTGCTGAACAATCCCTTTAAACCTTATAAAGAATTAAGTTGGCTTAGGATCGGGATTTTAATTGATTAAATAAATTTAAATATTTTTAAGAGAAATTTCAATTTGGATTTCAAATATTTTTAAAATGAAATAATTTAATCAAAATTAAATAAAAAAAATTCGAAAAAAATTATAATTATCAATTTCCTAACACAAAATAGTTTTTTAGCAATATAAAAATATTCGTGCTCCCGGCCATTAAATAGGGTAAAAATGTGAAGTAAATTTGTATCAATCCGTTTTAGGAGGGTAGGGAATAGGGACATAAAACATTTTGGATTTTTTGTTAAACGATTGATAAAATATTAAAAATAAATAAAATAAATTTCGTTACGCAACGAACTAACGAGTCCGATAAATTATCGAACAAGTTTTTTTGTGTTTTATTGGAGATGATGGATCTTCAAATCTTCTAGTGCGATAATTTATACAATGATTTAGAATTAATATTATTACAATAATAAGCCGAAATTATACGATAACAAATTAATATTTCATCTTTATCGAGTTTTAGGTTTATTTATTTTCGAAAATCCTTAAAAAGCATTTGGTCGACTTTTCAAATTGGCGCCTTTCCTGCCAGCAAATTTTTAGCACGATGATAAAAGCCCAAGTCACTGATGATCACCCAGCCGCGAGTACTGGCTCCATAGAATTGGGCTTCAATGTTGGTCATCTGGGTCTGAGCCTAGATCAACAATGAAAATTACAAAAATAAATCATATTGAATTTCATTAATTCATTGCTTAATAAAACAATTTTGATTCTAATTTTTCCTCCTATTTTAATATTTACATATAATTTATTCATTAACAAATAATAGAAATGAAATCCATTATTCGATTATCTGTGATGAATTCTATTATCTTAAATCTTTTGTAAAAATATACCACTTTGACCACCGTCTAGGCAATATATTAAAGGTAAATTACAAAAAAAATGCGTATTTTAGGAATTTTTTCTACTAGAATAATTTTTATCAGCTTTGCTAAAAAAATTTAAATCTGCTAAAAACAAAATATAATGTATTAATTTAGATTAGAATTTTCTGCATATTTTTGTATTTTTAAATTATGGCCTAACTAGATAAGAAAATTTTTTACAATTGGCTTAAGTGGCTAAGTGGCATGATTAAAGTTCTCTGGGATCCTTAATTTTTAATCTTCGGTATTTCACATCCTTGCATATTTTCCAGCTTTCTATGGTTCTTTTCTTAATTAATGGTGATTTTGTGTTCTGTAGGTTTCATTTCTTTTTTCGAGATGATTAGATATCAGATTTTGGACCTGGCCAGTTTGGCCCCGAAGTGCGGCCACATAGCCGAGGATGGCCCAAGGGTATGCGTCATAGGCCAATGTTGGCCAATTTGGACTGTACCGGTTCAACCAGGCCCAGCCCGCATCGAATTTAGACGCTCCGCATTCGCTTATACCATACGCCTTAAAAAGTAAATCAATTAAAAAATTGCAATTTTTTTAGTTTGCAGAGTCAATGCTATCAACACAAATCGTTTATACACCATTCAAAAGGTGAATAGCATCTTTGCTTTGCTAAAATTGATGCTATGTGTCATTTCAACCAAAAGTGCCAAAATAGGCGTTTTAACAAAAAATGTCAAAATGAAATTTTATGAAAATCCATTAGTATTTAAACCAAAAGAGTTCCAATATATTAGGATGCTATTTCATTTCTTGAAAAATTCAAAAAAGGGCCTTTATTTAAAAAAATGAAAAATGTGAATATCTACTAAAAGAAAAAATAACTTAAAAGCAATGATGTTATACATCAAAATGCCTATTCCTTGCTAAAAATATGGATAAAAAACGCCAAAGATGGTCATAAAATATGCAATAAATCAGAGAAAAATATCTATTTTGGCACTTTTTGGTTGAAACACCCATTTTTATATTTTTCTCACAATATCCATTTTGGCAATTTTGGCTGAAACTATTCAGCACGGCTAAAATATTTATTAATTTTTCATTTTATTTTGTAAAAAATTTACCTGAGGGAACACTTGACAAGTTGTGCCTGGATAGAATTCGGTTCCTGGCTGTGTGTGGGCATCGCTGGCCAAAAATGCCGCCGTACTCGTCTGGTAAAGCGTTTGACATATCCCATTGCTTATGTATCTAAATTATGAAAATTTGTAAGTCGAATAATTAAATTTTACTTCCTTTTTTGTGAAATTAACAGTAAACTTCGTCTCTTTTGAAATAAAATAATTTGACTAAAATATAGTACAATAAAAATGAAAATTATGAAAAAAAGAGAAAATAATAATTCTTAGCGATTTGAAAAATTGCTTTAAAAATTTAAAGAAACCTGAAATTGTTGAAAAAAATTTCTTCTTTATTAGTTTAAAAATAGTGACAAATTTTTATGGACTGTAGTAATATCTTAATGTATAACTTTGCCTATTAGCCCCCTGGTTTCGGATACGTTACCCAGCGAAGCTGTCATAATAAGATGCGTCCGCGTCTGCGCGACTTCTGAGCATTGCGGCAAAGTCGCGCAGTCCTCGGTATGCCTCGCTGTTGTCCATCAGGTAACCGATGCAGTTGCCCGCTGACGCACAAAGCCCTTTCTGGAAAACGCTGGTCAACCCGTTGGTTTTCATGGAAACGACGAGGTTGAAATAGGCCAGGTTCTTCATCGTGTTCAAGTTGTTCGACCACCTGAAAGATGATTTTTCAAATAAAAAATGAAACTAAAAATGAACTTTTGTGACAAAGGTGTCTTTTCTTAATAAACCATGAAGTTCGGAAGTGTGTTTCATCTTTTTAGTAGGGAAAATTATCGGGAAAAGTGATTTTTCGATAGAAAAATTTTATTTATTGAAATGAAAATCTCCGAAGTTTTTGTACTGAAAATTCTTCGAATATTAAGGACCCACAACATAGCCATAACGGACAAATTAGTAACTTTTTCTCTAGTTATCTTTTTAAAGAAATTATTTTTTAACTAAATCCGAATTTAATATCTTTAGATTTATGATTTTTACCATAGGTAATTTCCTGTGATTTGTACATAACGGACGGCCAAGGACAAGAAGGTGGCGGAGTAAGAGTCGTCCGAATCCGAACGGACTACTTGAACATTGGTGCTCTGCGGGTAGTTCACGTCCTTTTTTAAATCATCAAATATGTATAAAAATTTGTTTACAATAAAATTTTTTAGAAAAATGAATTTTAAGGAATTAAATTGAATGACAATACTTGGATGGTCCAGTTGGTGGTGTTCACATTGGCAATGAACAGGTCCAAGTAGCGTCGAATGTATAGGTCCAAATCCGTCTGGTTCAGCTCCTTCACAATCGGTATAAGGCCCAGGTTGATGAAGTACCAGTTCAGGCGTGGACTGCCCGGCGCAAGTACATACCCACCTGAGTAGACAAGGGTAGAGTTTAGCAAAAAAACGGCATTAAGACAAAAAGGGATTGACTTAAATCCTGATAAATCACGAAAAGAAGTATCTAGGTAATTTAATGGGCCGGAATTTGCTATGTGGTTTATTGAAAATTTCCAGTCTTGATAAAAATTTAAAAAGGGGCAGTCTTAATAAAAATTCAAATTTTAAAACTCTTTTTAAGGCCTTGTTAGATTTCTTAGCGTCCTCGATTTTTCGTAGTTAAATAAAAATTTGAAATTTTTCTTAGAAATTTTTTTGGAGGGGTATTTTAAGGGTATTCTTTGAGTTTTTTCCCAACTTAGCAATGGGCCAGATTTTTTTTGGAAATGTCTCTTGAATTTTTTTTATCAATATTAGGTGGATGACCGATAAAAAAAATTAAAATTAAAATTTTTATATCACCTGTGTATGGACCACTATTAATTCTCAGGGCTTTGATTGCGGAAACAACATCTATCGGTGTTGAATTGGACAAATGGCAGAACAAAAAAGAGAAAAAGAGCAAAAAACAATGGTGGCAAAAAATGAAGACATTGTGGTTAATTTAATTTACGAGTTGGAAATTTGATTTTTATAGGCAAAAAATTTGTTTATTACTTAAAGTGCACTTTTTCGGAGTGTATGTATGCGAAGCTGTTAGTCTGGTTTTTAGGCGGAGGCGTAGTACATATCTTGTTTATGAATTCATTAAAAATTAAAAAAAACCAAAATATTTATTAGAAATTTAGAAAATGGAAATTACGTCAAACATTTTAAACAATAATAAAAAATTGTTTTAATTTTTACTAAATATTTTATGACTAAAAAACAATTTCTAAGCCTAACCTTATTACCCAATTGGCCTTTATTTAGCCTTTTAATATCCAATTTTACTTTTTGCAGTAACTGACATAATCTAAAATAAAATTCTACGCACTCGCTATATCTCGGTTTAATCGAAACCTAGAGAAATGAGTTTGATGTCAAAAAACATAGTATAAAGTAGCAAAAAAGTGAACACAAGCATGATCGATTGGACCAATATGAAAAAAGTTAAGGTCAAATCAATAATTTTGGCCAAGTATTTTAGCCATACTTTTTTCACAATGGACCTAATTTCGGTGAACGTTAGCTTATTTTGTAGCTAATTTTTTGCTCTATTTTTGACACTAAATTATTTTTCTAGGTTTGGTTTGAAACAAGTTATAGCCAATTTGGTGTCGGCAGACCAAATTCTAACCCCCCCCCCCATCTGATAAGAAATAATGAATTGTATCTAATCTAAATCTAACGTGTCTGATTATTTATATTTAATTCATTTTTATATATATATTATTTTTATGTTTTGTGTTTTTTAAGAGTTGGCTATTAGTGGTTATAAACATAACTTTCCAACTTTATTTTTTCTTATTTTACCTGTATCTTTCTTCTATTTTCTATTTCAGCTCCCTTTTTCTTTCTCACCCTTTCTCACTCTCTCTACTACTTTTCCTCTCCTTCTCTATTCTCGCTCTCTTTCTTCCGCTTTCTCAATTCCTATCAATTCTCTATTTTCTTTCTTTCTTTCTCTCCTTTTTACTTACTCTTTCACATTTTTTTTATCTTTTGCTACTTTTTTTTGATTTACATTTTGTGTTTTCCCCTCGCGCTCTCTCTCTCTCTCTACTCCTTTTCTCTTTTCTTTTCTCGCATCTTTCTTTCACTGTTCTGGCCCGCTTGGCCATAACTCTTCCGCACGCCTCCCATTTATGGCCATCAATGGACGGCGGACCCTTTGGCCAAGACGTACGCCATGTCTTTTGCGAAAGAGAGAAACATAAAAATGCGAAATAACACGAATGTCAGACATGGAAAAGAGTAAGAGAGTGTACAAGAATGTGGCAGTCGGTAGAGAAAGAAAGCAATTTTGTGTTCTCCGAATGTGGCAGTGACAGCCAACCATCAGCCAGTCGGCCGGGGCTTACTCAAGAGGATTGATTGCAGCACACCATAGAAAGGCCCTCCCTTGGCCAAGAAGAAGAAATTTTACGCGATTACAATTGGTTTTGCGGCTTTTCCTCCCATCACATCCATTTTATGCCCGAGAGAATTTTTGGAAAACGGTATTTTTCGATTTTTCAAAAACTTTTTCATATTAAATGTATTTTTTTAACCACAAATTTTAACACAAATATTACTTGTCTCTCCTATTTATTTATGCTGATTTTGTAGTTCCTAACCTTCGAAAAGTTTTTATTTATGAAAAAAAAAATTTCGGCGGCCATTTTTATCAGATTTTTCTTTTGGCTTCCTTTTCCCCCCAATTTTTTTTATGTTTTCTTTTTTGATTTAATTTTTCGATGAAATATCTAGCGTTTAATTTAAGAGTTAATCAAATATTATATGTATAATATGATTGGATAAAATCAATTTGCGTTGTTTCAATAATTTATCAATAAATTATGGATTTCTATTCACATGCCATATATATTTGTAGCAACCATCAATTTTTACATTTTAATGTTTTAGAAAAAATTTATATAACTACCCTTCTCTCATAAATCTCACGGGGCGGATTCCACCATTTTTTTGGAGAAAAACGCCATTCTTTACAGTATTCATTTGCATAAATGTCGAGACAATTTTTTGTTTTTCCCCATGGAAAAATTATCATAAACAATCCCATCCCAGACACCTTGTAAATAGTTTTTTTAGAATAATTTTCTTTTTTTTAGAATAATTTTTAGAATAATATTTAGAATATTATTCTATATTTAGAAAATAATTTTTAGAATAATTTGTAGAATAATTTTTCTTTCCTCACCGAATTTTTTCTATAGAATCATCTTAAATCCGCTAAAGGCTTTTCTTTCAAAACTATCCTTTAAATTGATTATGAATAATGATTCTTCATTTTCAGATCGGTTTATGTAGATTTATTTTAGGGAGTTTTTTGCTCTTTGCTACCCATAATATAGAAACATTGAAATATGGTTTTATTTTATTCCATTTTCTTGTATGATGAAGTTTTATTCATCTCTTATACCTCTACTTCATGGTTCCACCATTCTACATTGTACATGTTGATCAATGAACCAAACTCCATAAATCCATTGCATACAGCTGTTATGGCCATTCCCATTTTTGTTTGAGCACCTGCAATCATTAATTAGGGCGGAAGAGAAGTCTGTTCTTTTGAGGATCGAGATTTGGGCACCATTCGGATTGTACAAATTCAAACTTAGAACACACCTTAAAGAAATGGATTTTTTGGTGGAAAAAAATAAAGAAACAATTGGCTACATGTTGCGCCAGTGAATTGGTATAGGTTTGAAATTATAAATGATAAAATGAGCCTTTTTGAAATTAGAAAAAATAAAAATTTACTAAAATTTTTCCGGTGTACAAATTCGAAATGGTTTAGGCCTAATTTTTCTGACAAAATTTCATATCGTAATTTCATAGATTTAGAAGGCACCCTAATCTTGCGTCCAAACTTAGTTAACTTTTTATTCCTCCATTTTTTTCTTTAAGGTTTGCATTCCATGATTGCTATTTTTGGACGCGATGTAAAAGGAAATAATTGGTGACAAATGTCAAACCCACATTTTTAGTCAAAAAACTGATTTGTTGACGAAAAATGGACGTATATTTTAGGGATTACACTACATCTTTTTGCCTTTTTAAAATTTTATTTGAAATCTAACCATAAAAATGGAAAACATTTCTCAAATTTGATGTTTAATAGCTATATATTTCAAAATCTTGGTATTAAAATTTTTTTTGTAGATTTTGAAATTGAGAAAGGCTTGCATTGGCTTGCTATTTATTAAGCTATATATACTCCAAATTACTATCTCTTTACTTTAGGGATCAAACAGCAACATTTCTGTTGACTTGGCCATATTTTTTCTTCTATATTATCCCCCATTCTAAGGGTAAAACTCTTGGGGGAAAATTCAAAAAAATTCACATGAAATTTCATTAAGCCTTTTTGTTTCCCTTAATTTTTTATCCCATAATTTTTCCCGACATTTCATTCGTCTCATATGGGCCACAAGAACAGAAAATGTAATTTAAGGTTATATACGATGTAGTCGGCGAATTTTGGTGTCCTAGTTAATTAGTGTTGATGTGGGGAGAGCCTAGGCACCATACACCAACGTAAAAGGCACGCATTGTTTTTTGGAATTTTTTAGCCGAAAAATATTTTTATAAAAAATAATTCATAAAGATACAATCATAAAACATGTTAAATATTTGGGCCTTATTTTTATTGGCTATAAAATTCTAAAAATAATTTCAAAACAATAATATACTTCTGAAACTTGATTTTTCCAATTGAAAACTTGTATAATTGCGTATTATTATTTTATCACATAAATAAACTTTAATTTTATTAAACCATTTATTAATTTATTAAATATTTTAATAAAATTAGAAAAAAATAAAATTATTCATAAAAGATAGAATTTTTGTGAAATTTTTTATGCATGGCACTAGTGACGAGATGAGCCTAAAAATTAATATAGGTAAAAAATGATTTATTTTTTGTTTTAATTTTTTTTCTATTTATAGTAATATTTACATATTAGAAAATTTCTTGCCAATCAATTTATTCAATAAATAACACAATGAAAAATAATAAATCGTATAAAGTTAGCTATCGTGGAATCAGGGACTTTATCGATTTTTTTCAAATATTTTAATGGATTTTGATCATTTTTCTCTTTTTATTATTATGAAATATTTTATTCCCTCACACACCCATTCCATTCCCGCCGCTCGCTATTATCGGAATTTTAATGGATTCATGGAATGCAGCTGTCCCATTTTTATGGCCGGAAAAATATTAGTTTTAATGGTTTTACATTTTAAACAAATATTTTTTCGTTAAATAAAAAAGATATCAATATAAATAATCAAATTATAGGCTACCTAAAAATTTTAGAATATTTTTTATAAGATTTGCAAGATTTATTTTTCTTTTCATTCCCATAAACATTATTTTTAATAGAGTTTTCCATTTGATTCATTGTACTAAGTAGGGTAGTTCACGGTCGGTTAACCGAACCGAAACCGAAAACCGGGTTTTTTGGGCCAAAAACCGAAACCGAAAACCGGGGTACCGAAAACCGGTAAAACCGAAAACCGAGGGTCCAAACCGGTCGGTTTTCGGTTTTAACATACACCCCTAAGAAATGGATTTTTTGTAAAAATTTTTGAAAATGCACCCCCAAAAATGCCATTTTGGATCCAACCTTAAAGGGATTTTGGTGGAAAAAGAAACATAAGCACCTTGGCTCAAGTGGAAACGATCTTGGTTTATTGGCGGTGAGAGCGCAGGTTCAATTCTCCACCACTGAAATTTTTCTTTTGTTTTGTTTTTTGATATTTCATATTTTTAAGAATAAAAAATAGATTATAAATTATTAAAGCTATCAGAAAACATAAATTTTTCTTTAGAAATGATGATAAATTATTGAATTTTTAACCCGAAGTTCCAGAAAATGGCACAAAAATTTAATCAATTTTTAAAACAGAAAATGTCTATTTTTCAAAAATTTCTCCGGCGGCCCCTATTGGGACCGCCGGCACCTCCCAAAGTGAAATTTCTTTAAAAATTTAATTAAAAATGACCAATTTTCTTAAGAAAAAATTACCTAAATCTTCAAAATTTTCTCCGGCGGCCCCTCTCGGGGCCGCCGGCACCTCATAGATAAAATGATCATTTTATATAAATAAAGCTTACAGAAATTTTTTTTTGAGATTTTTGAAAAAAAAGTGTGAGCAAGACCAAGATTTTTCTGGAAAAAACGTAGCCACAAAATGCAGAGAGAGATAATTTGTTGGAAAATACAATAACTTTATTTAAAATGGAATAAAAAAATTAGCATTATTGCCAGAAAACAGGCATCCAATTTTTTTGCGTTTTTGGTTTTAGGCTCACATATTTTAGGGCCAGATTTTTTCAAAAAATTTTTGATTTTGGATTTTTTTTTGAAAATTGCCAATTAGCAAAAACCGAAAAAACCGAAACCGAAAACCGGGGGTCCGACGAAAACCGAAACCGAAAACCGGGGTACCCGAAACCGGTAAAACCGAAAACCGAGGGTACCGGTTTTAAACCGGTCTTGAACTACCCTAGTACTAAGGATATTTAGTTTTTCGCGTGGTTTTTTTTTTATTATTTATGATTAATTTAATTGTATATCATGAAGGTGCTGGGTCGTTTTAAAAAAGTGCCAAAATCCAATATGTCCTCCAAAAACCTTTTTGTAAAGCTTTCTAGGCCAAAACTTTCATCAACAAGTTGTGCAGAATTTTATATTTTACTTATGTTATTTTTATTTATTCAAAATTCGGCCAAGAAGTTCATAATTTTCCCGAAATATCGAAAAATAGGGTATTTTACGAAAATTTCGAACTTTTTGTCCGAATTCGAAAAACTAAAAATACCAGAAGACAGAGCATAAAATTCTGCACAACTTTGTCGCTGGAAGTTTTGGACTAGAAAGCTTTACAAAAAGTTTTTAGAGAACAAACTGGGGTTTGGCACTTTTTTAATAGCACCATCATCAAGTTATACCAATTTTAGCGTTCTATCATGAAATTGCTATTTGCATAGCACAAATATGCTGGAGGTCAAGGAACGTCTGTTCCAACCGGGCCGAACCTCTCTGGAACAGTCACTATGTCCGCGTCTGATAGATTGTAATTTCTAAATAAAAATAAAGTATATAATTTTTTCATTTAAATACCAATTGACTTGATTATAAAAAATTTATATTCTTTTAGGATAAAAATTCCAATTATTTATTCCAAACATTTTTATTTGCTTTATTTTTGCAATTTTAAATAATTTAGAATTTAGGAATTGAGAAAGTTTAAAAAATTTTAATCACTCAGACCAATTTCCAATTCCGGCAGATTAATATTTTTAGACTAATTTGTGATTCTAAAATTGCCATTTTCAGACATTGTCATCGTTGGACGTCGTCCAAACGCAGCGGTCCGACGTCGACGTCATCCGCCCGGCGGAGGGGCCGGTGCTAATAACGCACCTTCCGGTGCGGGTCCCATGGCCATCCCTGGGGGCACCGTCAGTCATCCGGAACTGCTAAGAAGGTTTGTGTGTTTTTCTATGGAATTTTTTTTGATGATAAAAATTTAGGTACCCTAGCGAAAATCACCGAGATTTTGAGTTGCCACGAGATGTGACGTATTTTTGTCAACCCGAAGGATGCGTGTCCTTTACCGGCTCAGGCTTTCGACAGTTGAAGCGAAGGTTTTCTATCAAAAAAGCTAAATTGAAGTCTTCCATTTGAATAAACTTTATTATTGATTGTGGTTTAGTATATTCGTGTAAAAATTGAACCCATAATGCTTTTTTTTCACAGGAATACCTTCCATGAGGCCAGTTCCTTCGTATTCACACTCACCGATAAGGATTCTGCGAAAGTCCGGTTCGGCGTCACGTTGAACTTCTTTTTGAGCATTGGTAAATTTCTATTTTGATTAATTTTAATTGGTTTTTAATTTTTAGGCCCTTTTTCTGATCGAAGGACCACATATCAAATGGCCAATGGGTCAGCAATTCCCGGCGATCAGACACATCAACGACCATCATCATCTCATGCCACTACTGGTTCCGCCTCACTTATCTCAATTTGTTTGGTAATTTAATTACAATGAAAATGTATAAAAAAAATAAATTTGATTGAAAAAAATCACTTATTTGAACACTTTAAATGATTAATTGATGTTTCATTATTTAAAAATTCATTTAAAAAAAATTGCGCATGAGTGTTTACCCTTGAAAAAATATCTAAGACCCAGGCAATTCGCAATTTTTTCGTGCAAAAATTATTCAATAAATTTTCAGATGAGTCATCACCCCTTTCTGTCCTCCTTCCGCGATTTGATCATACTGTTTCGCCAGCTCGTCGATTGTTGCAATCACCGGGCCAACCAGGAGGAATCGTTGCCTCGAGACGCGGTTTGGACAGTGATCACCGGCCATTGGCCACAGGGCATCCCGGTGCCGGCTCCGGTAATTTCTGATAGTTCTGATAAGATTCAAGTCGTAATAAAATTCAGATTTTAGGCGGTTATGAACCTTGTCGAATTATTATTTCCTTTTTTTAAATTTTAAATTTTGGTTTGTTTATCCGGCTTGCGATTTTTTTTGAATTCTATTAGATTAAGACTAATAGCTCGTGATAAGTCGATTTGTTTTGATTATAAAGGGCCAGGTTGTGAGTTTATGATTCTAAAATTTTGCAGGTCATGCAAGAGGTACGCCAGCTAGAAACCTGGCTGTTCACCTTACTCAGCTCACCGGTGCCGGTGCCAGGAAAGACCAAACTTTTATTGGAGGTAAATTTTCGGAATTTTAATTAATTTTTTAGTCATCTAAATTTTAGGTCTAAAATTATTTAAGCACAAACCTTTAATTATTAATTAAAATTATTTTGTTAATTTTTAGGTCCTCCCAGCGGATTTGATGCCAACTCCGATGGAGTTTGCCCTACCCGACCACACTCGCCTCTCCATGGTGGACTTCCCCTTACATCTTCCATTGGAATTGCTCGGGGTCGAAGCTGTACTCCAAATTCTGGCAGCAATCATGCTCGAATACAAGGTATATTATATAGATATAGATCATATATAACTACATAGGTATAAGGCATATATCTAATCAGTACGATATACCCTAATAGCCTAATACCTTTCTATCGATGTAATTATGATTTTATACCCGTATAGATATCACTATATTCCTTCTAATATGTTGCAGGTCATTCTGCAGTCGCGCAACTGCAACGCAGTCAGCGTCTGCGTTCTGGCCCTGGTTGCACTGTTGTATCCGTTGGAGTACATGTTCCCGGTGATCCCGTTGTTGCCCGTGTTCATGCCTTCCGCTGAACAACTGCTTCTCGCTCCCACCCCATACAGTAATTTTTTTATAATTTTTGAATAAATAAGACCCTCCCCCCTAAAATACGACCCCTCCTTTAGGGATTTTGAAAATAAGTTTTCTATCTTATTTAGAGGAAATATGGTAAGTTAATAAATTAAAAATTTTAATTTATTGGAAATTATCATAATGATTAACACAAACCATAGAATTTTCCTAACCTCAAAAATATTTGTACTGAATTTTCAGATAAAAATAATTATTTTCTACTTTTTTTTATACAAATTTCAGTCATCGGCTTGCCGGCTTCCTTCTTCGCCTGCAAGGGCATCCAAGTGCCATCGGATGTACTGCTTGTGGACCTGGATACCAATGAGTTGAACCTGCCGACCGATCCGGGTGTCCACATTCCGCAAATGCCACAGCCGGAAGCCAACATCCTAAAGGTAAATTTTTTAAATTATTTTTAAATAATTTTTTATTTTTTATTAAATAAATTAGGAAGAATTCTTGCGAGCCCTGGGTCGTCAGAATGGCATCGACACCACTATGGAAGCCGTCTTGGATGCCGATAAAATTGATGTGGCATGCCGAGTGGCCATGGTAAGTATTATTTGTATACCATTAGCCTACATCTAACAAGGGAACATTCCCTACTGTAACTCGGAATTTGCATATTCGATTCCTATCATTTTATAGAGCATCCACGCAAACCATGGAAAATTTAAATAATGAATTCCCTCGCGGCATGAAATTAAAGCTATTTATTTTTTTATTTTTTAACAAACGGTCGTTTATCCACACGGATCATCCACCCAATGGTGGGTGGCATGGATTATACGCGCGGATCTCTTCGGTGTGAGTGGGGTCGTTCACGAGCCAAAAATTTCATAAGCTTTACTTACTTCTGTTTTTATTTTTATTTTTTACGACCTTCATGACTCACGCGCTTAAACGACCTCAATCCCATCGAAGACGACTCGCGCTTAAATCTCGCCGAAAAAAATAAAATAAAAAACTAGACTTATTAGTTACGCGTTGTGGCTTAATTTGTTCTAAATTAATTCTTAAATGTTTTTATGGCATAAAAACATAAGTATTTATCATAATTAAATAATAAACATTTAATTCCACCCACCATTGGGTGGATGATCCGTGTGGATGAACGACCGTTTGTTAAAAAAAATTAAAAAATAAATAACTTTAATTTCTGGCTACGAGGGAATTCGTTATTTAAATTTTCCATGGTTTGCGTGGATGCTCTATATAATGATAGGAATCGAATATGCAAATTCCGAGTTACATTAGGGAATGTTCCCTTGTAAGGTTTTTTTGCATGAAATTCGAAGATTTGCATAGGTTGAATAAAATTATTTTCATTTCTTCCTAGATACACTTCTTCAACGGGCCCAACATTTTTGCCAACTTCAGCGAGGTAAACTTTGAATGTTTAATGTTTCATACCTAATTAATGTTATTTAAAATTTGACCTTGAAAATATTTTTTCAAAAATTGCTTCTTCTCAAATTTTGGCACACCCGAACCATTCGACTCTACCCTCGTCCGGTGGTGGCACTCCAAGTGGACTCCTTCCTGCGAAGTCGACCCCAACAAAGTGAATTCACCACAGAGCTATGCAAAACTCAGGCGGTGGAGTAAGTTGTTGCTTTGTTCATAGTCTTTAATAATTAATGGGTTAGAATCATTTTAAAATTTATCCTTTCTGAGTTAAAATTTGATAAAGAAACACAATAAAATAAAATTTAATTCTGTAATATTGTTTGGAGTGAAAATAATACATTTATTAATATCTAATAATTATATTTATTAATAATGAATTTTAATTTAAATACACAATGTCAGATATTTTGCCGAATGTTCATTATGTCCAGCGAATGAGGCGTATGTACGGGTTCAAGCCGGTGTGACCAGTGCCGAGCAAATAGGCGACAAAACCCATTGGTTCACCGATCAACTGATGCCAGTTTCCTTCAATGTAAAAAATTATAATTTTTCAAACCTAAAAAATCCTTTAATCCACGAAAGATCTATTTTATCAAAAAATCGTGTTGAGTCGTTTCGGCGAAAAGTGCCATAATGGGCGTTTTGGCAAAAATTGCCAAAATAGAATTACTTGTCCTTAAAACTTTTTTGTAGAATTGTTAGATAAAAAATAAAAAGAAAATTATTCGGAATTCTAGCTGATCCGAATGGTCTTTTCAATTTGTCGGATTTCCTTTTAAAAAGTTCGTTTTTTTGTCGAATTTTCGAAAATTCGGGTTTTTTCGATAATAGTCGAGTTTATTCAGGTTCAAAATATTGAATCAGCATATTTTTAAGGCGTTGAATTCGAATCTAACATCAGATTTATCACATCATAATGGGGGATTCAATTATTTTAGACCTACCTAACTCATTTTTCATTATCCATTTTTGATCGTTCATCTTGTTGTCACTTTTCCTTTAGACATTTTTATCATTTTTCACTAATATTTTATTTATTTTTATTTTCCTCTCAAAAAGGCCTATCCCTACGGGTCTACCCTGTCCGAGGCCATCTTCCTGGCCAGGATTGATTCCAGCCAACAACTGCTGAACCGCACTGATTCCTCGGGAGACGTCGACGATGATGGCGAGTACCCAACCACCGCAACACCAAGCGATTTGGAGTCCGTTGGCTCGGCCGATGCTGGTGGATGGTCCCCATTTGGGAGCCGGTCACCGCTGAACCTGGGTGAGTTTATGAATCAGAGATCAATAAGATTGGAGCAAAAAATAATCAACAGAATTAAAAGGGATTTCTACTCCACAGGTGTTTCGGATTTTTACAAAATGTTCCACAGATTTTTGGCTTTGAAATTTTACTAAAAATCATTAGGCCTCTGGTTTATTGGATTTTCAAAAAATTGCCAGAGGTCCGAGCTTTTTGATTTTTACAAAATTTTCAGAGACCTGAATTTAGCCTTAGAGCATTCTCCTTTAATGATTTTTTTAGCGGCCATTGTCGGTGAGGTAGTAGCCCGAACATTTAGTCATAAGGAAATTTATTAGAATTTTTTCAGATGTTTCTAAGCCCCTTTCGGATGCGAATGATTTCTATCGCGCACCAAATAGGCTGCAACTGCCAAAAAGTGAAAGTGGTCTGAGCGTGGACAGTTCGGAATTAAGGTGACAAAAATATATAAAATCCGGAGAAAAAATTTTTTGCCTAGAGATACTTCTTTCTGTATATGGCCCAAAAATAATTTATTTTTTTAATTAAATTTTTTTATTAATAGCAGTGGCCGCTCCTCACCATGCTCCGCGGTGGACAGTGAAGCAGATTTCGCCCGGCTAGCAGAAAATTTAGCTTTGAAACGAAATGCCAAGGTTTAAAAGATGTTATTTTTATTGCAAATGATTTATTCGGTATGATTTTTATGGCATTTTTCAAAAACAATTCTTTAATTATATATGCTCTAAAAATAAAGAATAATGGATTTTTTTTATTTGATGAGTGTTTGGATTTTGGCATAATTTGCTTATATAGAATTCTAACTTTTTGGAACTTTCGAACCGGAATATACGGTAATTGATCAGAGATCATAATAGATTTTTTATTGTTGAATTCATCAGAAGATAACTGAACAGAACAGATTTTATAGTAGAAAAAATTTATCAAATCTACAAAAATATAAAATCTAATTTTATATTTTATTTTTTTCAGGGCGATTTCACTTTCAACAACTCTTCAACTATTGATGAGGATTCGATCACAATTTGTGAGGACAGCGGTGCCACTGGTGATCAAAGAACTGGTCCACGAGGATCCATTTGTTCGGGTCTGCTTTATTTAACGGCATTTTTATAGAATTCCGAAATTAATATTAAGGAATTGATTTCATCTAATTTTGACATTTTTATTTTCAGAAACCGATCAGACGATTTTGGCCTCAAAGTCCACCCAAAAAATGCCTGGCCATGGAGAACGGTTGGGAAATGCACTGTTTGGACGCCCCATATTAATTGACGCTCTTAATGGGTAAAAAAGCATTTAAAATTTAATAAACTATTGAATTTTATGAATTTTTATTTTTTAGTTATGCCGAACGAAGCCAGGGCGTATTCAGCCAAATGATGCGCAAGACGGCACCGAAGGCACAGGCACTTAAGGAAAAGGCCAAACCATTTGCAAATGCTGTGGAGGCCAGCAAGGTTCTGTTACAAAATTATTTATTTATTTTTTCCTTTTCTAGTGAAGAATTTTTAGTCATAGCCAAAAAATAAATAAAAATAAAATAGGATTTTTTAATTTTTTTGTTGCAAATTTTGTTAAATTTTAATGATAACTCGTGATCGGGATCCCGGCCGATTTTTGAAGGTCTAAAATGATAATAAATCATAATTTTATCAATTTCAATATGGGATCGGGATTATCCGCTTTGGATTTAAAAGGAAAAAAATAAAAATTTAAGGGAAAAATTCAAAAATTTAATCAGTAATGATAGAAAAAATAGGGTGGCGACGGGGACCCCGTCCCCGTCCCCGTCCCCGCGAGGGTCGCCAGTCCCCGTCCCCGCGGCCTTGTCCCCGCGGGGACACGGGGACAAAATACACCCCTAAGAATGGGGAAATCGGCCAAAATTGATCATTATTTTTGGGAGAAATGGGAAAAATGACGGGAAAATAAATGTTTTTAAACCAATTTTTCTTAAGAAATGTTCGAAAATATTGAAAAAAATTTTCTCCGGCGGCCCCTATCGGGGCCGCCGACACTACTAATAGTGTAGTTCGGTTACAGGTTCCCGACTCTCAAGTCAAAATCAACAAATGTAAATAAAAATTACATAAATTTTCAACAAACAATTAGGTCCTATCATTCATCCTTTTTTGGATTTTGGAAATAATGTTCATAATTTTGCCGAAGAGATCTTATTTTCAACATTTTTTTCCGGTGGCCCATAGGCAACTGGATATTTTGACGCCAGTGGCCATAATTTTTGTTTAGCTACAAACCTTGGCCGAATTGTAGCTAACATATAGGCTATCCTAAATCCAAAAAGTCATTCTAATTGGTCGCTTGAAATAAAAGTTAGGTGTAACAAATTTATTGACATTTGCACCAAACCGGTCGGCGCCAAAGTGACCTATACCCTTCCCTATCTTAAATAAGAAATTATTTCATTTTTTTGAAAAAAATAGTCCTTAAAAAATTTTTGAAAAAAATCCAAAATTATTATAGGCTTCCGATTATTGATAATTTTGCGAAAAATTTAAAAATTTTGATTTTGAAAATTTTTTTCGAAAAGTTTTAAAATTTAATTTTTGAAATATTTTTTGTGAATTTGTTAAATTTTTATAGAGAGAAGATTTCTTGAAAATTTTTTTCTAGGTCTAGTATTTATCGAAAATTTTGAAAATGCTTAAAAATAATTTAAAAATAATAATTATTATTTGATTTCAATTGAATTTCAGTAAGAGAAATATTTTTTGCAAAAAAATTTCACTATATAAAAAGACTTAAAAAATTTCTTGTCCCCGCGGGGAGCCCGCGGGGACCCCGTCAAAATCTGTCCCCGTCCCCGTCCCCGTCCCCGCGAGGGTCGCCAGTCCCCGTCCCCGCGGTGACCCGTCCCCGCGGGGAATTCCGCCACCCTAGAAAAAATTCCTAATTTTTTATCTTCCCGTGGACTGTTTTTTAATTATTTTTTTTGTTAAATTTGACTATTTTCAATTCAGGTCGGCCAACTGATCCAACAACATCGTCCTGCCAAACAAGAACCACAGGTCCAGCTCCAAGAACGGCATGAAAAGGAGGAGAAGGATAGCGCCATGGCTGCACAACAACAAAGGCAATAAATTATTTATTTTCATTATTATTTTATTAAATTTTTCCAGAAAAATCCAACAGCAAATTGTGGAAACTTGCGAACAAGTGATCGCTGGACATGTAAGTAAAATTTTTAAAAATATTATTTACTTAAATTTATGCAGTTTTTCATGAGAAAAATAATACAAAATAAATTGAGATTTTCCTCGAAAAATCGCGAATTTTGTTAAATCACTAAATTTAACTTTTAAATGATATAAAATTTTTGATATAATACATATCAAGAATTTTCATATTAAAAACAAGCTGATGTTTTCGAAACTTTTCAATTTAATTAGGGCATCGGTGTGTTCACTATGCCAAAAGTAAAGCGGATGTTGGAGGATGAAAGTATGCGAGAGTTGGTCTGCTCCAAGCTCAATCTGGGGCTTGAAGTACGGTACGCTGAAGATGAGTTCATCCAGGATGTGGTTTGTCTCAATATTTCAGAAAAAAATAATTAAATTATTACTACTCAATTTTTAGCAATTGAGCCGAGTCCAATACAAGGGATTCCTCAAATTGCTACAGGTAACATGAGCCAAATTGAAATTTATTTCGCCAAAATAATGAAATAACTGCATACAAAATTTTACAAATACTTTTAGTCCTTTTTTCTTATTCTTAATCCTTTATCCAGGCTTGCATGTCTGGCCTCGATACTTCCTTTCACACTCCGGGTTCCAACGGTAATATATAATATATATTAATTCAATTTATATTATTATGGCAAAATTTAAAAAAAAAATCTTAGGGCTGGCATCCCTGTTCCATGTGCTAGAAATTGCACACACTCATTTTTGGACCCACCAGCTGGAGAACAACAACAGCCAACAGGGCCAACCTGTTGGACCAACAACCCCCGGGAGCGGAAGCGGTCCCAAAAGCTTGGTACAATTTATTATTTATAAAAATATAAAATATATATTATTACACCAAATTTTTTTAATAAAATTTATGGATAATGGTCGTCCGTTATAAAACCATTTGTTATTTTTATGTAAACATTTACGCAATTGAATTACATATGACCATTTTCCATGAATATTTATGCATATCTAATTAATGAAAATCATTTAGTTGAGCACCCCATCAACTTCCACCCAGAATCTGATGGCACCAAGCACACCATCGACCGGCTCAAATCCAACCCCGATAGGCTGCCATACACCGCAACCTCCGTTTGGCACATGTTCACCGAATGGTGGAATGGCCAGTCCATTTAAGGTACAAAACGGGGTGGCACGGTACACGAATTTGGCGAAATTAGATGAAATTACAGCTTTATCATGGAACGATTACTTGGATAATAATATTTGGATAATATTTAAATATATTTGGATAATAGGATATATTTGGTATAGGATATATTAAATATATTTGGATATATTAAATATATTTGGATAATGGATAATAGATTGGATAATATTTTAAAATTTTTTTTATTTATTTATCACAGCAAAACTTGAATCAAATTCACCTTTTTGAACCGAAATTTTTTTGGACCAAATGGATATTTGCCTTCATAGGAACTTCTTCTCTTAATTAGACCCCACAATATCTTTAGAAAGTTTAGAACCCATCGCCAGAGGTGCCGAAAAGAAGTGCCGGACTTCCGCCTCCAAACGAACCTCCACCGCTGCCTCCACCTCCGGCATCATCAGTTTACACAATTCCAAAGCCTCCGGATGCTGTTCCACCGCCTTTGCCTGCTAGGCCTACGGTCCGAGAAAACCAAAAATTGATTTTTTTAAATGTTTTAGTTTGCTCGTCTTAAGACAAGATTTTCAAATTTTTCGTATCTTTAGCCTTTACTTTCTCCACGAGTACCGCCACGAGAATCTTTGCCACCGGTACCACCTCCACCGCTCCTCCCGCGAAGACCCAGTCAACCACCACCCACTCCTATAGCAACAAAAGTGCCAAATGAAGAAAATCTTGAAAAAGTAATTTGGAAATGTTAAACCTAGTTGAACCAACTCTAAAGAGTTATATATCTTACTGATCAAAAGAAAAAAAATATGGCAAAAATCAATTTCCCCCGAAAAAACAATTTTTGATCAAAAATCAATCATTTATCGGTGTGCTGACGCTTGCGGCCCCATTCGCTATAACTTGGTTCAAAAAATGAGTTAAGGCTTCAAAAATAGAGCAAAAAATTAGCTACAAATGAGAAAATATTCACCCAAATTGGTCCACTATGAAAAAAGCTATATGTTGGCCATAACCATTTCCACAGTGGATCAATTTTATGTGAACTTTGGTTCATTTTTAGCTAATATTAATATTTTTTGACACCAAACTCATTTCTCTAGGGTCTGGTTTGAAACGAGTTTCAAAACCGAGTTCAGGGACCGCAAAAAATATAGCAAATGTTGTACAATCCATTTATCTTCTAAATCCTCTAGCTTTGTTAGGGTTTACCGAAATGCTTATAAAGAAACAACAACAAAAAAAATTTAAAAATTTATAGCCAAAAAATATTATTTAGAAAAATTCAACATCCACGGAGCCGCCTTCAACTGCACCACCAGTGCTTGAAATCCCGGTGAAAGATGAACTACCCGAGAAGGTAATCGATATTTTTTCATCGAAAAATCGATTAAAATTAATCGATAATTTCGTTACAGGAATCTCCAAAGGTTCAGCCTCCTCAGCAGTTGAATTTGAACGCACTGGAATCCATGTTGCCATCCACATCGGCGACGGATGATGCGCAACAGCCTCCCAGGCATTTTCTGCATCGTGATCTGATCGGAACGGGTATTAATTCAATTGATAATCAATAGCTTTGTGTTTAATCCATTTGGTTTGAAAAAATCAAACCAATCAAGTTAAAGCTTTGCTCAATTTTGACGAATTAAATGAATTTGAAAATATCACTTACGATCAATTAAAAATCAATTTGATAGCTTATTACGCTTCATTTGATCCAAACATATTCGGCCGAAAATTATCTTATCTTTAAATATTTCATTCCAATTTATTTCCTGGGTTAGCCGACACTTGAGAACTCGCACTTGAGGACCCAACAATTGAGGATTCGACATGACAATAGGGACCCGACTTTTAAGGACTCAAAACTTTAAATTTAAATTAAATGGCTTTTTTATAGGTTTTATTAGGCTCGAACTCATGATTTTAATATGTTTTGAAAGATGAGATTGTTTTTAGATTTAATTTTTCCCTGAAAATGTCAAGTTCGTGGAGAAAGAATCGAGTTCTTGGAACCTTAAATGTCGGATCCTCAAGTGTTGGGTCCTCAATCTTTCCAATATAATTTATTTTCCCTTTATTAGCTCCAAATGCGCTTGTTCAACAAATGCCCTTCTGGGAGACCGCCTTTTTGGACATGGTCGCGCAGGAAAGGGACAAAATCGGAGTACTTTTTAAATTTATATTAAAAAATATTTTGCTATTTGTTCAATTGAAATTAACCAAATAAAACCGATTTTGACAGATGGATCAAGAACCCGCGGAAATGATCGATCGCTATGCCCAGCTTGGAGACGGTGAGCGCAAAAGGCTGGAGCTGGAGGAGGACCGGATTCTGGCCGTCCTGTTGCACAACATGACAGCCATGGTAAGGACGAAATTCTGCAAAAAATCCATAATAAGTTACCAATATTCTAATCTAATGAATAATTTTTAATTATACTGCAATTTTTGGTGCAAATTTTACGAAAGCCATTTGGGAAACTTAAAAAATTCATTTGAATTCCGGAATGAGGACCGACATAAATCGGTCACCATGACCAATTTCACGGCAATAATGATGGCCAATTTTTTGAACCTTTGTTAAAAAAGTGCCAAATGCAAAGGCTTAGCCAAAAAGTTTTTTAAGGAACTTTTCCATCCAAGGGTATAAAAAGCTTGTAGCAGAATTTATGCTTTACTTTTGTTATTTTTAATTTTTCGAAATTCGGCCAAAAAGTTCGAATTTTTCATGAAATAATAAATAAAGTTTTTCAAGAAAATTTCGAACTTTTTGGCCGAATTTCGAAATACTAAAATACCAGAAGATAGAGCATAAATTTTCACAATGACTTTTTATATCTTTGGCCTAACAGCTTCAAAAATAAGTTTTCGACCATAATTTGTCATTTAGCACTTTTTAACGCCACATTTGGCAATTTTTTAATCATTCTAGTACCGCCTAATACTTTTTGATAAAAAAAAATATCGCTAAATATTTACAAATCTCTCCTGATTTCAATAATCTTTGATGTTTTCATTTCAACAGATGCATCTATGCCATGTGCCTGTGCGGGTGATCCAACAAAAAATCCGGCGCATGCTCGGGAAGGCCCATATTGGGCTGGTTTACTCCAAGCGGATCAACAAATTGCTGGACGAGCTGGCCACCATGGTTTGTATAAATCATAGCGATTTTTAATGAACTGATCGAATTAAAAAAATCAGATCAGCTCACTCACAAAAACGATCAAGTTTGGGCCATCAGTTAAAAATATGATACCAAATCGATTTATTTTAAATTTTAAAGAATTTAACTAGGTTCTTCAAATATTAATGTTATTTGTGCTGATCTCGAAGGTGGATTCGTTCATAATTGATAGAAATTTTCTAGTAGTCGAGACAAATAAAAGCGATCCATTGGATTTTTTCATCATAGTTATTATTATAAGGGCTCCCGGAATTTTTTGACAGTGGATGCATTAATCAAAAATTTTTTAAAATGTCTCTAGTTCGACATATTTAGTGGAGGGGGTTTAGAGGGTGCTGAATCGGAATATACATCAGATTATTTGGTGTATATTCTGATTCTATCAAAATTTCCATTGCCGAATATTCCACTGTCAAAAATTCTAACCATATTAGGCGCTATTGCCAAGATTGTGCGTAGTTTTAAAATTCTTAAAATAATCACACTCACATCATAAATTAGCAAATAAATTAATTAATGCAATAATAGGGCTGCAAATATTTTTAGCTAGCTTATTGGATAAAAGAATTATAAAAAAATTGGGTCGGTTGCTGACTTCACCGGGAAAGACGAGACGCGCACATTAAGGGTGGGCATATGCTCGGTGCGCTTAGCATAATGGTGCAAAATGAGTCCGTATGACAAATAAGACATCACAATGCGCACGCAGAACTATCGCAAACTAAAAGGCAGCAGTCCGACAATACGCGCTGCGGTATCGGACGGCTAGCGCGACCGCCACCAACGCGTACGCCTCCCTAGGCCAGACATCCGACACGATGGCGCTGTTTTCGTTAATGGACTTATATAAAGGGCCAAAGTGGTTGGATAGGTTTATGGACGATTTGCAGAAGCGAACAGAGAAATGGACCAAAAACAACAGTCTTTCTCCTCTGTCTAGCTTCTCTATATGCCCTCTATTTTTTCAATGTTCTCTCCGCTTAATGAGTCTTTTTATAAAAAATATATAAGGAGTGATTTATTAAAAAATCAAATCAACTAAATGATTAAATGACAAAAACATTGATACTAGCCAAATATCAAATAGCAAAAATGAAAAAATAATTTAATTAATTAATTAAAATGATAAATAAGGAATTAATTTGGTCCAAAAAATTCAAAAATATTTCAAATTATTAGTTAAATTAAATGTCTAAAATGTTTGTATAATTTTTTTTAATTTCGAATTTATTCATTTTAGCCCTCCGGCGCCAAGATCCCGCTAAAACCGCTGGGCAGCCGTCTGATTCAGAAAGAAGTGTTTGCGGTACATGAAGGTTCCAATGCGGAGGGCCAAATGTATTTTTTGGAGGTAAATTGTGCAATTCGTTATCATCTTATCATTTTTATTTTATTTTATCCTTTTTTGAGGTTTGCGACGATGCGCTGATTTTGCGAGCCGTCAACGGGTTGATCCAGGAAAGGTGGTGGTTCGAACGTGTGGTCAACATGACATATTCACCGGTGAGTATGGTCTATGTGGCTCTATAGATATTATCAAAAATTCTATAAAATTATCAATGGAAATTCAAAAAAAAAGACAATTTTGGGGTAGATTTTTATTTTAATGTAAAACTCGAAAATTTTGATTTTTGACCACATAAAAATGATTTAGTCGTGAGCTGATCCTGGTCTGATCTAAGATCCCCAGGATAAAATCAGATTAGACATTATAAATGATAAATAAAAGAACAAAAATAAAATGAAAAAATAACCCACATCTGCACCGGTACTTATAAAGTTTAAAATCATTCCCCAAATTTATTTTTTTAATTGACATTTTGACGAATTTCTCCAAATAAAGAAGAAAAATAATAAAAAATTTTATTGTAAAATCCCAGTCCTATTAATCCATCTTTTCCAGAAGACACGAGTATTGTGTCTATGGCGTCGTCATGATGATCAAGTTCACATGCACAAATTTCATACAAAAAAGGTCAGATAGAATCTTAATTAATTAATACCAATTTAAGAGGAAAAAATTATTGCAGTGCCGACACCTCTATAACAGCATGAAAGCTGCAATGGAACGCGCGGCCTCCAGGGGTAAGAAATTTTTTGAATGGTATTAAATTTTATAGGGATTGGAAAAATGATAAAAAGTGGGGCTGGCTGCAAATAATGCAAATACCTAACTGAATCTGGATTTTTTATCCAAAAAACCCGAACCTTTGGATTTTTGGCCAAAAAAATACTGAATCTGATATTTTTTGGAAAATTAAAAAAAACAACGAGTTTTTGGCAGGCACTTCTACCAAAATCATGAAAAGATTATAGGAAGTAAATTAATTATAAATTAATAATGAATAAATATTGTTTAAGAGTAGGTGACAAAAATCCAAAATTAAACTTAATTTAAACAGATACAAAATTGCAATTTAGGCAAGGTGCAAGTAGCAGGTCGCGAGTTGGGCGGCGAGTATCCGATCCACGATGTTGAGCGCAATGAGGGTGGATTGCTCCAAGTGCGCATTGATGGCATCTCTTTGCAATTCGTGAACTTCCAGGTGATTCCGAAAATTTGGAATTTTTACAAAAATATTTTAAGGAGCTTATCGAGCTTGGCAACATCAAAAAGTGCAATACCATCGGTAAGAATTTTTGTTTATTTAACGGAATTTTACCTTGATTTTTAGGTGGAAACATTTTCATCCTGGAGGAATACAGTAAGCAAAAATGAAAAATTTTTAGCAATTTTTTTTTTGCTACATGACTAAGCATAAAAATCAAATTAAATTTTTTCTTTATTTCAGATCGGTCCAAAGGTCATCTGATACAACGACGATACATCTCTTCCGTGGTAAAAAAATAATGTTTTATAAAATAAATCAATCCACTAGATTTATGTATAAGAAATAAATAATAAATATTCGGGAAGAATTAAATATAAAAATTATAAACAAATTAATTAAATTTATTTTCACAAATTTTTATTTATTATTCGTATTGGTTTCAAATAAATTATTAATTTTCACGTGTTTTTAATACGTGAATACGTTATACGTGTACCCCTTATTTATTGGTACGATACGTGACACGGTACGTGTTTTCTCAAAATGTCGATCTCTAATTTCAATGATTTAAATTTACTTGCATTTTTGTGTTTATTGTGTTTTTGTGTTCCCATGTGTTTTGGTTTGTTTCAGTCCAACTCTATTCTGTGGTCAGTGCATCGTGTGTTTTCCATCCACCATACCCTTGGCGAGTGCAGTGAACGCCGCAGGGCACGACTGGACGAAAGACAAGTAATCAGTGAAAAACACATTTTTTGTGTATTTTCGTGTTTTATGTTTTCAGCTTACTGTATACCATTCGCCACAGAACCACAACGAGTCCAGGATTGTCCTTCCTGTGAAGACACCAGAAAACTGTGGTTAATAAAAATTTTAGAATAAATTTTCATGCAAAATTTCTATACAAAATTTTTAAAGATTTATTAGTCAAAATTTTCTACGAATATTATTCCGCTTAAAAAAGGGTTTGAAAAATTCGGAAAAATGGAAATATTTATATGACGGATTTTATTTAAATTATATCACAAATACATCCTTCTTATACTGAAAATTTTTTCAGTTGCTCATTAACTCCCAATTCGATTAAAAATTTTGATTTTCTTTAAAAAATACAGAAAATAATAAATTGTTTATTAACCATAAAAAGTAAAAAATCATTTTTCTTAAGAAATTTTTTTGATATTTTTGTATCTTTTCTGTCCAAGGAAGATTTGACCAAATTGACAAAATATATAATTTTAAAATAAATAAGAAAATAATTTAACACACAGTGATGATGATGACGAACTCCGATCCGGGACCGGACCCGGCATACCTGACTTCCCTGGCCATAGATTATAATACCAAGAGAAGGCCCCGTTCCAAAACCATGGCCTCCATTCGAATACATCGGACACCCAAGTGCAATGGTCCCATACTGTTGCCGATGATCTGATTGGTCACATAATATTTAATAAATTATTATTTTTTTTTTGTTTATTGACGTGATCTGTACCCTTTATTGTAATTTTTTTGTGAAAATTGTCGCTTTGTAATCCTTTTTGTAAATTTGTTTTTTTCGCATATCTGTGATTTTTTTTATTGTATATATATTTATTCTAATCTATTCTTTATGAAGTATAATATAAATAAAAATTAGTTTGAATTATCTAAATGAAAGTAATTGGATTAATCAAATTGTCTCCACATCAGATAAATATAAAAAATGTCTGGTCAAGAATATATAATTCGGATAGATTTATGGAATAAATATAGAAATTTATTATCAATAAAGCATGAAAATATTAGTTATAGAAAAAATAATAGTTTTTATTTAATAAATTTCTCAAAACTTAAATAGATCAACTTTATATTACACAATTTTTATTATGAAAAGGGTAAAAAATTAAATATATATACATATCTCATTCCGGGCTCCTTCCTTAAAAGTTCTTTTTAGTCTAAAATCGGGGTAAAAGGCAATAATACCCTGATTCCTAATTTTTCGAAAAATTACCTTACTAGTGTAATCAGCACCATTTCTCGGGTCGTGATTTACCAACGTTTACTCCGAAATCGGAAAAAATTTTACCCTGCTTCCGGGCGGGGTAAACGGGTAAATCGCCACATGAGCAATCTCATTAAAAAAAAGAAAAAAACTGTTTACCCTGAAATCGGGGGTAAGTCACACCGTTTTTTTAAGATACGGGCCCCGAAATGTTATCGGATATTGAAACAATGTACTTTATATTGTATTTTCGATGCAGGCCGACCAAATTTGCTACTCGGTGCTCTGTGTGTTCTCTTTCGTCGCAGCACATCGAAACAGCATTGTTGGGCAGCAACAACAGAAAGGTAACGCCAAAAATTCATTTTCAATATAAAAAATATTTTTTAGCAATTTCTTCCGTCGGATCTTCGGAAGCGATACGAATGCAAAGCCAATGATTGTTTTTTTTGAAATTTTTAAATATTTTTTCGATTCACTTCATGCATTTAGAAATTGATGTTAAAAAAGATAATTTTGAAACATTTAATTATGAGGTCATAAAATCAGCAAAAAATTGTTGATTATTGTGTTAAATATTTAATAGCTATTTAAGTATTTGGTTTATAAGTCTATAGTATAGATGTATTTTTGGTGCGGAATTCGATTCTTTATAATGAATAGAAAGCATAATTCTTAAAGCTAGTTCTTGAATTGGTCAAAGTAACATATACTGTATAAATTGTCTTGAACTTTTAGATTCTTCAGTTGATCCATAAGTTAGATAAAAAATTTGATTTATAATTTTATCACTCTTATAATAAGGATGCGTCGATGCTGATCGAATACGGCTGTTGCCCGAGATCTTCGAACAGTATTTGCAGCGAAGGTGGCGCGAGAAAACCTATTGAACCATATTAAATAAAATATAAAAGCCAAAAAACATCTGCAGAAATTTGTCAATTTGAAATTTCCAGGGCTTTTAATAGTCTGATCGAAATTTTTCTAAGAATTTTTCTATTTATACATTAGCATGGTCAAATTTCCATAATCTCTTTAGCAATAATTTTCCTTGTGTTTGAACTTTATAGCTACAAAATAAGCCAGCGTCTACCCAAATTCTCCTTTGTGAAAAAAATTATGGCCAAAATACTGGGTTTGGTAAAAATTATTTTTTTCAAAATGGTTTTAATTCGAGCGAGTCCAGGCATATTTTTAGCTAATTTTTTACTCTATTTTTTGACATACTCATTTCTCTAGAATGGTTTGAGCCGAGTTTTAGCGAGAACCACAAATGTCGTAAACCGCTCCGCCGGCTTCAACATGCCGTATTCTCTCTAATATAAGGTCGCCCTCTAAAATAAGACCCCTCTCTAAAATAAGGCCCCCTTTATGAGAGTTGAATACTTGATTTTTACTCAATTTTATATTTTTATTCTATATTTATTTATGATATAAAATAATGAGTAATAAATTGGAGAGCGTGCAGTAAAAACGAATGGGGCAGTAGAAGTAGAAAAAAATGAGAATATAAAATAGAAGAAATTGAGAGTAAATGTAAAGGGGAGAGAGAGTGCAAATGAGCGAAGTGGAGTAAAAATAGCAAAAAGAAGAGTGAAAATAGAAAAGGGAAAGAGTAAAAGTATAAATGTGGGTCCACTTCAGTTGGTCGATCTAAAATTAAGTTCAGATCAGTCTGATCACCAATTTGACATCCATTCTTCCATCCTTTTCTGATCAAACGCAATTTCCATCATCTTCATAAAAAAAAAGTTCATCCACATCACCCTTTGCCAATGTCGGATTCCGAGCCATTCAGGATGATTAGGTAAGTCGAAACGAGGCAACAGCAGGAAGACATATTCGAATTTGATTTCTTTGTTGCATAGCATAGAGGCCGAACACCAAAAACAAGGAGAGTTCTAAAGAGAACCAATCATTAGAAAATGGTTTATTAACTAGCTGAAGAATAAGATGCTAATGTAGGCTATTTTTGGATAAAGAGATACTTACTCATAGAGATACTATAAAAAGTCCTATATAGAAAATCTCCGAAAAATGCCTAAAAATGGTTCTATTCCTGTCTATAAACAGACCGATGGGCCTATAAGACATGTAATTGGAGCATTTCCCAATTGTCAATGTGCAGAAGTTGCCTCAAGCCTTATAATTGCAGCTTCTTTGTAAATATCCATTGACTTCTTGTGTGTCAAAAATTTTCCAAATTGTTTGACCTTTAAATGGAAAATTCGATGAAAGTGCACCAGAGTGTACCATGACATACTCTTGAGTAGTAAATGGTATGGACCGTAATCGGATGTGGTCGCTACCATACTCCCATGCAATCCATGCCACCATTGCGGTACAGTCGAGGGAAATATCCAAATTTGTACTAAAAATGACAAAAAATTAAGCGGGAAAATTACTGAAAATCTACCTGATGGACTTTGTCCACCGATTGACATCTCCAAAATCAGTTGATCTGTCTGGCCATATCCTCCGATTCGTCGATGTCCATGCCATTTCATGTTCCACATCGTGCATTCCATGGGATCTCGGATCATTTTTTTGATCCGTTTGCATTCCTCAGTGATCCGATGGTTGGTTTGCTATACAGATTAAGCAGAATTGTCAGACCAAAATTCTTTTCAGGGGCAACTGGCCAGTAAAGGATAGCATATTGGACACAAAATACTAAACAAAAATGTGAAAAATGAAAAATGAACACCAAAAAACCGATTTTATATTAGAGAAAAATCGCAATATGGGAGAATGTGATGATGATGATTTATCCGTTTTATTGCACAAAACGAAAAATGATCATTTTTGAATGTTCCCACGGTCAGATGATTCACACCAAATGCGATGGTTAAAAAACTATCGGGGATATTAATGTGAAAAAATGAAAAAAGCGACGAAAAAAGTTCATATCAATTGATAATGTTAGGCTTCTTGAAAAAAAATATAAAGGGACTGGTTTAACCATTTTGAAGGGTGAGAACGGTATATTCAAAATCATTTTGAATTCTAGAACCGATCCATGGGATTTATTGCAGAGAACATTATGAATATGATGAAAATTTTATATTCAGTCAGAGAAATTGTTCTGACCAAATTAGATAGATATTGTCAAATTTCATAGAATCATACCTTTTATCATGCCCATGAGCCTACCTTTTGTATATCATTTATGGGCTCCTTAAAGCTTTCATCATTAATAGAAAGAAAGGGTGCGATCCAATGCGTCAAAATGGACGTCAGAATCGGATTCAGCGTCAAAAATTATCCACGGGAAGTTTGTTTTGAATTGATTTATAGGTAAATTTTCGTAAAAATCGTACATGTAAACTTCGTAAAAATCGGAAACGTAAACTAGAAAAGTACCAGAATTTGATTTAGATATTTGGTCTGTTAAGTTCGATTTCATTCTGCTTTTTCAAGTTTAATAGCATGCGCCATCATTAATCTTACCGTATTTCCTCTATTATAATTAGGTATAACGGAATGCCGTTATATTTTTCAACCTCGTTTGAAAGTTGCCGTTATAATAGAGGTTACCATAATACTTAGGTTGGAAACTAAGTTTTGAGGGTCCTCATAAAAAATCATATCTCTGTAATTTCGCTATCAATCTTTTTGCTCTCTTTTTTAAATTATAGATGAAAATGTTCTCTTTCATTTTAGCAAGAAAAAATCAACTTTAATTAACAGTTTAAAAAGTTATGATTTTTAGCATAAATACACCTAAAATTCGTATCCGACCATATTTTTCTAAGGTCCCTAGCTAAAAAATTCCGCCAAGTTGTGAATCTATCATTTGCACTAAATAATAGCACAAAGAACCCTCTTTTATAGCACAAAAAAGAATTTCTTAGAGTAGTGCAGGGTTCGCAGGTCCCGGGTGCCCAAAAAAAGGATTTTATTAAATATTTTTAGCATTTTTATTTTTATTTTTTGGTTTGAATGAGCCAAATGGGGCGCAAAAAAGTGCTATAAAAATTAACAAAATTTCTTTAAATCTTTTTCAAAGATAAAATTATGCAGAAATTTATGCTCTACTTTTTGATATTTTTTCGATTAGTCCGAATCGAAATATTTCGGAAAAAATTTATTTTTCGAAACTAAAACTTAGATCTAAAATTCTGAATAAATTTTACTTTTTATAATTTTGTTCTAACAAATGCTAGAGTTATGGTTTTAACTTTTACAGTTTGTAATTTTTAAAACTCTAGCACTTATTTTATTAAAAAATTTGAATATGCAATGATTAAAAGTTAAAACACCTTGCCTTGATAATTTTAACAATTAAAATTTTTATATTAAAGGATCAATTCCAGCAAATTAAATTTTAGAAAAATTCAGCTGCAAATTTAGCTCCGCGCCACATCTATCTTACTTTTTGCTGCGACTTGTCTACTGTAAATCATCTTTAACAGTTGCACTAGAGAGAGCACTAAAAATGCAGAGAATTGCAAAGAAGCTCGGCAAATGGAAAAGATAATGAGACTTGCGTCCATTTCCTTGCAAATCATCAAAAACCCCATCTGCATGCCATATAATAGAGCGTTGAAAATACAGAGAAGCACAAAGAAGCTCGACAAATGAAAAGATAAGTATATTTGACCCCACTTCTCTGCCCTCTCCTGCAACGCATCAACTTTCCATTGATCTCAAATGGGCACTCTATATAAGCGCACGCGTTAACATACTGCGTGTGTCGGATGCCTGACCCGCGGTGGGTCCTTGGACCGAGGGAGACGTACGCGTAGACGGTGGGATGCTGCAGTCCGATACCGCGACAAGGGAAGTTTGGACTGCTGCCCTCCTATTGGTCGGGATGGCTCCAGTGCCGAACCAACCGCGTCGTGATGAAATTTATAGCGGGAGGCTTCATTTAACATGCGCACCTGCGGACCATTCATGCTTCGCATGAGCATGAATACGCGACATTGAGAAGCGGCATCGATTCGAAAGCCGTCAGACATGCGCGGTTCGTCTTCCCGATGAAGTAGGCATCCGAGATCCGACCCAACTTTTTTAAATTTTATGGTAAGTAACTTTTTTTATTAAGTATAAATGCATAATTTAGGAGTTTCCGTTAAATCATTAAAACCTAAAATTGTTTAATTTTTTTATGAAATTATTTTTAAAGATATTGCACATAAATTTAAATTTATTTATAAAAATGCCTTTATTTTTTTTTTTAAAAAGATGAAATTAAATTTAGCCATTTGTTGTGCAATTTTTCATTTTTAGCATTTTAATGCCTTTTGGACCAAGCATTAAATTAAAGATTTTGGGGTCGAAAAAAGGACACTTAAAATGTTAAATTTTTTTACTTCCATATCAATGAAATTTCATTTTTAATTTTCAAAAAACATCATCAAATTATATATTTTTCATTAGCAACAATTTGTTCCAATAATTTTCGATCATTGGAGATTTTATTATCCATCTCCTTGCACGTGTAATCATAGTTCACGGCAACCAAAAGGAGTGCCTTGACGGTGTCCACCTTCACAAATTTCTTTCTTTCGTCCATTGAACATTGGCTAAGGAAAACACTCTCTCCACAAAAGCATTTGAACCGGGGATCTAAATTAAAAAATAAAAACGAAAAGAATAATTGGTGAATCTGACCGAAAAGACTGCACTGACGAGTTCGTACAAATTTTTCAAAGATTGTTGCTCAGTTCCGACGCTACAGAAAATTTTCTTCCATTTTTGTTCAAACGTCAATTCAGAAAATGTCTCAATGGGAATTTCCTTCAAAATTGCGTTCAGTTGGGAGACTTCATCAAAAAGTTCTTCCCTCAGAGCCATTGTGGGAAAAAGTTGCTCCGCGAGGGGCAGAAGATTTCTTTGCGTTGTAGAAACGGACTATCAAACGGAACAATTTGGTTTCTCCGTGGTTGGATCCTCTTATGATGGATGCTGGATGCGTCGGATGCGTCGATGCTGATCGAATACGGCTGTTGCCCGAGATCTTCGAACAGTATTTGCAGCGAATGTGGCGCGAGAACACCTATTGAACCATATTAAATAAAATATAAAATTAAAAAATACCAAACATTACCTCTTATGATGGATGCCGTTTTCTTTGGTGCCGACCCATATTTTTTGGCGATTTCACTGTCTGGAAACATCGTTTTGAAAAGCTTCTCAGATGATACACAGTCATTCGATGCGAATGATTGGTGGTGTTTCACCACATGATAAGCCCAGGATCCTAACCAAAAAATTATACTTAATGAGCTTCTTTATTTTTATAAAAACCTTCTGCTGCTGCTGTTTTTAAATCCGTTGAAGTCGGTGCACTTTGACTTGGCATAAATCCAGTGATCGTCTGATTGCGCACTTTCGTGCGTACTGCATCCGTGTGTTTTTTCGATTTTTGATGCTGAGTTATGGCTGTTTTCCCCATCGATTCCAAGTTGTAGTTGTCCTGACAATATTCACAGAAGAAAAATCCATCTGCCTTGTTGCTGCGTCTAATGCCGTTTAATTTTTCAAAATCAGCTTGGAAAATGCTTTTTCTTTTAAAAGACATCTGAAAAAGGATAACAGGTATTTTGACGAAAATTCATGATCCTGGCGGTAGAAAAAGGAACAATATAAAAAATTGTCCTTTTTCTTAATATTTTTTGATGACATTTTGTCCTTTTATGGTTTGGCATTAAGTATATTTGCTTTTTGGCATTTTTAAGAACATTTCTTATGAAAATCCTCTATATGAGGGTGCCGGCGGTCCCGATAGGGGCCGCCGGAAAAATTTGAAAATTTAGTCCTTTTTTCTTAAGAAAATTGATCATTTTTGGATAAATTTTCGAAAATCTCAAAAATAAAGGACAAAAAAGAACAGTTGGTCCAAAAAAAGGATCCAAAAAAAGGACAAATCTTTAAAAAAAGGACATTTAAATTTTCAAAGATTGGGACCCCTCAAAAAAAGGACAAATCTTTAAAAAAAGGACATCTGCGAACCCTGCTCTTATTGTTAGAAATGTGTCAATCGATTATTTAATAAATAATTTGGTCTCTTGTTCCCCTTTTTGTAATCAAAATAAATTTAGTGAATTCTGAAAAAAATTACTACTTGGCAGAGTTCATCAACATTGAATATGTAGATGGTACACACTACACAGAGAAGTTCGACAGAGGAGAAAGAGTTGCTAGATCGTTACCGCTAAAAAACCACCATATGAGGCGTTAAAAAACTAACCAAAAACTTTTTTTAAGACTTGTTAGCCGAAAGTATAAAAAACCATTATGCGGAATTTTATGCTCTATCTTCTAGTATTTTTTAATTTTTCGAAATTTCAATCATCATAAAGATGAACAAATTAGGAACCTCATGAATGAAGATATGTATCATGTTGAAAGGGATGAGAAAAAATCCATGGGTTGCGAAAAAATTTTTTTATGAAATTTTGGTAGAAATGAGGACAAAAATAGAAAGAAAAATAAAATGGAAACGGAAAATTTGGTCAGCTTCAGATGGTCACTCATGATGATAAATCAGAACAGATGAGCACCCTGACTTAATGTGAAAAGGATGGTGGTACCTATTTCATTTTTGAAAATAATTTTACAGCTGATTTTTTGGCCTGGAATGAGCTGCTAACTTCCGAATCTTTATTCATGTCGAGTTAAATCAAGATATTATTTTTAATGTGATCTGCAAATGTCGTTGTCTCCGATTTGCACAGATCAGGTGGATGGTAACAAAAAACATAAACAAAATAACTTGCGCAATAACAAATTGGATAAACAATTATTATAAACATACTCATCAATCAGCAGCAGAGGACTGATGAGAGATAATTTAGTGAACAAAATTGAACACTGTCGATCTAGTCATAGTGACGAGAGTGTTATTTATTAATGCAAGGTAATTTTTAGAGATGAGACCGGCGGTAATACCGATCGGTAATTTTCGGTTTTCGGTAAATGCAACCGAAAATTACTGAACGAAAGATTTTGATTTTTCGGTAATTTTTGGTAACGGTAATTTTCGGTAATTTTATCGAAAACCGTCGACCGAAAAAACCGCCGAACAAAAAATTCAAAATTTTCTTAAGAAAATATGCCAACTTTCAATAAAATTTCTTTTTTTGGTGTAAAAATTCTTTTTTAATCATCTCACAAAAATATCATTACCGCCGAAAATACCGAAAAAAAATTTCGGTATTTTTGGTAACGGTATTTTCGGTAATTTTACCGAAAACCGCCGACCGAAAGATTTTTGATTTTTTCGGTATTTTTGATAACTCTATTTTTTGGTAATTTTACCGAAAATTGTCAACCGATGCTTTTGTCCAAACTCTAGTAATTTTGTTGATTTTTTTTCGTCTTATTAATTTATTTTGGGTGGAAACTCTCGTCCTCTCGTCGCATCAATTCTACTTACTATTATTTATTCTGCTGAACTGATACAATATCTTAATTCTCGAAAATGAATGCATTGTGTGTTCTTCTGCTGGTCCAGCTACTGCTCGGCTCCGTGTTCCTTAACATGGCCGATCACGAGCTTAGTGGAGCAAGGGACCGGGCCAACATCGCCGCTAATCCCGAAAGAGAAAGGTGAGAAAAACGCGGCCTGCTGACATGCAGATCCAATTCCTTAATAGAGCATAAATGAATTAAAGCCTCGGGTTTTTTGGCCGGTTTGAGAACCTCAATTTTAGTTTTAACCAATGGCTAACAAATCAAAATATGGGCAGTGTTCAAAATAGAAAAGCTACTAACATGTGATATCATATTGAGATCCCATCACCCCCTCTATCTCTACCTATACTATTTTTGGACTCTTTCGCTCTTTACCCGCTCTCTTCACTTCTATTTATCCCTCACCAATTGGCCACCACCCACACCAATTGTCACCATTTGGCCCCCCGATCACCTATATAATGTCACCCATTGTTCCCAACAATGTTCTTCCCCCACTCAGTCCCTTTGTCCCCCAATCACCGCCCCGGATAAAGCATCATTTATCCATTCTTGATGGACATTCGGGGCCGGGGACGGCGAACCGGGATTTCCCCACAAGAGTTCGGGGGATCGGAAGCGACTCGAGGGTCGGCCCCATCTCAATATCATTCACTGAGTTTTATCTTTTTTTTAAATTTTTTTGGCATACCTACCTAGTTTGGGAAATTATAACACTTCCATCTTTTGAGATTTTTGTGTTTTTTCGGCCGGGCGCAAATGTTATGTATTTTGCTGAGAATCAATCGCAAGTGCCCCCTCACCCTCATCCATCCCCAATTTTCAGTAGCCGCACTCAACGCGGCTGGAAGGGCGCTCTCCTGGGCGCCGGGATCGGTGCCATGGTGGGATAAAGCGATGATTTTGCTGACGAAAAATCTTAAAGAATGGAATTGTATTTCTGACTTCGATATATGATGTGGATGTTTTTTCCTCACTACATGTTATGAAATGTAATTAAAAAAAGCACCCTTGATTCTTATCTCGTCTATCTTATGTATATATAGGGCTGCGATTTATATGTACCAAGTTTATTTATTTCAGGTCAGGTTGATTTTTATACTCGGTTTCTAGTCTGTGGATTTTTGTGAAATTTGGCCCAAAAATCCTTTTCAATAGGATCTATTAGCCTGCTAATTTACAGTATTTTCCTATCTAAAGGGATTTTTGGGCCAAATTTCACAAAAATCCACAGGCTAGAAACCGAGTTTTACCTATGTATATGGTATAGCCGATCTTGGATCCGTGATTCGAACATTGTCAAACATTTACCAAACATGGGGTTAAATGGTTTGAAATCAAAAACCAAATGCCCAAAACGTTAAAAAACATCCTTTTTGAATGAACTTTAACTAATTAAGGGCTCTCGATAGGGGCCCACTTCAGAAATTTTGATTTGGCAAAATTTCGCTAAGATAATTGATCTGTTTTCCCGACCGTTACTTTGTTACTTTCAAGAACAACAATCAAAAGTATAGCAACTTCACAAAAAATATGACAAATGTTCAAAAAAATGAGCGAAGAAGCTACTTCTTTAGTTGCGATTTACGAATTATAATCAGGGTAGTTACGGGTGACCCGAAATAAATCCGGTGTTTTTTCCAGCCCGAAATGATTTTTGGGTCAACCCGAACCGAAACCCGAGTTGTGACGCTTTTCTAAATAAATTTTTTTACATCGGCAATACCATCACAGCAAAAAATTCTCATTAAAGACTAAACAGTATGGCATTTTTCTAGAAAAAAAGCAAATCATAATTTATAATGAAAGATGCACAAATTTGTGGGAATTTTCTAATCAAATTTTATTATATAAAAAATTAACTTTTTTGAACATATTTAAGCTTACAACTGATGTTTGATAGCAAATGCGATTTAAAAAATAAATTAAAGAATATGAAAAACAATTATAAGGAATAAAAAACAACAACACAAACAACAACAAACCAAAATGCCATTAGCAACAACAATAGATGAGAAATTGGAAGGTCATTGAGGCGAGATTCTCCAAAAAGCACCCAACTCCAAGTGTGCCAACACACAGGCTTACACTTACATATTGGTTTCATCAAGGCGAATTTCTAAAAAAAAACAAAATATTTTGTAATTTCATCAAAACAGTTACAATCATATAATGCTTACAAAAACCAACTAAACAGAAATAATTACATATATATTTTGATTTTTTGGTCCTTTAATTTTTGATTCGTTTGAAAATTTTCAACTTTTATATATTAAAGAGAAATGAAACAAATCGAAAAATAAAAAGGAAAATCCAACACAATTTTCTGCATAGAGATAGATATTGCTTTTTCCCTAGCAATTTTTAAAATTTTTTGTAATTTTTTTAGCACATTAGCACTTTAGAAAAATCATATCCAATAATACCGTAAAACCTGTATTATAACCCCCCTGCAATTGAGCCCCCCCCCTGTAATAGACCCCCCCCTCTGGAGGGAGGTTGAAAAATATAACCCTCCCTGCATTATAACCCCCGGGGGTAGTAGCCAAAAATTTGATATTTTATATATGGAAAAGGAAAAATTTTCAAAATTGGTGGAATAATCGCTATCGTAGTCTCTTTCATCAATGCGAGCATTTTTCATCTTGGTAAATTTTTTAGGGTATCTAGAACCCTATTCTTATGGGTGTATTTTGGTCCGGGACCTCATCTTTAGGGGTNCCCCCCCCCCCCCTGTAATAGACCCCCCCCTCTGGAGGGAGGTTGAAAAATATAACCCTCCCTGCATTATAACCCCCGGGGGTAGTAGCCAAAAATTTGATATTTTATATATGGAAAAGGAAAAATTTTCAAAATTGGTGGAATAATCGCTATCGTAGTCTCTTTCATCAATGCGAGCATTTTTCATCTTGGTAAATTTTTTAGGGTATCTAGAACCCTATTCTTATGGGTGTATTTTGGTCCGGGACCTCATCTTTAGGGGTGTATTTTGACCCGGGACCTCGTTCTTAATGGTGTGTTTTGGCCTGGGACCTCATCTTTAGGGGTGTGTTTTGGTCAAAGACCTCATTCTTAGAGGTGTATTTTGCTCCAGGACCCCTTTTTGATTTTTTGTTGGAAAAATTTCGCGAAATTAAGGCACTGATGGGGAAAATACTAAAAAATGAGCTAATTTTTAAAGAATTTTGGAAATTTTTTCTTGAAAAATGGATCAATTTTTCTACAAAATTACCCTTCAAAATTCAAAAATGGGGTCGAAAAATATTACTCCCCCTCCCCACGCCGAGGTTGAAATATATAGCCTCCCCTCCTAATTGAACCCCCTCTGTAATAGACCCCCCTTCTGGAGGGGGGTTGAAAAATATAACCCCCGGGGGTTGTAATACAGGTTTTACGGTATACTAGTAAATGTACTTTAGTATTCATAAAATTGATTTTTAAACTTCAATTTTTCCTTTCCGCTGTTTTCTTATTTTTTTCGCGTCTGCGAAAAACTTTCCCGATATTATATTACGAAAATTAGCCATGAAAATTTGTACTTGTCTGCCACCGATGAGTGCCCGTTAACGGCTTCGTCCATCATTTGTTGGTCTCCACTGGTACCACTCGGGCCAGGCTGACCAGCTTGAACTCCACTGGTACCACTCGGGCCAGGCTGACCAGCTTGAACTCCACTGGTACCACTCGGGCCAGGCTGACCAGCTTGAACTCCACTGGTGCCACTCGGGCCAGGCTGACCAGCTTGAACTCCACTGGTACCACTCGGGCCAGGCTGACCACCGCTTTCTTTCGGCGGAATATCAAACTCGGCACAGATGCGCGCCTTCTCCTCATCGGTCAGGTCCTGTTATTTTCTTTTTTAGTCCATTTTTTCTCAATTTTTTATGTATTTAAAGAGTGGTTCCCCGGGATTCCCCGTCCTATTGTTTTTTAAACTATTCAAAATGGGCTTTTAATGGCTTCAAACTCAAGTCATTACTTTTTCAGTTTGTATATAAAATTTTTTCCCTTCACTCACTGGTGTCAAAAATCTGATAGTAGATTTATCACATCATAAATTCAAATTAATTCAAAGTCATACTGACAAAAGTTTAAATTTTTTTACTTGGCGCTTTAAAACTGATTTTAGGTTCGGTTTCCGCACCCTCAAAAATATGTATTAGGGAGAAATGGAATGGCATTTTCCATAGGGAGAAATGGGGATTTTCGATTGAAACGGATTAATATGGATACCTAAATTGCATACTACCATCATTTCTCAGTTAATAATAAATTAATAATATTAATTAAAAAGTTAGTTTTTAGGGAAGTTCTTACGTCGTCCAAACAGAGCATTTCTCGGATCACTTCCGGTTCTTTGTCCATTATGCAGCGAGCACATTCTTGGGCACCTAAAAAGATAAGAATATACCGTAATTATTTTTCGAACAATGCCAAACATGGGGAAAAAATTTAAAAAACAAAATCCAATTAGCCAAACAATTATCTTGGGAATCTACAAAACATTCTGAAAGTTTCAAACATTTTGTTCATCCTAACATAATCAAAGAAGCATCTAAATTTTTTTTATCGATGTATTGATGTTTGGATACTGCTTTGATCACAAACATTTTGAAACTTTCAGAATGTGTTGTAGATCCACTAATGGTTTGGATGTCTGGCTCTCGAATTTACATTTTAAAAAATGCCATGTTTGGCAAATTTTTGGCAGTGTTCGGATCACGGATTCGATATCGGCTAAAAAAATATATCGGCTACAACAGGTGATAGGACATTTGCGGCCCAAACTTTTGCTGCCCTAGTAATAAAAATACAAAAAATGTTAAAAAAATAAATTGAAAATAAATCTTTATTCGAATCAAGATTTAGACAATTGAAATATAAAATAAGATAACAAATATATAAAGCTCTTTCAAAAAAGAAATTCATTTTTTATTCACATCTGATTTTAATTTTTATTTTAATCTGAACAGATTTCCTATTAGAATGGTGAGGACGGGCTAAACTTACTTAGTTCCATATTTTTTGGAGCCCACTTTCTATCACTGAAGATTTGAAGAGTGGAATCAAAAATTTTAAAAAAATGGATTTTAATGGATGGAAAATTGTTGCAAGTAATTCCTATTTATGGTTTTTTTTCTTTTACTTTTTCTGTTCTTTTTTAAATATTTTTTGGGTCGCAATTTTGGCTAGGCCGCAAATGTCTTGGGCCACAAAAGTCTTGGGCCGTAAAAGTCTTGACCGCAAATCTCCTTTAAGCTTGTGCCGCAAATGTCGCATAACCCTACAACATATTACTCTTGTCTGTGTGGTCTTACAGTAGAGATAGAGTGAACGCAAGTCCAGGAAGTTAGCAGCCAAATAGTACTCCTTGACCACCTCAAAATCGACATCGAAGAAACTGCGCTCCCATTCGTTGAACTCGAACCAAATCCGCTGAAATTGGGTAAATGATTTCAAAGAGAAAAAAAATAAAAATAAAACTTCGGAAGTAGACGGATTTTCTTTGACCGTTGGTTCAGGAAAACCTTAACTCAAATTTTTTATGAAAAAAATTATGAAAAAATAGAAATTTATGTAAAAATACTAACTAATAACAACAATTTACCGTGGTGTTGTTGCATCCACTCCAAAACGCGACCAAAACACTCTTGGCTAATTTCATTGAGGGGAAAGATGAAAGGTTCGTTTCCAGGTTTGTAGAAACTGTCCTCAAGGCCGAGACTGTCCCTTGAATATATATGGGGTGAGATGAGGTTGAGAAAAAAAAATAAATATTTTATAATTAGGGCATAGAGTATTTAAGCTACAACTATCTATATTGATTTTCAAAGCCCAAAAATAATGAGATTAGCCCATTAAATTAGTCCATTATATGAAAATTTATGGCAAAATGATATCATTTTTGCCTAAATTCAAAGAAAAAAATTCGATGATTTGGCCGTCCGTAATTTTTCCCACAAATTATGTGCTCTGGATCCAACCAGAGTCGATGAGTAGCGAGATCCCCATTAATTAATAACAAAGGTGTTCTTACTTATTAAATGCTAAAGATCCAAATCGGCGCTAGTTAAAAGGAAGGACGTTTTTAAAAACCAAAATTCAACAGGGGGACCCTTTTCATTTAAAATCCAAAATCCCTTTTCATTTAAAATCCAAAATCCAAATTTTTCCATTTTTTAACTAGTTTTCGAGCAAAAGAGTTGGAAAAAACAAAAAAAGAATTTTTTCTTTTTTGCTTAAAAGGGGGGAAGGGGGGACCCTTTAGTGGTTTTCCAAAACGTCCTTCCTTTTAACTAGCGCCAAAAAATCTAGGATAACCAGCCTAAAGGGGAGAAAGGGAATCACCGCCCTAAATCGCAAAAATTGGCCTTTTTAAGTAAAAGAATTAAAAATCTCAAAATTTTATCAATTTTAAAGCAAAAAAATTTTCTCCGACAGCCTCTGTTGATGCCTCGTTCCCACCATATCCCCTAAGAAATTTCCGAATATATAGCATTGACAAACCACATGTAAGTGAATGTACGAGACTGGACCATCAAATGCCATGGAGCCTGTGTTGTGTCAGGTCGAATTGTTATTTTTAACAAAAAAATAATAATTTTACCTCGACGATTTCGCCTTCAAGAGTGCGACAAAGCACCTTGCGTCCCATTTGCTCATCGGTGAACTGACGTACTAAAATTATGGAAAAAAAGTTTAAAATTTTTAAAAATATTTTAAAATTATTATGATGGGAAAGTAATAATTTTTATCCTTCAGGCCCCTTGAAAAATGCTCAAAAAATCGAAGAGCTATATATATTCATTTTTAAGATTTTATTTATTAAATAGTGTACTTAAATCATGTCTACCAATGTAAAAAGGTGCGGAATTAATTGACAAAATTCTAAAAAATGAATATACGGACAAAAATATGAAAAATGTGGACTAAAATTAAAGAAAAATTGGAAAATATTCAAAATTTACTTTTTTTAACTTGACCATTATTTATGAAGAAAAAATAATTAAAACCAAAAATATGTTCGTTTTCTTTTCAAAAGAAAATAAATAATTTTCAAGATTCAAATTTGATAATTTGATCATAAAATGCATTCTACAAAATTTGATATAAAAGCTAAAAATATTTTTTGTAATTTCTCGGCTAAAAATAGATATCCATTCCATATAATTCATTCACGTGCTGAATCATTTTCCTCGAAGGTATAAAAATCGAGCCTTTTTCTAATTATAATTAATAGATCAAATTTTATAAAAGGCAAATGCAGAAAATTAGGTTCAATTTATGAATTTTTTTCTTTCAAAAAATTCCTCCCCCAACCTTCATCCTGTTGGTTTTCGCTGTTTTCCGCATCAGATCCCTCTTGTTTCGGCTCAGGTTTGTCTTCCCCCATAACTTCATCTTGAACTTGTTGCTGTGGCTGTTGTTCGTTGTCCATTATTTCGCTGATTTAATGAAAGACAATTTTTTGATGAAAATTTCTACAAATTGATCAACTTTTATTTCCAACTTTAAAACTGATTTATTTGGTACCCTGGGACATCGTAACCCGACAATCTTAATTTTTTGATTTTGTTAGGCCAAAAATAAAAAATAAATGACGGTAGAAATTGTGCTCTGTCTTTTAGTCCCTTTGGGTTTTCATTTTTTTGAAAATTTTTCTTATTAAATTTGCAATATTTTTTAGCCTAGATAAGTAAAAAATTTATTTTCTCCAAAAATTATTTTGAAATAAAAATAAACTTTTTTTTCGATATCAAAAAATAAACATGTAAGTTTTTTAAATTTTTCTGCACTTAAAAATCTCATCCCCACATTAAATGTCACTAATTTTAAAGAAATGGGAAATGGCTGCGTTTATATTGCCGTTCATTGGTAATCTCCTATAATATTCATGAGAAAGGCCATCATCGACCAAGATGGGTTGACTTAATCCACCAAGATGAACAAAAGGCAATGATTCAAATCCAAGTTATTACTCAAAATGACGCTGACCATCACCTTCATATTTGATTGGTTTGATGACTAGAATGAGAGTGACTATGATTATGATCAATTTATAATAAAAACATCATTTTACAATTTTACTCCGATGTAAAACTATGGATTATTTGATAGATGTTTTATCCTTATCTGGAATTCGTGACGCGACATTTGCGCGAAATGAATAAACTATTAAAAAAGTTGCATCTAATCAGGCAAACTTCCAAAAATACATTTGCGCGCCATTCGTTATAACTCGGTTAAAATACAACCTAGAGAAAAAAAATCGAGCAAAAAATTAGCTAAAAAATAAGCCTATGCGCATTCAATTGGCCCATTGTGAAAAAACTTATGGCCAAACTAGATGGTATTGGCCAAATTCAGAAAAATTCAATTTTTTTTCATACTAGACCAAATTAAATGGGCTTACTTAGGTACATTTAATATGTAGCTAAATCTTGATCTATTTGACACCAAACTCTTTTCTCTATGTTACTTTTGAACCGAGTTATAATTAATTGGGCGCAAATATCGAGTAACCTTTTCACATACGCTGATTTAAATCTGATATCAGATGTGTCATATGATTTAATAAATTATATGAGTTTGATTGTAAAATATTCTCTATTTTGGTAAAATTGAATAAAGGCTAAAAGGTCGCATAGTTTTAAGTGAAATCTTCATAGTTTAAGTGAAATCTTACGACCAATCTGACATCAGATTCGAACTCACAACGCATGTGAAAACTCCCGAGTCGGGATGATTTCAAAAATTGTTAAATTAGCTAGAAAAAAATAAACAAAAAAAAGGGAGGGATTAAACTATACGAGTACCGATTTACCTAATAGAAATTTTATTGCAAATCTGGTATTTCTCAACCAAAAAATTTTCCGTAAATTTAAAGTTTTTTTAGAAGTTTTTCGTACATTTAAATTTTGCCCCGGCCGTCATTTTTTTTAAATATATTTGTTGAAGATTTATTTTTTTATTAAGAAAATTGACATTTATGGAATAAAATTTCCTCAAAGAAAAAGAAATAAATACAATGGTCAAAAATATAGACGAATCCTAGAATAAAGATATCGGCAACCCTAGTTATAATAAATAGAATCTTATTAAAAATTACTGGAACTGTATTAATATAAAAGAATAACAATATATCGATATTTACAGTTTGTGTCCACCCTGGACCCCCCGCAAATTAAAAAAAACCATTTTGAAATTTTTTATATTTTTTTTGTAATCCCACATTCATAAATTCTTAAAGTATAAAGAAGTCTAATTTCTTTGAGCCATTCCTCAAATAGTTCATCGGATAAATGCAATTTATCAAATAAGTCGCGAAGAGTAAAATTTTTAAGTTCTTCCATATTTAATTTTATCTAAAATAATAATAAAAATGTGTTATTTAATAATTTTTTTTCAAAAATTTAGGGGGGTCCAGGGTTAACCTAAACTGTAAAAGTACCTCATTATGAATTTTTAGATTCTTCAGTTGATCCAAATTTAAATAAAAATTTGAATTATAATTTTATCACCCCCCTGGAAATGTATCAATATGTGGATCATTGAAATTAATTTTGTATAATGAGTTTTTTTTGCGATAATTCAGTGAAAATTATTGTTTGGCAGAGTCATCTCAACTTGAGTAGAGTTGAGAAGGGAACATTAAATATGTAGAGAGTATACAGAGAAGCTCGACAGATGAGAAAGACTACTGCCATTAATTCCAGTTCTCTGTTCGCGTCTGCAACGCGTCTTTAAACCTCCCCAACAACATTGGCTCTCTATATAGTTCCCCATGCCAAACTGCTGCACTAGTGTCGGATGTCTGACCTAGGGAGGCGTACGCGCGGGCGGTGGCAGTCGCAGAAGGTCCGATACCGCAGCGCGTCCATTGTACTTGTGTCGCCGTTTACTAAACACTGGTGTGATGCGTCGTGTTGTGACGTCATATGCGTCTTGACGCGTCAAGCGGACTCGCTTTTATTTCATTACCACGTAATGTAAAGCGCACCGGTGCATGCACACCGTCAAATGCGCGCGTTTCCACCTTCCCGTTGAAGTAGGCGACCGACCCAATTTTTACCACTTTATTTTCTAATAAGCTCAAGTAAAAAAATTTCTAGCTGTGCTAAAAAGGCCCATTAAAAGAATATTAAAAAGGCCTTTAAGACCATATTTGTAGAAATTATAGCTTGAATATTTTGTTTTTTTAATTGTTGGAATTCCGATAAAAAACTCGAACTTTGCGTGAAACTATTATTGTTCGATTTTCAAAAAAATTCGACCTGTTTGTTGGAGAACAAAAAGACCAAAAGATTGTACCAAAAGAGAGAATCTCAGGGATGAAGATATTATTTGAATGAAAATATTATTTGAAAAATCCAAAGGTTGGCTGAGAAAAAAAAATTTGTGAAAATTTTTGGTAGAAATGGATGGAAAAAAACAGAAAAGAAAAATAAAATGGAAATGCCATTGTTTGGTAGTAAGCTGAAGATGGTCACCCATGATGGCTGTTAAACCATTTTAAAATTTTACAAATACAAAAAAATAAAACATACGAGATTGATTGAGAATTCTTTTTAATATAAAGTTCAACCTGCTCCGTTGGCCTAGTGGCAAGGCGTCTGTCTTGTAAACAGAAGATCGCTGGTTCAATTCCAGCACGGAGCAATTTTTTGAAATTTTTCTCTTTAATCGAGAAAAGTCCCTTACATTGGTAGGAAAAAGAAAGCAAAATAAAATGGGTATTATTTTTAAGCTAGCAAAATAAAATTTTAAATTTTCCCCATATTTTACGCTTTTACATACTTATAAATTATATATTTTTAGAAATCCTAATGAGGATTTTTTTCTTAAAAATCATATAATATACATTAAAGTCCAAAAGGCATTCAAATGCTAAAAATGAAAAATTACACAACAAATGGCTAAATTTAATTTCATCTGTTTTTTCAAAAAAAAATAAGACATTTTTATAATAAATAATTTAAGTGCAATATCTTTAAAAAATAATTTCATAAAAAAATAAACAATTTTGGTTTTAATGGTAACTCCTAAATTATGCATTTATACTTAATAAAAAAAGGTCACTTATATTTATCATAAACTTTAAAAAAATTGGGTCGGATGCCTACTTCATCGGGAAGACGAACCGCGCATGTCTGACGGCGTTCGAATCGATGCCGCTTCTCAATGTCGCGGATTCATGCTCATGCGTAGCATGAATGGCGAGTCCGGTGGTTGCGCATGTTGTCCCCACGTTAAATAGATCATCACGACGCGGTTGGTCCGGCACTGGAGCCATCCCGACCAATAGGACGGCAGCAGTCCTAGCCTCCCTTGTCGCGGTATCGGACTGCAGCATCGCTAGCATCTACGCGTACGCCCCCTCGGTCCAAGGACCCACCGCGGGTCAGGCATCCGACACACGCAGTAAGTTAACGCGTGCGCTTATATAGAGTGCCCTTTTGAAATCAATGGATAGTTGATGCGTTGCAGGAGAGGGCAGAGAAGTGGGATCAGATACACTTATCTTTTCTTTTGTCGAGCTTCTGTGTTTCTCTCCTTTTTCAACGCTCTATCGCATGCCATACATTAAGATGGATTGTTTGATGGTTTGCAAAAGAAGGCAAGGAAATGGACGCAAGTCTCATTATCTATTCATTTGCCGAGCTTTTTTGCAATTCTCTGCATTTTTAGTGCTCCCTCAAGTGCTACTGTTATGGATGATTTACAAGTCGCAGCAAAAAGTAAGACAGATGTGACGCGGAGCGAAATTTGCAGCTAAATTTTCTAAAATTAAGTTGCTGGAATTGATCCCTTATATAAAAATTTAATTGTTAAAATTACCAAGGTGTTTTAACGTTTAATCATTACATATTCAAATTTTTAAATAAAATATTTTAAAAATTACAAACTGTAAAAGTCAAAAATATAACTCTAGCATTTGTTAGAACAAAATTATAAAAAGCAAATTTATGCAGAATTTTAGATCAAGTTTTAGTTTCGAAAAATAAATTTTTCCGAAATATTTCGATTCGGACTAATCGAAAAAATATCAAAAAGTAAAGCATAAATTTCTGCATAATTTTATCTTTGAAAAAGATTTAAAGAAATTTTGTTAATTTTTATAGCACTTTTTTGCGCCCCATTTGGCTCATTCAATATCTTCAAACCAAAAAATAAAAATAAAAATGCTAAAAATATTTAATAAAATAAAATTAATAAAGTATGCCGGTTAATTAAATAGGTCCATAGATGAGATTATTGGATTTTTATCAGGTTTATTTAATATATAAATTTTAAAATATTCACTTTATAAAATTTGGTGTTCATGAACTGAATGTCTTTCGATTTTTGGTCTTATTTTTTTGTCCATAAATGGATTCAAACAAATGTTGATATTTTATGCATTGTTTAGTCATTTTTCGTAAGACATTTAGCCATTCCGCTTTAAGAAAATGATTCATTGGGACACCATTTGATGAGGAGAGCACAAATCATTTTGCCACTATTTATAAGCCAAAAAATCAAGAAATATTTATAAATTTCAGATCTTACATTCATTAAATTTAAAATAAATTTAATTGTTACAATTTTAGCTTTATAATATAAACAAATGGTGTTTAAAGACAAAATTCCCATAAATTCTTACAAATGGTAATATTAATTAGTATTATATTTCATTTTTATTTTATTATTAGATATTTTGAACATGGTTTCACTGGCCATTCAAATCATATAGTCAATAACTTCATATAAAACAAAAACTGAAGAAAATTCGTTTATATTTTTTGGGAATAATTTTTTCTGGATTATCAACAAAAATATTTAATATGTTTAAAAAATTAATTTTTAATAGAATGGTATTTTTACCAAAGAAAAAAAAATTAGAACACTTAATGCCATAGGAACAAATTCAAAAACCCATATTTTGAAGCGAAATTTTTTAAACAACAAAAAATAAACTCAACTCAGAGGATTAGTGAAATGTACTTAGTATATAATGAATGATGAAATTATTAAAGTTTTTTTTCATTATTTTTTTAAATATTTTATGGCCATTTTAATGTTAAATAACACATTTTATTTAAAATCTTTCCAGTATTTTTAATTTTCTAGTTTTTATTTTTTAACCATTTTTAGACAAAATATGTACCAACCTTCGTCGATTCCGCCCCCTCCTCCACCGCCTTATAATCCATCTCATCAAAACCAAATTTGGCTCACTAACCCTAACCCTAACCCCAACCCGAACCCGAACCCGAACTTCAGCCATCTTCCACCGAACATCACTGTTCAAATCTCACCACCTTATCATTACCAGCCATATCAACAGACTCCATCAGCACCCAGTGGTGGTAAGGAAATTTAATGGAACTTAAAAAAAATATATATAAAATGCATAATTTTATATAAAAGAACAATTTACGAAACTTAACCGTCGTATTGTTATATTTATGAATTTGGACCCATAAAAGAAAAAATAAAATCAATTCCATCGAAAAGACAAAATTTCTTAAGTTTTTTCCATTTTTAATGTTAGAATAGGGAAAATATTTAAAAAATTTAAATTATGAAAAAATGCAAAAATTTAAATTATGAAAAATTCATCCTTTTAGAATTTATAAAATATACATATCATCTTCTTATTAGAATTTGAAATTTTTAACAATTCAAAGGCAATATAAAAATCACTTGGATGCTTTTAGACCAACAACTTGTGCAACCGGACACTGTGGTGGCTCGCCGATCGCCATGTCTGGTGCGGTGCATTTGCTGTGTGACGGTGGCACTGATCCTGGCATTCATCATCTTCATTATCTTGATGAATCGTCCACGATCGTATTATAATGGATTTTGAGATTTGTATGGGATACAGATTCGTAGTTCCATTTCGGCGCTGAATGTTGATATTCAAGCATCTAAATGTTGATGATGCTGANTGGTTTATTTAGAGAACTATTCCATATTATATGCTAATATTAGTAAATTAAAAATTCCTCAATTAGCCTTTACTTCACTCATCAGAAATTTTCTCCATTTGAAAATTTATTTATTAAATTAAAAAATTTTCTTAACGATTCTTATGTATCTACTAAAAAATATTCCTACTTTGAATTAGAATTCTAATTTTAAGTTGATTTTAAGAAATTTTGAAAAATAATAAACATACTCATTGAAAAGCTTAAATTTCAATTTTTAAAAATATTTAAGGGGAAGTTTACTTCCCCATTCCAAAAATTGGTTTGACATTTGCGGACCGACGACACTTGCAGCCGACACAAAATACGCTAGCGGGAAGTTAGAGTAGGAAAGAATTTGAAATGGGAATTGGATGGTGTGCAATGGAGGGTCAGAGAAAATTGCTTGTTTCCGCAGTCTCTCTTATGACTCTAACTGGTATTTCTCTCATTTTCATTACTCTCTCCCTATCTTCGTCCTTGAAAAGGCTATTATATGAAGTTGGCTTTACCTTATTCAATCATAATTATTTGTTTAATTTAAAGGGCAGAATTTTTTAATTCAAAAAAAGTAAAAAATAATTCGATATTTTTGTAGTAATTTTTGAGAACTTTCATAAATCGAATGAACAAAATTAATATTTTCTAAAAATTTTGGCTTATAATTTTAAAGATGATAAATAAGATTGATAATATGACAAATAAATTTATCAAATAAGCCTTCAAAAAATCTTCTCCTTTATATGTGAAAAAATAAATTTATTTTTAATGAAGAAATTTAGGGGAATTATTCATTCCCCGTTCCAAAAATTGGTTTCGACAGTAGATTCGACAGTAGACGTTCGACGTATAACTTTCTTCAATTTTAAGAGATAAACAAAATTAATAGTGCCGTGAGTTGGATGGGATGTAGCGATGGCTAAAGAAATGCATTTTCCCCCGAACTCTTTCTGCTTTTCCCTAGCCGACTTGATGCACTCTTCATTTGCTTCATTCTTTTCCCTTATCCACTTATTAGGCTAAAATATTATCAATCTGGCTTGTGAGTGAAGTAATAAATTTGATCGAATTAAAATTATTTTTATCAAATTTTAAAATTAAATTATGTACAATTTATTTATTTTTTAACTTTTTAACTCCCAATAAAAAATAAAAACGAATAAAAATAATTTTTGAAATTATGATAGGGAGGGATATTTAAAAATGGATTGATCAAAATTAAATAATATTTATGGAATTTAAATTTTTACTTATTGAGAAAAATTGAATGTTTAAAATATTTGGCTTTAATATATGGAAATATTATCCAAATTTGGTTTTTCTTGAGAAACCTTTTCCTGACTGAATTTTTTATGATTTTTCATATGTATTCTCAACAATTGTGGGCTCAAAAAATTCTTTCAAATTATGATCGGATTTCCATCAAAAACATTCGTCCGCAAAAAACCATCATCATCAAAAGAAAAGTCTTGTTTCAGAGCCTTTGAAGTCTGTAAAAAAATATTAAATATTATTTATTTTTATAAGATTTGTTAAATTACATGTAAACTGTTGAAAAGAGTTCGAATGAAAAAATAAATATATATACCTTTTTAGTCGCCTAAAATGAAAGCATTTTCTTATAGAAAAGTTTTTTGTTAGTGTTTTTTAAAAATCATAATATAAAAATTTTTACATTATTGGACTATTTCTACTAAAAGTTTAATTCCGAATTTGGGCTAATGCTTCTGCACTTTATTAGCTCATAAAAATATAAATAATATTCCTATGATACGAAGTGCATATTCATATGTACTATTATTGCTTAATTAAATATTTTGTTTAAAATTAATTTATTTGTCTAAAAATATCATTTTTTCTCTGCATAAAAATGCTTTATAGATTATTAATAAAAAAATTTACATTTGCCTCCAAAATTTTGAACTCATTCAGCCAGTCCCTGAAGTGGGCCTTTAGCTGTGCTTTGTACACCACCGCACTGTTGCCATCATTGGCACTTTGGGCATATGCCTTTTGCTCCACACGAATGGTCTTGATCAATCGTGGATCCACCGTATCGAAATTGTCATATTCGCCCGTGGTAAACTCTATCACTGGTGGCAGAGCATTACTCGGAGTAGATTTCTAAAATTGTATGTGTTCTGAAATATAAAATAACTTAGGTCCTAAAGATCCAGAAAATTGGGCGCTCATAAAAATTTTAAGATTTTTATTTTATTTTTATAAATCCTTAGGAGTAAACCGAGCTAAGAGATCGAAATGTTGGGGCAAAAAATGTAAAAAAATATTGTGTCCGAAGATTTTGAGTATCCAGTTCAAAGAACCTTATTTGCTACTCACTTTATCCACTTGAATAAGGGTGGCATACTCAGATAAACTGGTTGTTAGCGTCGGCATATCTAAAAAACAATGCAAAAATATCAAAAAAGAATTATTAATTTTTGTCTTTATGATGATAATTTGAGATGCTCGGAGGCTATCAAAAAATAACAATATAAGAAACTAAAGTTCCGTATTTCCTCTAATATAAGACAGTGCTCTATTATAAGATAGTGCTCTAATATAAGACCCCCTTTTGAGGGTGTTTGAAAAATAAAAGAAAGTGCTCTATTATAAGACGGTGCTCTAATAAAAGACTCCCCCTTTGAGGGGTTTATAAATATGAAAATTATTATTTTTTAAATGTTAAACGCTAAAAGTCCTGAATTGGCGGTTGGAAACAAAAATACCATTCGCACTAAATTCTGTTTTAGTGGTGTTCGATACCAAAATTTTCCCGAGATCCGAGAATCGAGACTGAGACCGAGACTTGGTCCAGAGATCGAGACTTGACCTCGAGACCCGAGACTTTATATACTTTTTATTTTTGCCAAAAAGATCAAAAAAATTGCGTAAATTTTTTGATGGGAGCGGATTAAGGGTAATGATAGTGACGAGTCTAAAAATCATTTATTTTTAGGAAATTTACGGAGAAGCTTTTAAATTTGGATCTAATTCTCAAGTTTGCTATTTTATAAAAAATATTCACCAAATAGGCAATGCTGACGCACCCGATAAGGACTTTTGGAGGAAATTTTTCAGATTTTAGGCCATTTTCTTAATTAATTTGACCTTTTTCCAAGTTTAATTATATTAAAGGATGGCCGGAAATTTCCTCAGAATATGCCTTTGGAAAAATTTTTCTACGAGGAGACACTTTGAAAAATATAAGACAGTGCTCTAATATAAGATAGTGCTCTAATATAAGACCTCCCTTTGAGGGTGTTTGAAAAATATAAGACAGGGGTCTTATATTAGAGGAAATACGGTAGTTTTCATATCAAAAAGATACCGAAAAAAGAGCATAAAATTAGCTAACAATATGAGCTTTCTTGGAATTGAGACATTACAAAAAATTATGGTACAAAATTTTTTGTTCCAAATTCTTTCCGCATGATTATGTCGATATTACTTTTTGATATACCGAATTCGGATAGGCTTAAATTCATTTTACATTTTATGCGATATTTTTGATACCAACAACAATTTACTAATAATAAATTGTCGTTTATTACACAGATTATTGGTTTAAAAAATATGTGGAATACGGTGTACAGTACACCATGACACCATTATCT